>CM073571.1:199910717-200510717 GCA_037074715.1 Magnolia kwangsiensis
TCAATTGATGGTAATGTTTTTAGTATTTTTAGTTACTATATTATTTTTATAGTAGTTTATCATCAAGTTTAATTTATCCCGTTCAAATTTCATTCCATTTCGAGTTATAGAAAAATTCTAAAAATTATGGAAGTACTATCTACCCGAAACTAACTAATTTCGATATAGTTTTCGAAATATCCTGAACTTAATTGCTTTTGAGTTTTTTATTATTTATTTATTTTTATATAAAACTATCTCATAAAGTTTTTAATCTAACTTTTGAATCGCCTCAATCGGAGTTGTAAAACAGAATATATGGATTTTTGAAGTTAGGGCACTGAAACTGTCAATTGTTGAACATTGCTATAGTGTTGAATAGGGTGGTGGCGGTAGAACCACCGGCTGTTGTCCATTTTTTGCCGTGGCACCTCTGCGAATTGTCCAAAAAAATATTTTTTCCAGTGGCACCGCCGAGGTCGATCTATATATGCTCTTTAAAATTCGAACTTCCACTCTTTTTGGTGGTTTTGGTGGATCCCACATCACTCGTTTTGGTCCCAAACACATGCGAATGCATGCAGGGATATACACTCAAATCGATAAATCAAAAATAATGACTAAGGACGTCTAACTACCAAGTTAGCAAAAATTCAAGACATTACAAATTATCACCAAATCAATTCTTTTGAAATTACTTATAAGAACTGTGATTCAATCTCATTTACAACTAATTTCTTCAACGATCCAAAATATGGCCAGTGGAAAGATGGTTCTTGAACAACTAAGTAATGCAAAAGTGGAGCCTAGGTCCCCAAGGGAAATGGATGACCTCTGAATCAGGATTGAGCAGTCAAAGTGATGGATTTCTGAGTAGAATCGATCTCCCACCTAGATGGACCATAGGTAGGCATGTGCAAAATCACGAAACATTACTTTTAGGAAGACGTAAAATTCTTAATCACTTGTTGGAACAGGTAGGGACGTTGCGTGGCAAGTGGACCCGTAATGTTTGCTTGAAATCTACCTCGACCACTAGGCATCCCATGCTAGTACCATAGCAGAAAAATTAGCCCATTTCATAATTCAAGTAGGCTATACAGAGGAAAATAGTTAGGAGAGGGATGACCACTTTGGATTTTTATATGACCCATTATGAGGTTCACGCGAAATCCACTATAACCATTAAATGTGTCATTGAATAAATAAATAAGTTGACCTGGTCTTCAATAAGCCACACACCGAGGAAGACGGTTAAAAGAGGGATGGCCACCCCTAATTTTTACATGGCCATTGTGATGTTTACACTAAATCCACTCCAAACTATTAGATATATTAAGTCTAAGTTCTACGCCAAAAAAATAAAATAAAATCAGGTCAACTTAGGCTTTAGGTGGCCACACCAAATGAAATAGTTGGTAGAAATACATTCACCCTTGTTTTTTTTGTTGGCCCACCTTGATGATTATATGAAATTTACTATAACAATTGGATGCCACACAAAAAAATAATAAAAATAAAAATAAAAATAAAAATAAAAATAAAAATAAAATAAAATAAAATTATGCCTAGGGCCAAAATCAGGCCTACCTGTGATTTAGGTGAACCAAATGAAGAAAAACAGTTTCAAGGTAGCCTTACCCAATATACTATTTCCAATGTGCGGTTCACTTGAGTCTCAAACGTGGCTAAATTAGGCTATGGATTCAAAATGGGATGATGCACCTGATGGTCTAGGTGAATATCACATAAACATTACAATGAGCTCATGAGAGATTTATAAAATCTCATTTGGTAGGAGATAAAGCTGGCTTGGAAAATCACAAAGTTTCATTCCATGATTTCAATAATAAGTTGCCAAGTAAACTTAAAAGTTTTAATTCATATGAATTTTATGGTAATTGTGATTTAGATCCCTATGCGAGTGCGTTATGTAAAATTATTTTAAAACAAAAAAAAAAAAAAAAAAGACTAAACAAATAGACAATTAAATGACTTGGGTGATGTTGAACTGGAGGAATTTTTAATAAGGTCAAGTTGGGTAAAAGGATGTAGGTCATTGGTCAGATTTAGACGAGATTTTTGACCCATTTCTAAATGGATTGGGCTTAAGATGACCTGAACAGGTCGAACCTAACCCACTGCGCTACCCCTAGTTAGCCATCTATCTACGGTACACATGGCGGGTAGATAATCCTGTCCACACATGATTCAATGATCCAACTGTTTGTATGGAATTCCAATGACACGTGAATCAAGTTTCACACATGGAAAAACCTAACCATGCAATTGGTTGCTAGCAAGTAGCAGGCTACGAAGGAGCAAGTGTGTGTGTGTCTATATATATAGCAAGTAGCAGGCTACGAAGGAGCATGTGTGTGTGTATATATATATATATATCGGAATACTCAGCTGTGAACCAGTTCTTACATAACTCGTGCAAACTTTTTGAGAACTCATCGCACGTGTTGTGAGTCCAAAATTTGAATGGTCCAGAGGTATGCAGTTTGGCTAGTGAGTCAGTGCCATGTGGACCCAACCATCATGTATGTGTTTTATCTATGCCATCCATCCATTTTGAAAGATAATTTTAGGGCTTAGTCCCAAAAATGAGGTAGATCTAAATCTCAGGTGGACCACATCATGGAAAAATAGTAGTGATTGAATGTCCACCATTAAAAACCTCTTACGCCCACCGTAATGGTTATTTGACATCTAACCTGTTGATTAGCTCATGCAGATCGAATGAAGGAAAAAATTATACATCAGCTTGATCCAAAAACTTTTGTAACTCCCAATAAATTTTTAATGGTGGCAATTCAATCAATACCATACAGTTCACACCCTAATCCATAGCTCAAGTGATAAATTGAGTGAAGATACCTTGTTTCAACATTGAGATCTTGGTATTGATTCTCCAGTGAGGGTGGCTAACTGTAATGCCCGAACTTTTGATACTCGAGTATCAAAAGTTCCCGTGAGTTACTAACAAAAACAAAAACGTAAATGAGAATGACGTCAAAATCAAGGCATCTACCTTTGAATTGTAATATGATCATGTATACTTAAATCACACCAACAAACTAGTGGATAACTTCACCTTTCGTAACAATGTAGATACGACGACTTTTACGAAAATTACCTGAAAACATGTGTAGAACCATGTGGGACCATTCGATTGCCCAAAACCACTAAAACAAGAATAATTATGAAAACGCCATCACCTTAAACACAAACTCTAAGATCACATGAATTGCCACGATCCAAAACATGTAATAAGTTGATGTCAAGCACAATCAGGGTAGATTAACCGTACACAACAGATTTCAGCCCTTAGCTCATCATAAGGTGGTCTAAATGTAGGGAGGAGCCATGCTCATGGGATCTAGGAGCCCCTGATCATTGGATATGCACCAAATTTGGGACGCAACCCCTTAGATGGGAGAACGACTAATGGACGGTGTGAATTTTCCTAGAGGACCTCACTAGGGGTCCCACTTGCAATGCACATGCACCATACCCATACACCGGCGGAGCACCGGATTAAGACCGGACCAAACAAAATCCCGCTCTCTGTGGGATTTCTCCCCCTGTTTCGCACGCCGAACGGTGGGTCCGACTGGAAGGAAGTGTGGCCCACCGTAGTGAATCGTAGGATCAATCTAAACCGATCAACACATCCGGACGGAAGATCCGACCACACAGAAACCGGTTTCCCAACCGGGAAGCCCTGCACGCGCGCATGATCTGGGTCGTAGCCAGGTCCGACCGAAGCTCTATTTGCACCTCCTTCCGCGTTCGGATACCCAATCCAGCACCGTGCGAGGAGTCAGCAGGGCCCACCACCAAGGTGATGAGTCAAATCTGGTCCGTTCGTTGGACAGAATGGCCACGACCGGACCCAAACCTTCAGAAAATCTAGCTGATCAGACACCAAACGATCGTCGTATTGCGTTCGTTCTCCACTGCGCAACAAGAAGATACCGCAGGGGATTCTCAAGGCTTTCTGCGTAACAGTTACGCAGGGAAACTGAGAAAGGACTTGGAAGGTTCTCTCCCGGTCTATAAAAGGGACTGCTGTCCGACTGTGGAAGAGAAAAGCAGGAAAGGAAGAACAGGAGAGGAATCAGGGACCGCAAGATCCATCGGAAAGTAGAGATTTACCTCCTCCCAGCAGAGAGTCGGAGTTGCTGAAGATAATCCGAATCTGGAGGAGCAGACAAGTTCACGGCTCCCTTCTATTCACCTTCGTTTTCTAATTTTCTTCTTTTCTTGTTTTTTTTCCAAAACGGCATTACCTGTGGTCGACTTACCGAGTCAAAACCGAGTCGACTCGGTGGGTCGGGATGTCCGATGGCACGACTAGAATCAGAAGTTAAAATGAGACATTCCCTTAAGCAATGTTATGAAAATCTAATTGATACCTATCCATGCATATTAGGACGAGAACTAAGCCACAAACTGTTATCGGACGTTTAAGTAGGGAGTAAACAAGTAGACAACCAAGGGTGAGGGTTTCATCCTTTAAGCTTACATGAATTTAAGATGATATATTTATTTCTCTTTCATGCCTTCTTAATATTTTATCGTGCCTATTCTGTGCCTTTGTCTTAATTGAATTTGTGTATTTTATCTTACCCTTTTTGTTCCTTTTATCTGTTCTCAAATTATCATTACAATCCCTCTATTTTCATTTTAACATGTTAACATCAACTATTGATTCTTTTGGGATTATGACATGATGTCAAATACAAGTGATTTCTCTAAATTTATGTGAGGCTATGAATACATGCCTTGCCCTTACCTTATCAAACTTATTGAGTTGGCTCCGCCACTCATCTCTTTATCTGAGTTGGTTCTACCACTTAGCCTTCCTTTCATGTGGGCCATTGCCACTTCTGTTGAATTGACCATCGTCACTCTTCTCATTATTATGTTGGCCTCATGCTGTATATTTTTAAGGCTTGGGCATGTGTCTTAATATTCCAAAACCTCCATGAATCAGATGATATCCTTCATGATTCGGTTTATATTTTCTTAAGGCAAGTACTCTGTTGAGATTCCCCCCCTATAGCGATCGATTAAATATCATGGACGTAATGCGTTTTCGATAGCGGCCCTGGGATGACACGTAATTCCATGTTCTTAGGTGAGAGTGCAACAGTTGGTGTGTGTAAATCGTTATATATGCGTGACACATCAGTTTGGGAAACTGGATGTCGCTTAATCGCTCCTTTTCCAGTTTTTTTTTTGGGGGTTGGTTGTCACTTTATTCGCTCCAATCCGGATTGCGAGATTCACCTGGTCATGTGTGGTGTTAGTCTTGGGACCACCGCGTAAAGCCATGTTAAGCATGGGACACGCCGACGAATATCCGCAGTATGGGATGCGGATCGAGTCGGATAGTTTTAATCATATTCCACAATGTGGCGATCGTTAAGGGTGATACCCCGCATATACTTTGCGAGGCATGCACTTCATATAGGTTGTTTGCGCATTGATATCTCTTGTAGTGTGGATTACTTGATGTATCAGAACATTATCTTGCTTTCATGATTCTCTTGAATGAATGTTAATCTTAAAGGATAACCTTCACTATGAGTCAGACATTGACCCTCTACCAACTGTACAGACGATGTAGGTGACGTACAGGTCGAGGACCCAGAAGACCCGCGTTCGATAGAAGAATTTGCTAAATAGACTAGAAGAATTTGTTTATAGTTTATTTCTTTAAAGGTTCCGCTACACGACTCAAACATTGTAATAAGCTCCCATGGTGTGGGCATTTGACTATTATTTGGATTATGGAATGGTGAATTTAGTTATCTTTGTTCTTGTGAATGATACCTTCTTAGGTGTAAATAGGATGTGATTTATAATAAGGGTGGATTGTGATACTCAGAACATTCAAGTTTTACATCATCAACACGGTTATAAACTCTGGCCGTGAAAGTTCGGGTTGTTACACCAACAGTGGAGTGTGTACTCACAGTGGCTTGGCTTGTGTACTAACAAGTACCATGCAGTTCACTTGAGATTTAGATCAACTTCATTTTTGGGGCTCATACCATAAAATGATCTGGAGGAATGGGTGGATGGCATGGATGAAATACATACATCATGGTAGAGCCGACATAGCACCGAACACTAGCTATTGGTTAGTGGCCATCTCTTTCTGTCTATAGAATCAGGGAGGCGGATTGCGTACCAACAGTGTCTATTGCGAGGTGGCTACTGAGTGTGCTTTGTTGGCTATGCATGATATATATATGTGTGTGTGTGTGTGTGTGTGTGTGTGACACCTCGAGCATTTCAACACCCGAGTATTGAAAGTTCTCAAGTATTACTATGGAAAATAACATAATATATACATGTGTATAATACCAATCTAACCATGTGTATAATATGTACATCTATTCCCTGACATAAATTTAACCGTTGGAATGATCTTTCATAGATCAGGCCATCGGACCGTTAATTAAGATCAAGTCCATTTTGACAGCTGCTAGGAGAACTCAAATTGCGTAGTGAGTAACTCACTACACTTGGCGAACTGAGTAAATGTTGTGAGGTCCAACATGATTTATACCTCCGATCCACTCCCATCAATTTTACCAGATAATTTTAGTGCCTGATGCCAAAAATGAAGCATGTAGAATGTTTGAATGGACCACACCAAAGGAAACAGTTGAATTAAACATCCACTGTTGAAAAATTGATGGGGGCCACGGAAGTTTTAGATCAAGCTTATATTCATGCTTTCCCTGCATTTATGCCTATATGATCTTGTCAACAGGTTGGATGACAAATAAACATCATTGTAGGGCCTAGAAATGTTTCAATGGTGGAAACCATGATACCCACTGTTTCATGTGGTATGATCTTAGGATATACTCAACTTTAGGCTCAACCCCTTAAATTAGGTGGAAAACGAATGGATGGAGTAGATTTCTCAAAAACATCACCATGGGCCCCACAACCAATCCCGAAAGTGCACAATACCCATGCATCGGTGGTGCATTGAACTGAACACGAAATCCTGAAAATGAAGGGATTTTTCTGAGTACCACCCACAACGCTGACGAACAGCATCCATTTGGGAGCTATTGTGGCCTGCCACTGTGATTCCCCCGAATGATCCAAACCGTCCATTGTGATCGGAGGGCAAAACCGATCGGACCCTCGTTCTTTCCATCAGATTTCAAACAACCCAACGTACACAGTTTTGATCACAAGTAGTCAAACTACGAGTAGACAGCGTGTGGTTGATCCAGATTGGGCCACACCTTGGCCCATTTGGAGGATCCAAACCGTTCACCGAGTCAAACACACCATGGTAGACATGCATACAAAATTGTGGGGATCCATGCACAAAAGCAGGTGCACAACAACCGTCCGATCAAAATGTCGCACTAAGCCAGTAACCCGAGGTCATACGCCCTTCTATTCCACTTATGCCAATAACTTGGCTGATCCAAACTGTTCAAACATATGCGTACAGAGTTCCGACCCTGTCCAAGCTGCTCGAATAGGACGAAATGAAGAGGAGAATTCGGTGTCGTTGTCTTTCCACAAGGAAACCGCACCTCCGAGAGTTTCGTCCGCAAACGCTCTGAGCGTCTCGTTCGCAGAGGAGCATCGTGATCAAATCAAGATCCCTGTGGGCCAGGAACCATCAACATCAAATCATTCAGGGAGACCATCTTAGATCAAGAGAAGCGGATGATCGATCCACAAGAAGATCAACAATCATCTACCTGACTGGACGATCAACAATAGGATTAAAAAAAAAGGTCCAGGGACGATCGAAGAAGTCCATCAGTTGATCCTCCTTACAGAAATATCACCCCAACAGTCGGATGAGACCAACTCCTACGCCACTTCACAACAGAGGATTCATGCACAAACTGATTGCAAAACCTAACCTTCTGCGTAAGTCGGGTGCGAGAAGCCGAACGTTTCCGACTACAACCCAAGTTCCGGGAAAATCAGGTGTTATAAATAAAACAGAGGACGGTCGATTGAAAGCCCAACCAAGAAAGTGAAAGAGAAAGAAAAGAAGAGAAAAGAGAGAGAGAGAGAGAGAGAGAGAGAGAGAGAGAGAGAGAGAGAGAGAAGAAGAAGAAGAAGAAGACGTGAAAGCCAGTTGCATGCCGAGTTGTCCTCGAGGCTTGGTTCAACCCCTAACATTTTCTCCTTTATATCCTTCTCTTCCCTTTCCAAGTTGTAGATCAGTCCTTCAACAATGAAATTCCATTCACCTTGAAAACAAATCAAGGCAATGATAGGAAGGGCCTAAACACGATAAGTTGAAAACTTATCGACTTAGGCAGCAGGTAAACTCGTTTAAGGAATAAGTTTAGGTCGAGTCTTTTTCATCAACTCTAGTCTAACATCTAAATCAATTCAAACCAGGCAGAATTAGAGTAAAATCTGAATGTACGCCTGTGAGCATTTAACTTAGTAAGAAACGACACCACAATCGGAGGTGAGGGTTTTATCCTTTTAGCTTACCTTGATTTAAGTTGATATGTTTTACCTTACCTTTTTACTATGTTTTCATGTTATTAAGATTTTCTCTCTATAATTGTTTAATTTACCATCAACACTTATTTACCCTTTTGGGAATCATGATATGATGTTAAATACGAGTGATCTTTATGAATTTATGTGGGGAGATGGATACAAGCCTTGCCCTTGCCTTTATCAATTTTTGAGTTAGCCCTCGCTACTCTTCTTATTATCGAGATGGTCATTGTCACTCTCTTTGTTATTGAGTTGGTTATTGTTACTCTCTTATTTGTTGAGTTAACCATTGCTACTCTCTTCTTTATTGAGTTGGCCATTACCATTCTTCTCTTATTGAGTTAGTCATTGCTACTCCCCTCCTTATTTTATTAGCTTTATGCTATATATATTGAAGGCTTGGGCATAGGTCTTAATAATCTAAACCCCGTGATTCAGATACATTCGGCTTGATGCAAGTGATGTGTTGAAGATATCACAACTAGTGATTCAATTATTATATCATGGAAGTAACGCGCTTTGGGTAGAGACCATCTTGGTCGACGCATAATTCCATAGATTTTTGGGTAGTGGTGCACAAATTGATGTAAGTAATTCGCAATACGTGGTATATCACTTCCAGGATTGGATGTCGTAAATAGTCGTTTCATGAACAAATCGTGTCACATAATTCATCTGACTCATGTGTTGTGCAGCCTCAAGGTGTTCACGTAAATCAACGGTAGCGTTGGCCATGTCGGTGAATATTCATAGTTATGGGATGCGAGTCGAGTCGAGTTTTCTATGAATCGTATTCCGTATTATGATTATCACTATATATGATGAGCCACACACACTCTATTAAGCATGCATCTCATGTACAATACTGATACTCCTTGCAGTAATGGAATACGAGATCTATCAGAACCTTTACATTGCTTTATGAATCTCTTAAATTCTTATTAATCTTAAAAGATAACCATTACTATGAGTAGGGCGTTGACCCTCTCCAACCGTACAGATGATGCAGGTGATGTACAGACTAAAACCTAGAGGACCATCTCCCTATGGAAGACTATAGTGAAAGAATACGAAGATAATTTTATAATTATAACGTCCTGAAAAAATCCGTACAAAGACCCGAGTACAACCTCAGGCGGAACAACCCAAGGACCACACCCAGGTGTATAATTTATGTGAGAGTTAATTAAATGCTGAGCATTTGGTGGGTTAAGCTTGAGCCACCATTTTTCACAAGTGGGAAGGCCTAAAATCAAGAGTACCACTGGCCCAATGACACCTAAAGATCTAGGAGAAATCCCAAAGGCTTATCACTCTCTGGAGTACACAGAAACTCTGTAAGGGACCTAGACCGCACGTCGGGGGTCCGATGACCTTGAAATTATAAGACAATATCTATCTTGCTGGTCTTGACAACCATCACGGGAACCAAACCCAAATAGTATACAGAAGTGTCCAACTTGAACCGTGAGTTAAGAGCGTGAAAAATACAAATATCTTAAGAAAATGAACTGAAACTTAAATTAATTGAGTCATCTACTCTTACGCAAAGTTGAGGATTTCGAACCTTTAGTTTGTAACCAAGCTTCACACTAAGAGAAAGAAAATTTTTCTGCATATATTCGTATAACCGTGGCCCCGATTAGACACGTATGACCATTAATCTGACACAGACTCTTCACGGTCGATCGACTTTTCCGATCACATCAAAATCATGTCCTAGAGTGGATCCATTGTCAGGGAGCGTACCCCATGACGTAGATGAGCCGTGGGCCTCCCTAAGAGCCCTATTCGTCAGAAATGGCCGCCCACAGGGTATAAATATAGTACAAAGTGGCCCTGGGGCCATTTATACCTTGCTTGGGGCTATAAATAACTCCAAACACACCCTCTCTCTCCCAAATACGAATTTGTTAAACCTTAAGGAGAAAAGGAATAGAAAGGAGAAAAGAGAGAAGAGAAAGTTTGGGAGATCGTTGCAACTATGAAAAATCTTCTCTCATGAATTTACATGCCTAATCATCGCCACGTTTCGCTACCAAAACTCTTCCAGTTGCGACTTAGGGTAAGAAATACTAAACCCTATAGTGATGTAAGTCTCCCGGATGGTTTTTTTCCAACCTAGCTAACCCGTTTACTCGGTTAGGCGACCAACGTTCTTTCCTTGGAAACATAGTCTTAGGACCAAGACTGAGTCAAGCGTACTACCGAAAGGTGCGGACTATAAATGCTTAGGTTACGGTTTGTCAATGCTTTCATTATAGCTAATGATTTATGTTTGCCATGATTGTTACTGTATTATCTTAAATACGTCGATTTCTATATGTGATATACCTATGAACTGTAATAAGTAAATGACGTAACTAATGTGTTTAATGAAATGTCTAAATGGGGAATAGAAAATGATTAGTGCTTGCCATGATTGTTAATCCAGGATTCATTGTTGTCATATGCACATGTATTTCTCTGTGTAATAAATTGATAAAATGTAAGTTGTTGTTGAGACTCAAATATTGCATAATTTTTCTCATTTATCTCTTGATTTTATGAACATAAATCATCTTAATATTCTATTTTACTTATGCATGTATTGCAAAGTGAATTTAAATGCTTGGATTGAAAAATGGTGCTAAAAAGCATGGATTTGATGCTTAAGATTTATCAAGAAAATGGATGAATTTTAGGAGACCAAGATTGAAGCATTCACATGTCAAAAATTTAAGAAAACCAAGTGGCGAATCAAGAGAATTAAAGATTTAAAGTAAAGAATCCTGAAATCGTCTTGAAAAAGTATATTCTCAATATATATATATATATAAACCTTGTCGTGGACTCATACTCCGGAAGAAATTTTGTAAGACATGTACCTATTTATACATATATGTGTTGGATTTACGCATTTGCTTAACTTCATTAAATCTGGAGTATGATACGCCATTTAGTAAAATTTTATGCATGCTTCATCAATCAATATGAAAGAAATCAGAACATTATCTTCCATAGGACATAAGTGATGTTGGGAATCTCAGGATTCGAGCTTTGTTCGATCCTCGAAATTCAGGGCGTTATAATGATTTAGTTTTATACTTTCGCTGCAAACTCGATAAATGTAATAAGCTTCCATTAAGAAGACATTTGATTATTTACTGAATTATATATGTTGCTCTGATAAAATAATCATTACAGTTGATTTTACTTTTGTGAATGGTTACCATCATGAATGTATTTGATGTGATCTAAATGGAAAAAAAAAAAAGTACGATTTTAAAGTAACCAGTTTAACATTATTAACAACCGATTTTCTCGAACACGAGTATAAATTTTGGCCGTAAAAATTCAAGATGTTATGGTATGTGTGTATGTGTTTATCAAAGTCGTTCATCTATATTTTCATATTATTATATATTATTAGCATGGACATAAGGGAGATCTAAATCTCAAATGGACCACACCACTAGAAAATAATAGCAATTGAATGCCCACCATTAAAAACTTTCTAAGGTTAATTATAATGTTTATTCGTCATCCAACCTGTTGAGTAAGTCACTTACACTTGGACGAAGAGAAAAGGAAAATATCAACTTTAACCCAAAACTTTTGTGTACCATAAGATGTTCCCAATGGTAAGTGTTCAATCACAACTCTTTCGTCGGGTGTGGTCCATATGAGATTTAGACATTACTTAATTTTGGGGCTTCTAATATAAAATGGTCGAAAAAATGGAAGGAAGGCATATCTACGGCACATACACCGTGATGGCTCACAAAGCACTGTCAGTAGTCATCTCACTACCAACTGTGTACATATAAAATCCGCATCTCCCGTCAATGTTCGCATTTAAGGCGGTGCTATAAGTATATATATATAAAGAGAGAGAGATATTTATATATACGTATTTGCGCGCATGCCATGGACCTCACTTAATCCAAGCTGAAAGCCCGTCCGCAGTTGAGCATTTACTTGCGTGGAGAATTGTAATAGGCCCAAGTAAGGTGAAGCAAGGGTAACATCGTAGCGGGTGAGGCCCACCTCCATGTATGTGATCTGTACGCACACCTTTCATCCGTTTTTGCATGTCATTTTATAGCATCGTGCCATGAATGAGGCCGATCAAAATCTCAGATGGACCACACTGTAGCGATTGAATTCCCACCGGTTTTAGATCAAGCTTCCATGTGTGTTTTACCATCATCAGGGGGTTGGAGCAAATAAACATTAAAGTGGCCCTCAGAAGTTTTTAATGTTAGGCGTTTAATCAGATTGGATCTGTCTTTTTTTGGACCATAACCTAAAATTAGCTTGCAAAACAGATTGACGGCGTAGATATACAACACATGCAACAAGGTGAGCCCCGCGGTCAGGGTCTCTCCCACAGCTATTACCCCTACGGTCCTACCTCTCTGTTGCGATGATATCTCTTTCCTCATGCGCGCACTTGTAAAATTACTTAACAGAACCGGCGCCAGCGCACGTTCTCTTTGACCGCACTCCATCAAAACTGGTGGCTTTTGCTATCGTAACAACAAAGGAGAGTCGCGCGAGTAGAGATCAAATCGTTAAATCGCTTCACACGTGCTGATGGAAAAACAAAAGTGAGATCCGGCCCACTAAGAAGGCCGGTCCCACACAGTACATCCCTTCGTCCACAAATCAAGCAAGTTTAATGTAAGGTTGATCTTCTTTGAACCTGCCTGATTTGGGTCAGAGAAGATTCTCTGCAGGGCCTACCTGATGGATGGCCTTAATATTTCACAGGTGTGCCACGAGACGCATGCTAACACATCTGGCCGTAGCTCTTCTGATGTAGGGTTGAGTGAGGCGATACCTGGCTGGGGACCATCAGTTTCAGTGGTCCTGCCTGCACACATCTTCTATTAATTTTTGTCAACGAACCAGCTGGACTGCTTTCTGACGGACGCGGATTGCGTCCCACCCCCACCCGGACAGTAATCCGTCCGGGTAGGGCTCTGTGGGATCCATCGTATTTTAAGTGTTTTATCCACGCCGTTTAAAGCTTTTCTCATATCATTTTAAGGTATGATACTAAAAATGAGATGGGTTTACAGTTCCAGGGGGCCACACTAAGGGAAGCGGCACTGATAATGACACCCACCGCTGAAACCTTTCTAAGGGCCAACGTGATGGATTTTTTACTATCCGACCCATTCATAAGGTCATGTAGACGTGGATGAAGTGAAAAAACAAATATTAGATTGATCCCAAACTTCTCCAGCTCCCAAGAAGTGTTTAATGGTGAACATTCAATCCCCACTTTGTTGTCCACTTAAGGTTGTACCTGCCTCATTTTTTCTCTTATATCTTAAAATGATCTGAAAATCTTTAAACGGTGTGGATAAAACACTTACATCACTTTGAACTCCACAGAGCCCTGCGCGGACGGATTACTGTCCGGCGGGGGTAGGACGCAATCCGCGTCCACTTTCTAAGAGGAATAATCTAGGAAAAAGGTGTTCTCGTAATCATTATTCTACGAGGGAATCTTGGGTGCCAACCTGCGCCAGGGCACACGTGTTAAAATGCGCCTCGTGTAAACGTTTTGATCCGTTTATCATGTGGGCCCCGGTGTGTATGTAAGATGGTTCTAGAATTAGGTCGGTTGGGCAATTCAAATTAACTGAAGCGAGCAAATGTAATGGATGGTTAATAACGGTCAGCATTCACTGCTAAAATAATATGCACGGGATCGAGTTGATAGATACACGTGCAACACGTCTCACCTGTGGATAGAGGTGGGCAAAGCTGATCTGATCCGCTGGATACGGCCAGATCCGACCAGGTCTGACCCGATTTAATATGAACCGACGGTTTAGATTGGTCAGGTTCAAGTACGATCAGACAGGTCTGACCATTAATTCAGCCAAGACTAGGTCAAAGTTAAATCGGACCGCACCGAATCAAAATTCGATCTGATTCAGCCCCAACCGGACCGTTTCTATAATTACTATTTTAACCTCCTCTCTCTCTCTCTCTCTATATATATATATATATATATATATATATATATATATATATATATATATATATATATATATATATTAACCTTAAAATAAATAAAATAAAAAAAAAACTTTTACCCTACCCTCCCTCTCTGCCAGAATGCCTGCCGCGCCGAACCTAAATCCCCAAACCCTCTCTACCCTCATTCTTCTCTTCTATCTCTCTCTTTTCCTCTCATCTCCTCTCCACCCAACCCGCCTATTTTCATGCCCAACATGCATCCCTACCATGGTTAAAAGGCTTGATGATTTAGATGAACTTTTTCGACGTAGCTTCAAGTTGAGACTAACCTGAGTCAGGGCCAACTCATATCCTCAAACAAAGCCCATAAGTATTGAGTCCAACTATTTTATTTTATTTTATTGAATTTGCCGAATTAGTCAAGGACGGAACCGGATTAGTTGGTGTACCACACATCAGCTATATAGCTTATGTATTGACGACAACAAGTTCTTTGAGTCTTATCATGAGTTATGTGCTATATCCAAATCGTCCATCCATTTGGAGAGCTCATCTTTAAGCTTGATACGAAAAATAAGACAGATCTAGCTATCAATTGGACCACATTGCAAAAAGCAGTAGAGGATTGAACGTATACCATTAAAACCCTTTTAGGGGTCACTGAAGTTTTGGATTAATATGAAATTTTTTTTTCTCTTATTCAAGGTCTTTATGACCATATGAACGCATTGGATGAAAAATAAACGTTATGGTGGGCCCTATTAATGTTCTTACGGTGACAATCATTATCCTACTGCTATTTGTGTGTGTGGTCCAGTTGATCTTTGGATATGGTTATTTTTGAAATAATGCTCTAAAATTATCTAGAAAAAAGGATGAATGGCGTGGATATAATAAATACATCACAGTGGGACCCATGTAACTTTGATCTCCTTGGAATCGTTCGTACAACTCGAAGCTCGAGGAGCGTTAGCGCTCATCTTGCACGACATGTTCCTACGTCAGCTATATAGCTGATGTGTGGTACACCAGCCAATCCACTTCCTTACTCTACCCACTGTTTTCTGTGGTGGGCCCACCTTAGTATATATATTATGTATCTACACTGTGCATCTTAGCATGATATTTTGAAGAATGAGGCAAATCCAACACTCAACTGGCCCCAACCAACGAAAACAATGGCTAAGAGGTTTTTAAAGGTAGGTATTTAATTTCTTAAATTCTATGGTGTGGTTCACTTGAGCTTTTGATGTACCTTATATATTTTTGTCGTACCCTAGTTTAAGTTGGGATAACGGATGAACGGTGTCGATAAGCAACAGATATCATGGTAGGCCCCACATATATTTGATGGTGTCCTTCATTTTAACTATGAGAAAAGCAACGTGAAATTAAGCCCTTTACACCACCTTATCAACTGTAGGCTGTGGGAAAGCTTTTTCCCGTGAAAAGGTTGTGTAGCTTTTAAAAAGATAAGTAGTAATGATGTTTTCATTTTTCGAGATTGTATTACAACTGAGTTGTTTTTATACATTAGTACATGTTGCATTGCTAGGTACATCAGCACATGCTTTGTTGCTATGTGGGACCCACCGTGATGTATGTGTTTCATCCATGCCTTTCAACTATTTTTTTAGATCATTTTACGATATTAGACCAAAAATAAGATATATCCCTTTCTTAGGTGGACCACATTATAGGAAACAATGTTGAATGATCTTCAACCATTAAAAACTTTTGAGGGCCATGAAAGTTTTGGATCAACTGATCTTTTTTTATTTTCCCTTCATCTATGTGTGTATGACCTAATCAATAGATTAGATGTCAAATAAACAGTACAGTGGGCCTTAGGAGGAGTTTAATGGTGAATATCCAATTACTATTGTTTTCCTGTGGTGTGGTCCACATGAGATTACTGTCCCTCTCATTTTTGGGCTCAAATTCTAAAATGATCTTTAAAAATGGATGAATGGAATAGATGTAACACATATATTATGGTGGGGCCCATAGAGCACTGACCACCAACCATCGACTCAATAGCTAATATATTTCCAATTTTATTTTTTTTTTCCTTTTTCACAATTGTATGACTGAGTAATACAAGGTGAGGCCGATGACTTGATTCAACTCAGTGCCAACTCGATCCGATCCGATACTTTTAAATGGATCAGACTCGGCTCGGATCAGTCCAACCCAGACTCAGACGCGAATTGAGTCAGGCATGTTGGACCCGGTACCGAGTCGGATCGGATTCGGGTCAGGCCTTTTAAGGACTGGATCTGGTCGGGTCAGCCCTAACTCGGTCAGACTTAACTCGATGCCCAGCTCTACCTGCGGGGAACATACGTGTGGGATTCGAACACTCTTTTTACTGTAGGATTGGCCGGGCGCGGAATGGGTACTACCCCGACCAGGACCTGGCTAGAGACAGACAATCTTCTCAGGAGATCTGTGGAGTCCACCATGATGTATATTTTTTATCCACTCTGTCCGTCCATTTTGAAAGATCATTTTAGGCATGATCCCGAAAATGAGGTAGATTTAATGTTCAAGTGGACCACACCGTATGGAGCATTGGGAATTGAATTCCTACCGTTGAAAACCTCCTAAGGCCCAACTTGATGTTTGTTTTCCATCCAACTTATACATAAGGTCACATAGACCTGTACTAAGGCAAAGCATAAATATCAGCTTATTCCAAAACTCCTGTGTCCCCGAATAAGTTTTCAACGGTAGTAACTCAATCCCCACTCCTTTTTGTGGTGTGGTCACTTGATAATCAAATCTATCTAATTTGTTTGCTTTATGCCCTAAAACAATCTTTCAAAATGGATGTACGGCGTGGATGAAACATATACATCACGGTAGGCCCCACAGTTCCCCTTACAGAACCGGCCGTCTCCAGCTAAGTCACGAAGGAGCAGTACCCAATCCGCGTCCGGTTTGAACGGCTTTCTTCCGAAGATGATTTGATAATTAGCATCCACATTGCCTTGGGAAGGGAAGGTTGATCGGGACCGTCCATCCGGTTAGCCCCACTGCTGATCGATCATATTTGAAAACCTTCACAGATTAGATGATCCTACTCGTTAGGATGGTATGAACTGTGAGAAACATGGTATAAACGGTGTGGATTATTACAAGATGACCCAGATTCAAAACCTAGGGTCCGAGCGTATCTTATTGCAATAGATTGAGATGTACTATAGGAAACCTGGACCAAGTTTTAAAATCTGGATACCATGAGTTAATCTAGACCGTCCATCTATGGAAGTGCAAAAATTGCACCGGTCAGATGAAACATGTGATGTGATCAATGACCATGAAACCGATGGTAATTAGAAAAGATGGTCAGTGGTCCACATTTAAGAGGACAACATCATGTGATGGTTACGATTTTCTCAGCTGTTACAATAGTGTCGGAACCACTAACTTTGCGACTATGCTGGTGGCGCATCTTGTTGACAATCTGACATGGACGTTTTGACCGACGTGTCCAAATACGAGGAGCTAGGTTGAAATCAACGGCCACGATGGCAAAAGTCAAGGCTACAATTGCTAACACGTGATTCGTGTCAGAATGATGGCGCAGGGCTGGGACTGAGAATTGTTGCCACGATAGCGACACGTGCCAAAGGGGCACGCGTGAGTGCGACAGGCCGTTCATCAGTTGGGAATAGACCGGCCCATTCGTTAGGTGGGCCACAGGTGTACGACAAAAATGGGCGGCTACAGAAAAGATGGCAAATGGTCTATATTCATTGTACACACGTGTGATGCAATAGACGATTGGAGGGACCCTATTAGCCTCTGGGTCAGGGACTATTCCGCTGGGGCCCATCCTATGAATGGGCTAAGATTCTGCAAAGGTCCTGACATGTGCAGGTGTGCGAGATCCAGGCCATTCATCATGTAGGTTACCCAAGTACGCTGAATGTACGTCATGGGTCATTTTGCTTTTCTCATGCACGTGCGGGCCCCACCTGATGAATGGACCAGCCTGATTTTCCGGCTAATTCGTGATCTGGGCAGAACTCCTCTGATGACCGGACTAGATCTCGATTCTCAAATGGGCAAACACAAGTCATATTGTCAGAGCAATTCTGACGTCTGATTAGGGGACAGATGTCCTCAGTACATGGGATATTTTCACAGGACCGTCCATTAACTGGTTGCCAGCTTAGTAGTTATATGATAAAATCAATATCATATTGTCAATCAAACAAAGCCATTCATGTGAGCAAGGATCTGAATTAATTGTTTGCGTATAGGTAAGATGCATGTTTGTGTCATAGTCTAGTCAACTCAAAGATTTTGATTCGAGATGTACTAATTAAAAACTAGACACGGCGTGTGCTTATCCTCTCAACTACCTATTAGAGTTAGTTCTTTTATATATTAATAAAAGGCTAACCAATAATGATTTTATTGTCGTATAAACGCATAGCTTATCACAATTGACATAATAATATTTAATTAAAGAAATAAACAAAAACGAAAGATAAATATCTAATATATCTATCAAAAATGACAATCGAATTAACTAGTCAGTAAAATATGATTAGATTTGTTTAATTAACCAAGTTAGAACTTAATTGATCATAATTCTACTGCTTAAGGTATTATAGTGGGGGCCGTTATATAGTGGCTATTTATGTTAGAACTAACCTAAGGTAAATTAAGAAAAGATAAATCGAAAATAAATATATATTTTTGACATGAAGCCACGAGTTCTTTTTCATGTGCTCCTTTCATAGCTGGCCAAGGTGGTAAAACCTTTCATTTGATTTACTTACTACTTTTGAATAATTCGTGCTCACGTTGTAGTTCACGATATGAGAATCTCCTTGATTAATCTAGAACTATCAGCTTGCATTGGAATAGACTCCGACCAACTTAGACTTGTTGGCTTCTTGGATCTTTTTCTCATAATCAATTCTTCGCGGAAATGTTCTTAGTCCGGAAAGATCAGGCCTGAGACCATAAAAGTTACTCTCATGAATACAACCAGACCAAAATCATGACCACTCATCTAGTGGCCCATCCCATCCACTTCATACATTTAACCCTCAATAAGGTGATAGTTTGGAGGGAGGTGAGATTTGACACCTGATACCAACTTGTTATTGGACTAGATCAAATCTAGTTCCCCCATTCTCTTTATCCCTATTGGACCGTGGCTTAGGACCTGATTACGTTGATGTGTGCCTATTTCTCTCAACTTGGGTCCGAACCAAGGTCAGATTGGCTTTGGCATTGGTTCGATTTCTTGATATTCAATACCCTCTTGAGCACTGTTATCTGTCTGAATGTATCTGAAAAGGTCTCCTGCTTTGGAAGGATTATGAGAGGCCAGGGGTGTACATCGAGTCAAGCTGGCCTTAGCTCGACTCGGCTCGGCCACTAGCTGACCTCAACTCGAACTCAGCCCGGCTCGGTCCTTGAGCCTGACTGGCTAGCTCAGCTCGATTCGGTCAGCAGCTCAGCTCGGTCCTTGAGCCTGACTGGCTAGTTCAGCTCGATTCGGTCAGCAGCTCGGGTCAGTTCGAGTTGAGTTTGAGTCAAGATTGAGCCGAGTTTACCATTGTAACATTTTCACAAATAGCTGGACTACACCTTCAAAATCTCATTGTATTTGAGACAACAGCAATGGTTTTATAGGTATTTTATCAAACACCTTCTAGGCAACATAAAAATTAAGAAAAAAAAGGGTGTTGGTTTCATATACAAACCTTCCTTGCCACCGGCCACACTTCTTTGAGTCATTTCATCCAACACTTGGTGAGCAACATCAATATCAAAGTAACCGAGTCACCAAACTGGTTCGATTCGAGTTCGATTCGAGCTGGGGCCAGCTCGAACTCAATTTCGAACCGAGTCAAATCAAGCTTTTTTCGAGTCGAGTCGAGCGAGCTAACTAAGCTAACACGGTTCGTGTACACATCTATGAGAGACAGCCTCATAGAGAATATTATAGCCAGGTACATTATTAGATCTGTTCCTTTGATGAGTTTTTTTTTTTTTTTTTTTTTTTTATAATTATGCCAAGTATATATACAGCCTCATTAATTGTAATAACTCATTTTTATTTTTTTTGTGGGAATCAACTCCATCATTCTCTTTCGTGTGACTCACCTGAGTTTTGGATCGCCCTTATTTTTGGCCGCATGTCCTCTTATTGCCTAGCCAAGATGATGGACGGAGTGGATTTATCATGGCATCATAGTGGGTCCACCACATTTTTAAAAATAATAATAATATCAAATTCGCAATGATGTAAGAAAGCACGTCACTACCTAAACTTACATCCCTAACTTTCTCTATCTTTTTTTCCTTCTTTGTTGAGCAGTAATGGGTACCAAACCCACCACCATCTCCCAACATCCATCGTAGTGGGACCCTCCCACCAATCTGAACCATCCAATCAATGAGATTGTGGAGTCATATCCACCCAACTTCTCTTCCATTATGTTTCTTCATCCCTTTAAAAAAAAAAACAAAAAAATAAAAAAACAAATGAGAAATTTGAAGATAACGAGAGAGAGAGAGAGAGAGAGAGAGAGAGAGAGAGAGAGAGAGAGAGAGAGAGAGAGAGAGAGATTAAATCAGGGTCATGTCAAGTTGGATTAGTAGATTATTTTTAAAAGGTAGATAATCTTATGCGAACCTGAAATTTTTAAATTATATATATATATATATATATATAGAGAGAGAGAGAGAGAGAGAGAGAGAGAGGCATGCTCCCCTACACACCTACGCACATGTGCACCTTTGCAAACGTGTCATGGGAGTCGAATCCGAACGGTCCATAAGATGCGGAATCCTATGAAACCTTAGGTGGTGAATTTTCACCTTGATCTAAGATTTTGGTGGGCCATAGCAAAGAGAAATACAAAGTAAGGGAGGAAACTGTTTCATTTTTCATGGCCCATCAAAGTTTTATATCAAAGTAAAACTTGTGCTCTAGGGGTTTCACGAGGTGCTGCTTCACATGAACGGTTCAGATTTTGGATCCACATCACGTATGATGGGTTCTCAAAAAAGTTCGTACGTATAACGTATGAACTGGTTCGCAGGTGAGCGTTTCGGTGTGTGTGTGTGTGTGTGTGTGTGTGTGTATATATATATATATATATATATATATATATATATATATATATATATATATATATCTGAATTTTTATATATTTTTATTTTAATTAATTAATTAAATTCCATATGATAGTTAGTTAATTCTCCTCATATGTGGAAATTTAGATTTATTCAATTTACCTTATGAATATATATAATTTTTAAATATTTTATATTAACCTTATGAAAAAATTTATTTATATTTTCATTTTAATTTTGAATTTTAATATTAATTGAATTAGATCAATTTGTATAGTTTAATTATAATATGACCCTAAATTTTTTAAATTAGGTATATTGGAATTAAATATAATTCACTAAATTTAGACATTCATGCATTCACTGTGTTAGATAAATCAATTTAAATAAAATTTGTTAGGTTAATTGATTTAAATAAATTTTGTTTACAATAAATATTAATAAGATTTTATTTATGAAATTTGGTAAAGGTCAGCTTCACTTGTTTAGTTTCTTTTTCTTTTCTTTTTTTTTTTTTTTTACTTTTAAATTAAATTAAGAACTTTAAAATTAATGAAACTAAATTACTTTATTAAAATTTAATATATGCTTATTATTTAGAATTATTTGATTTATAAACACTTAAAACTTTAATCTTAATTATTAAGATTAATTGGGTCGATTCTTGGTCAAATTTGAAAATTAAAATTTTAGGTTTTGTAAATTTGAATATGTATGTATATATTTGATAATAAATTCTTCCAACTTAGATTTTAAATATTAGAACAACTAATCTATATTTTATGATTTAATTTAAAATTAAGTCAAGTGATTTACAAGTAGTTAAATTAAACTTAGATTTATTAATAAAATAAATTAAAAATAGATTGTTATAATTATTAAATATAAGTTAATCATATACTATAAAGTATTAATTTATAATAATCGAGTAACTTAGGATTTATTTAGTTGTGAATTAAATCAATTTAATAGATTTATTCTTAAAATATTGAATTATTTGTTACTATGTTTAATTTATTTTGAAATTATTGTTGAATGTTAAAACTAATTTAAAATTTAACGTAATAAAATTACAAAGTTATATATAATTTTAGAGTGATTAGATATAATTAATAAATTATATATTAAATTGATTAAAATTTGAAGTCTTAGGTATATATATTGATTAAAAGTTAAAGTCTTGTGTGTGTGTGCGCGTGTGTGTGTGTACGTGTGTGTAATAAAAGAAAATAAAATTTATTTATTCTATAATTTCATTTGAAACATAAATATTATTATTATTATCTTTAGAGTTTTATTAGTAGATTTTTTGTTAATTTAAATTTTGTTATAAAAAAATAATATATAATTAATTTAAAATAACAAATTCTTAAGAATTATTAATTTTAAATTATTGTTGAAATTTCTTATGTAAATTTATGGTTTCAAGTTGCTGGAAATTATAAATTGTTTTGAATTGAAATGTTTTACCGTCAATAATATAAAACTCACTTTAAATTTTTAGATTTGTTAATTAATTAAAATTCTTTTATATTTAAATTTGAATTAATTAATGAATTTCTTCTATAGAAAAAAATAACATTATAAATTAATTAATTTAAATATAAATTGTAAGAAAATTTGATGTATATAAATTAAATTAGTAGCATAAATCCTCTTAAAATTTTTAAAATTTTAATTTGATGTATTGTTTAAAATCTCATAATGATTAATTCAATAAATTTAACATATACAAAATATAGATTTAGGACTTAATATTAGTTGATTAATTAACTTAAATCAATAATTATTTTAAGATGTTTAGTTAAATTATAAGTTTATATTATAATTTAATTTGTAGTTAGTATTTATGAGATTAATAGTAATTACGCTCACTTGAAATATGAATTTAATTTAAACATTAAAAACTAAATCTATTTAAAACTACTTAAATGAAATTAAGATAATTTATGAAATTGTTAAGAATTATAGAATTTGGTGTTTAGTGATTGATATAAACTTTAGTATATATGATTAATCAGTTATTTAAGTTATGATTTACATGATATTTCATGTCTATGCTACGCTAACATATGTGGTGGTGTATGCATCCGTTGGCTTGTGCATGTGCAAACTCTTTTAGCAAGTTAAAATACAATATTATATATATATATATATATATATATATATATATATATATATATATAGGGAAAAGGTACAATGCGCTCGAGCGCACGGCTCCGTCCCATGCGGTCAAGCTGTGTTGGCCCCACCATGATGCCTTTTGAAAATTTACCCTATGAGTCAAATGTGCCATTCCATCGTGGGCCTAGGTCTCAAAAATCAAGTCAATCTGTGACTTGTGTGGCCCACACCACTTACAGAAGTGGAGAGGGGCCATGCACCATTAAAACATTCATAATCATTTTTGGGGCCCACAAAAGATGTGGTTTGCAAATCCAGCCCATCCATTATGTGTGTCCAACTTGTATGAGGGTTCAGACCAATTTTCAGTAGCATTCAAAAGTCAGGTGGGCCCCACCAAGTGCTTTTATATGTTTTACTGTGTTTCACATGATTTTAGATGGTATGGCCCACCTGAGTTCCATATACGGCTGATTTTTGGGATATTCCATAATTTAAAGGGTACCCATCAAATGCACGGTGTTGATGGTCGACACGCATCACGGTAGGGCCCACACAGCTCGACCTCACGGGAGCTTATCGTGAGGTCGAGTGCATAGTATCTTTTTCCATATATATATATATAAAATCCACCTTTATGTAATGCATAATCATATCATATATAATTATGTATAGTTATTTAGGATAGAGATATAGATATTATTGCCACCATTATTGCATGTTGAGGGTATGACATGTATAATGCACATGATGAGGAGAATAAAGCGAGATGTGAGAGAGATTATTCAAAAAGTAGGTCGTCGAAAACACATAAGGAAAGACAAACTACATATTACATACAAAGTGATAAGTGCGACTTTCCACAGCCAAGGAGGGGTGTGGGTCCACACAGAGAGAGTTGGTATGCTCACTTTTTATGGTAAAATCTAAATAGTATATTGCTAAGTAGTAAACCTCTTTTAAATTACTAAAATATCCTTAATTTATTTCAAATGTTATCTCATGTCTTTTGAATTCAAAGTTCTGCCGTATAAAATTAATTATGGGAGTAAAGTTGTCCCCTATAGTACATTATATATAGAACTGATGAAATGATGTTTTTTGTTTCTCGACTTCTCAAATTTACAACGAATGTTACTATTATACTGAGGATATAGCAGGTGCAACATGTGTGGAAAAAGGAAAGAAGTGTAGTTAAGAGAGAGATGTGAATGGAAAGTATATGCGTTATATGCAAATAGAAAAAATGAGTAGATGCATAAAAATAACATAGGTTGCAGGCTAGATGCATAGAAGAAAGGGAGTATGGGCTACTCACATAAGAAGGAGACGGGCTAAAACCTTTATCACTAGTGACTAGAGATGGGCACCAACTGACTTAACCTGACTAACTCGACTCGTCTAACTCATTCGGACCCGACTCGACCTGAACCAAATGGGTGAGTCAATCTGAGCCGAGTAGGGTTTGCCTAATCCAAACTCAAATCAAGTCGAGTTCGAGTTATCCAGTAACTCGATCCGTTAGACTTGACTCGATCCAAAACCCGACTTGACTAGAGTGTGTGTGTGTGTGCGCGCATGTGTGTGTATATATATGTAAACCTAATTTCTAATCCTCTACCGTATCCTGCCGCACACTCTGATCCAAAAAACAAAACTCATTCCTATCTAGCATCCATCAGCACAACCCTTCATCTTTTCTCCTCTCTCTCTCTCTCTCTCTCTCTCTCTCTCTCTCTCTCTCTCTCTCTCTCCCTCCCATCCGACAAGCGGAAACCAGTGCCCCATCAAGTGCGTACCTATTTTTTTTTAAATGTTAAGAGGATGAACCACTTAAGAAACGGTAGAAATGGAAAGAAGTAGGTTGTGGACTGAGTAAACTCAATAAGGTCCACCATGATTTATGTATTCTATCCGCTCCGTCTAGCATGATGACTCGATACAAATTGGTGCCAACTCGATTTGCCTCGGTATTTCTGATCGGGTCAGACTCGGTTCGGGTCAACCCAACCCAGACCCAAACTTGGATCGAGTTAGGCATGCTGGACTCGATACCGAGTCGGATCGAGTCCGGGTCAGACATTTTTCAAAACCGAATCGAGTCAGGTTTGACCTAACTCGGTTAGACTCAGCTCGATGCCCACCTTGGCTTGTGGATAAAAGAAAGTAGAAATATAAGTCTTGTGTCAACTCATATACAAATATAGTATTGACAAAAATAAATATCCTCTCATGGTTTTTTTTTTTTAATCACTTTCAACAACCTTTAAAATTTTAAAGTTCATGACTCTCTTACCACTAATAGCATAGGTAATATTGTCTAAAGTCACTCTCATTATGTACCATAGATATTTTGATAATGCATACATCACTTTTTAGTCATTGCCTATAGCCTATGTTTTGATCATCATAGCTTGTTAACATTATTGGCTAAGTTGGCCTCACATGTTATTGACCATTTATGTGCAGAAAAGAGAGGTGGATAATCATGCAGTAAGGTGTGATCCACCTTGATTAGGGATCATATCAAGATTAAGATAAGATTTTTTATTTTTTTATTTTTAATTTTAAGATGGACATTGCTAACTCATGTATGTCACATTAGGGAGTACTTATATTTGGCAACCATATGACTTTCATGCATGTGTGATTTTGACATGACGTAAAAATTAATACACAATGATAGTAGCTTGGAAATATAAATTAAAACACACATTTAATCAACATATAAAAATAATAAAATCCATAGAAAAAAATCACAATTGCCATCCCACCGCCCCCCCCCCCCCCCCCCCCACGTAGGACTACTAACATTGATCTAATATTGCTATTACTATAAACTTGAAAATAAAAGACTCCTAATAATAGTTATCATACTACACACGCACACATACGTACACATACACACACATGCACACACAATAATAATTTCAACAATTTAGTAACATGCACATGTGCATGATATGGATGTGAAAAGTTTCATTTATCATCAACTGCAAAATCCTCCTTTAAATTAGACTTTCAAAGATGATCATACCCAATAACTTCTTCAACTAGTCGAATGTGTTGGACTTTAACAGCTTGGTGAAAATATTAGCAACTTGGTTACCCAACATGCAATACAAAAGCTTGATGTCATCATTCTTCACAAGTTTACGAATAAAATAATAATGAATTCTGATGTGCTTTCTTTACTCATAAAATACTAGATTCTCTGTAGAAGAAATTGTATACTATTTTCGTAAAAGATCCTTATGGACCATCTTTAAGGTGGTGCATCTCCTCATGCATTCTTCTTAGCCAAATTGTTTGACTTGCACATGATGTTGTCGCGATGTACTTGGCTTTGATCATTCAAAACACTACTACATCTTACTTTTTTAAGAACTAGCTCTGTCCTTGGGACTGAACATCCCAAGCTTGCCTACAGAGAAGAAACAAAAAAAACTTATGAAAAAGCAGAACAAAAATCATGGAAAATAACTTGACTGTTAATCTAATTAATGATATTCTGAATCTTAAAAGCCGATGGTGGAGTGGAACAAATGATGCAGGGAAGAGCAAATAAACAACTCAGGAAATAGAAAAATTAATCAGTCATGTTTTTGCTCTTTGATAATCAATCAAAGAGCTGTTAATTCTAAAAGAAATAATGGAATGATATAACTCATGCTACAATATCCAAATACAAGACTGAGGCTGTCTGCTTTTTGCCTGCTTCATTTTTTCAAGAGGCTGAGAGGAGTGAAATGATTAATTGAAAAATAATCCAACATATTTCTGGTCATTTCATAATAGCTGGGATGAGAGTTGCTACCACAATATTCTACTCTATTAAAATGAAGTACCTGGCACATAACAATATGGTGGAAAAATAAATGGCGAGCACTCGATGTTAGGTTTTAGTTGATGTGCAGACTTAGGTATTTTCTACAAACTTTGAAAAAGAAAATATCAAAATAACATTATTATATGTACAAGGGCATAGAACAATCAGCCCTCAATTTTTCAATATACACAGTTCATATTGCACGAAATATATACTGGTGTTCACAGCTCCAATAGTTGCTTGCTTGTACAGCCCATAGAGAATGAGTTTGTTTTCATTGGTAGTAGTTTCGGGCAAAGTCTTAGCTTTCTCAATATACTCTTCAAATTCATCTTGCAAAACAAGCACCAATGCAACACAATCAAAAGCGCAACAACCTATTAGCTAACTAATCGAAAGAAGCCTATAAAAGCACAACTTGATAGTAGAAAGATATTATATCTGATGCTCACTTATCATGGTTTGCAACAACTTTGTTTCTCACTTCTTATATTTTGCTATTCAAGAGGGCGAAAATGGTTTCAACATTCTTTCGCCCATTTATTCCCATATCCTTTTTATTATGCTTAACATATTCAAAACATGAGATTTCACAAATAAGATTAAATCAGGAAAACAAATGCAATCAATGTCACTAGAATTGAAAACTGCAACAATTAGCAAAATATAAAAGATGCCTTCTGAGATTTGGATGTCATCAACTGCATGTTCCAATCTATTCGCCACTAAATCCTTTGACTAACAACAATAAGATTCTAATTTAAAGAACTTCCTACAGTGTTTTGTAGGGTCCCTCCAATCTAAAGCTGCTTTTCTTTAAAGCAATCTTTGATTTAGTATTGTTTTAATTTTATGAATACCCTTATTCCATTTGAAACGTAATAAGGGCATATGATATCATGAGGTGTGTTAATTCCACACACATGTAAATTCATACACATCTACACAGAAGCACAGGTGCAAGTATGAAACACATATTAGGGCTGAGCTTTCAATAAAGTTGAAAATAATGCTTATACCTTCTGCCTAAAAAATATCAGACAAATTCACACTTAAGGTGGGCCATAATGTACAAGTTAAATTGACAATTAAAAAATGTCTATCCATTCATTTGTTTTGATATTCTGTGGCCCACCTGAGGTGTGAAGTGGCCTTATTTTTATGCCAAACAATCTGAACAAAGTACTTCATCTGATGGAAAGATCAGATATCACACATGTCACATTGTGACACGTGGGCCTATGTGATTACATCCTAGCTCATTAGCAGGAAAGATGCTACAAGGAACAGATGGAAAAACTTTAGTACATAAAACACAGAAGACCCTAGAATGATGGTAAACAATGTTTTAATGGATAAAACCTCCAAGTCACAGGAAAAATGCCCACGAAATCTTGTTAATCACTATTGATATCCTTCCTATTACAATACATTGTTCCATCTTCCTTTTATATTTGAGCATAAGTAGCTAATGTAACATGAATGGACTAATGATCATGCTATGTACCTCTTGTGCAGTGGTCTTCTATAAGGATCAATGGTTAGAAGACTGGAAATCAACTACTTCGTGAACGAAGAGATGGTCTTTCAAGTTTGTTTTTCAAAGCTGAAGTCACCCTATTTGGAAACCATTTCCCATAAGAAACAGAAATGCAAGTATAGCAGCACTGAGTGTCAAATCATTTCACACAATAAATCATTTCTATGTATTCACATCAAACAACATATAAAAATCCCTACTTAGGGTTTCAACACAGTAAATCCCTAATTAGGGTTTCAACATTGTAAATCCCCAATTAGAAAATCACTAAGGTTGAAATTAATGAAATCTAGACTCTTACCTATTTTAGATCTTCATTACAATCACTAAGGTTGAAATTGATGTTTGCATCGATTCGTTTCAACATAGTAAATCCCTAATTAGGGTTTCAACATTGTAAATCCCTAATTAGAAAATCACTAAGGTTAAAATTGATGAAATTTAGACTCTTACCTGTTTCAGTTCTTCATCACAATCACTAAGGTTAAAATTGATGAAATCTAGACTCTTACTTATTTCAGATCTTCATCACAATCACTAAGGTTGAAATTGATGTCTACATCGACTCGTTTCAACATAGTAAATCCCTAATTAGGGTTTTAACATTGTAAATCCCTAATTAGAAAATCACTAAGGTTGAAATTGATGAAATCTAGACTTTTACTTATTTTAGATCTTCATCACAATCACTAAGGTTGAAATTAATGTCTGCGTTGACTTCCCTGAACTTAATGGCGGCTCGATCGTAAGCCTTGAAATTAGGGTGGTTTGCCCAAATGAAAATTTCAGAAAACCAGTCTAAAAACAGGGGCTTTCTTCCAAAATGACAGTTGAAAGAGAAGATAGAGTCGGGGGCTAGTACAAGGAGAGAGTCGTGGAGTTGCAGAGAGAGAGAAAGAGAGAGAGAGAGAGAGAGAGAGAGAGAGAGAGAGAGAGAGAGAGAGAGAGAGTCGGAGGTAGGAAGAAGAGAGTTAGGGGTAGGAAGAAGGAGAGAGTCACGCGGGGGTTAGGAATGAAATGAGGGTAGGTTTATAAGGTTTTTTTTTTAATTTACACAGTAATATATTCATTGGATAGGGTCTTACATAGCGCCGATGAAAGAGGAACACAAAATACCATTTTTGCCTCTTTTTGTTGTAGTGACTATGTGAATGAACCACTTCTTACATATAATAAATAGTCTAACATACTTTTTTATTATCTATATTGGCCCACCTAGTCACTATTTGTGAAAAAAAAAAAAGAAGCCTATATTCTTTAGCACACATTAAAATATCATGATCAAGTATACCTTTCAAGTGATGCAAAATATTATTCTCTACTTGTAGATGAATCTAACTTAGAAATTTCATGTGGTGGTTAAGTAATTCCACACTATACAAGATGTTTAGGCTAGTATGAGTTAAAGTATTTAAAACTTCTAATTAATAGTTTGTAGCCCGTAAGATTTATTAGATTATTTTTCTCGTCCTTTCTTAATTTCAACTTAATGTTTAGGCTAGTATGAGTTAAGTATTTTAAACTTCTAATCAACAGTTTGAAGCCCATAGGATCTATTAAATTGTTTTTCTCATCTTTGCTCAATTTCAATTTAAATTCCATGGGTATACATACTAAGTTAGAATTTTTCATCTTAAATAGTTTTAGAGTTTCTTGAATATATATATATATATATATATATATATATATATTCTCAAATGTAAAAATTACATCAAATGTAAAAATTACATCATCTATTTAATTTATCCTGATTGAAGATAATATGTCATAAGACCCATATTTGTCATCTCAAATTTACGAACTATAGCTTTTCTAAACTCATCAATCATAACACTATCATTATTTGTGAATATTAGATCACTAATGTATAAGGATATCAATAATACATCACTGTGGTCATTGTGCTAACATGAATAGCATGCCCATTAAGACAATCGTGAAACCACTTTCGTGAAGATATGAGTTGATGTAAGTGTTATTCTCTTATAGCTTTCTTGAGATCATTTGTCTTTTTTAGTCAAAACACTAAGTAATATTGTCCTTTTCTCATGTAATTAACAAGTTGCTTAATATAAACTTCTTCAAGAATGTCATTTAAAAATATTAATTTTATATTTATTAGATAATTTTTTTCTCTAATTTTATGCTACTAAAGTGATCAATAATCTACCATATTCAATCCGGACAATGGGAAAAAATACTTCAGAATATTTGATACAGAATTTGAGTTTATAACCTTTCAGCACAAGTCATGTTTTGTTCCAATCAATGAACCCATCTACATTGTACTTGGTCTTATAGACCTAATTCATTCTAATTGGTTTGTGCTCATCTAAAATTGAGTTATATCTCATGTATCTTTTTTTCTTTTTCTTTTTTTATTTATCATTTCAATTTCTTTGTCCATGGATTTTCATCGCTCTATTTGTTAAATTGTTTTTTCAAACTTAAGAGAATCATAATTTGAAAATAACTCAGTTAATTAAATCGCTATCATTAATAATATAATTATTACGAACTATTTCAAAATCTCTCATATTTACAAACAATTTAAATACATGGGAATGATTTCTACAAGCGACAAGATGGAGGCATAGAAGGTGGACATGATGAAGATTCTAATGTCATAGGTGAGTTTAATGGAGATGGACTTTGAGGATTGGCTAATTGTTTATCCTTACCAACCACATCATATTTGCATGCATCATAAGCTTTTGCTTCTTAATTTCATTAAATTCTACATATTTACTAATGATTACCTAATTTGTAGTCATGTTATAGAGTTTGTGTGCCTTCGTAGCTAACAAAGGCACACTTGATTCTTTTATAATATTTCTTTTTCTATGAGGAATATGCATATATAGGTAAAGGAACAAAATAAAGGAGATGAGAAATATTTGGTTTTCTTAGACTTTCATGTTCCTTATAGTGTCTCATGATCAAAACTTTTCAAAGACACCTATTGAAAACATATACAATGCTCGATACAGCTTGAGCTCAAATCAAATTAGGCACACCTTTTCCTTTTAAATCACTTCTTACCATCTCTATAATCGTTTTATTTCTTCATTCAGTCACCCTACTCTATTGAGATGTATAGTGCATTATAGTTTGATTTTCAATTTCATTCTCCTTACAAAAGCTTTCAGAATTATTTAAGATATATTCACCACCTTTGTGGGTTTTGATAACTTTTGAAGAGTCCCCATTTTATTTTTTTTAATAAATTAATTGAACTCTTGAAAGATGCTCAAAAGTCTAGATTTCTCTTTTAAAAAATAAACCTATATTTTCTACGAAATTTATTAATAAAAGTGACCAAATTTCTATTGTGACCATTGAAACAGCAACCCATCTCATATGGAATTGAATGCATGAGCTAATGGTTATGTGTCTCCGTCTGACTTTCCAACTAAGAATAGATGACCCATGTTGGTGTGTGTGTGTGTGTGTGTGTGTGTGTGTATGCAACCCTCACAAATCTGATTTAGGTGATTTATGAGAAGTATCCCCACCACCATGTTCTTTCTAAATTCTAATCCACTTCGTTAAACCATCAAAACTCAACTAACAAAAAAAAAAAAAAAAGGTGCATAGCCATGAATTATCATGCACAATTATTTTAAGACGAAACACTATAATTTTATATTCTCAAGAGAAATATGTGATTTTCATTATAAACATTTTAATAATTATCTAATTTTAAGCATATTTGAGGTCACATACACACCATTTTTAATATTCACAATATGTCTTGTCTTATAACTAACTAATAATTAATAAATTATATTATAATTCAGGAATATAAAATACATCCGATATATAACGATGATCACCATTCCTTGTACAAATTAGAACCTTACCTTTTCCTTTTCTCAGTATCTTCCATTGTCTTTAGACATGGCCATAATGGACTTATTCATCCAAGTCTATGGAATTTTTTTTTGCCTGCACACATGATTACTACATTTCATATCCTAAGTATCATATGTTCTTCGCTTGCTTTTACAACATTGGACAGTAATAACAAAATAACCCTACAATCTTCACTTTTTTCAATAAAATTAATGTTTCAAACATTTTTATTTCTACATATAAATTATTAATGACAGTGTTTATATCACAATTATAACATTAAATATTAGATATTTCATACCTTTGAGTGTACCAAAGGGGACAACTTTCAAGAGAACATATGGTATTTTCAAAACTAAAAATCATTTTATTACATAATCAAAATTTCGGCCTTCCCGTGTAATCTTCGTGATAGGAATGCCATCTGCAAATGCCCATCTGTAAATGATAAACACAATTGCACCACATGTACCGCCATGGAAAGCATGTATGAGATCAGCACCGTTCATCAAGTTGGCCCCGCAGATAAATCTTTCCCAGAGCTAAAAGAAAATAAAGCAGACTCGGTCCCATCTTCAGCTAAGCTCTACATGTACAAAAGGAAGGATGGGTAAGAACGTACGGCCAATGGCGTACATTTCTCGAGCATGTGTGGCACACGTGCCTTCACATTCAGGTTGCACTAAATTCGGTGTGGGTCCCACCTAATGAACGGCATAGACGTGGAAATTCAAGAGGCTGAACCTCCATAAACAAGTCTACATCATCGATTGATATGCAAACTCCTCATGTGAGCTTTCATGCCTATCGAGCTTCTAGCTCAGTAACTGTAATGTCATTGGTGGATCGTGATACAGCCCAACTCGTGGATGAATCTGGATCAAAGATATTCTTCTTACTAGAATAGGCAGGCTTCCTGGGTGTAGGCATGGCAGTTTCATTACCCAGCATGGATACAACTGATAACATGGTGGGCCTGTTTGTTGCATTTTCTTGCACACACAAAAGGCCCACATGGATGCATCTCTTGACTTCGTCGGTGGGACACAAATCAACGATCACCGAATCCACTAGCTCCAAAATCATACCTTCGTTCCATAGCTCCCATGCCTGAAATATCGTACCAAAATTCATATTAAAAACAAGAAATGCAAGATGAAAAATGGGCTGGGCCAGGCTGAGCTCTCGTTCAATTCTTTCAAAGTAATTGGATCCTTTTCCTCGTTCGAAAATCTCCCAACACAGAAAATTAAAGAAGTAAAAGAAAATTGATACTTACATGTCCAATTAAATTGGAGTCATGATTATAGTAATTGTTGTTCCTTTTTCCACTGATAATCTCTAATAATAAGACCCCAAAGCTAAATACATCTGATTTCACTGAGAAGAGTCCATCGATCGCATACTCTGGCGACATGTAGCCACTGCATTTCCATGATCAAATGTAAGAATATAATTCGAGGATGAGATTTTTTAACAACGATAAATCTATGTTCTAGGGCCCGACGGGCAAGGGAGAGATTGAAGAAGTGAACAGTGACACATATGCCATGGCATAAACGTGCGAGATCCAAGCCAATCAGTTAAGTAGGGCTATATGAACTAAGTTTGTCAACTGGTGGGGCCGAAATCAGTATTGGCCCACTCAGCCCACTTAAAATCACCATACGCCTAAATTCAAGGTACAGGTCCTGGTCCACCAGATGAGTGTACCAAGGTGGATTTTTGGGCCATGGAATGGTCAGAATGAGCCCAACAAGGCACATGGCCTGCATCTCGCACACGCGTGCCACTTTCACACATGTCCCGCAATTGGCATATCTAATCTTTCTTACCATCTATAACACTTGGCAATATATAGAATCATGCATGTGTTTGTGGTACTTACTATGTGCCAACCACTCTATTTGTGTTGGCTTGGGTCTGATTTCCGCCGAAAATTCTAGCCATGCCGAAATCTGATATCTTGGGAATCATTTCATCGTCTAGAAGAATGTTGCTGGCTTTCAAATCTCTGTGAATAATTCTCAACCTAGAATCGTGATGAAGATAAAGAACCCCTCGAGCAATTCCAATGATAATATCAAAGCGCTTTCTCCAATCTAATAGTGCCCGTTTTGTCTTATCTGTCATTACAAGGTCTCCATGTCAGTTTTATTATTATTATTTTTTGTATACATTCATAAATATATATATATATATATATATATATATATAGAGAGAGAGAGAGAGAGAGAGAGAGAGAGAGAGAGAGAGAGAGAGAGAGAGAGAGAGAGAGAGAGAGACGTTGAATATTATTTTAGAAGTTGATGTTTGTGTATGATCAGGACTCTCATCTCCCTTGTAAATAATTGTATTATAATACAGTTCTTTTCTCTATACAACACAACTTTCCCTCTCTTAATATCTAAAAATATCTCTCAATATATCTTGGAAAAAAAAAATCAATGAATATTTAAAATTAATTTTCTCACCTGTCACACATATATGAGAAATGATAGAATGATAATTGAATGATCCTAATCCTTCAAATATTAGCCATTTATTATAACCATATGCTTTTATGAGCTGTCCATTGGATGATATGAAGTGTTTCTTTAGAATCAATAGCATTCAACCATTAGGCCTGTAGGCTAGATGTTTCAAGATGATTATTGGATTTCTTTTTCTTCTTCTTTTTTTTTCTCTATTCAATTTGCACAGTCTTTGTTTTTCATGTCAGGATCGGATGGTTAGGATCATTGGAGCAATGTGATGTTTGCAGCAAGGCTTGCCAATCGACAGCTCAGATTGGTGATTAATAGTTCCACATGTACTTTAAAAGCTTTGGGACATTGCGGACGTTTCATCGAGGTGTGAAATGATTGCAAACACCTGAGAAATGATAATGTATTGGGTATTCCAAAATATTTCATGGGGAAGTAATGGAGTTTATCAGGTGGGAATGGGAATCATATCCAAATTCCATTTCAACCATCCATTTGATGGCCACTAATTCTATCATGATAGGGACCCCAACCATATATTTCTGCTGAGGCCACTTGAGTTTTAGAATAGACTGATTTTTGTGATATCCGTTTGACTGAGGTGGATAACTTAGATGAATGGACTGAATGATGCGCTTACCACGTACATAAAACAAAGGAAACATACCAAAGATGAAAGAGTCGAGGCTCTTGTTTTGCATGTATTCATAAATCAGCATCTTTTCTTCTCCTTGAATGCAACAGCCAAGTATTCTAACCAGATTTCTGTGTTGCAGCTGTTGTATAAGTGCCACCTCATTTTTGAATTCTTCGATTCCTTGTCCTGAATTTCTCGACAGCCTTTTCACTGCTATTTGCTGACCATTCCTCAGCTTCCCCTGCAATCCACAATCCAAAATAATTTCATTTTTATTTTGCAACACAGATTTCCCTGTGTGGGGCCCATGTAAGCCGATCTATAATCACCAAATCCATGGACTGGATGGGTCGGCAATAGATTATTTGTTGCACCACATGCATCCAATAAACTAGATCTTGCCCCCACCTAGTCCGAGTCAACTCGGACGAGCCAAATCAGACTCGCCCGACTACTAAGACCATGATTTACTATGATGTAATGCAATGGATGTATGAAAATAGGTGCGTGGCATTCATTACCTTGTAAACAGGGCCAAAACCGCCCTCACCGAGCTTATTTGAATCGGAGAAGTGATCAGTAGCATTCACAACTTCAAAAAGATCAAACAATGGCATCTCTGAGCTCTTCCCACTCTCATCCAGCAACTCACTCTCATTTGAGAAGTAATCATGCCTTCTCTCCCTCATTGACACACCTGCATTTCCTACACATATTCTCCTGCTTTTCAGAACACTCTACATACATAAACCCCCACATGCTAAGTTTGTACAAGTGGGGCCCATGGCACCAAAATCCACAATATTGGAAAAATCCTAACCCTTCAATTAGTAGCTAGCTATTTGATGGTTGAGAAAGAAAATATGGCGACGGTTCACGTTCAACCAAGATAAAGGCCGAATAATTGATGGATAGGATCTTCCAATCAGGGTGGTTTTTGGTGCATGTGCTATCGTAGGTGAGCCCCATCATGCCAGTGGTTTGGATCCTTCAACCATGGGCCCCATGCAAACAAAATGAAAGCAAGAGCTTTAGTGTATAGACATTCAGCCCAATTTATTATTATTCTACGTTGTTGGATTTTAGCCATTGGATCTAGGTCTTTTTCAATGATCCAAACTGTATGTGATTGGTGGATGACACTAGTAAAAATCTCCCTGATTAAAATATTTTAACACTTTGATCATTCAAAGAGTAGAGGGACTACACTTGTCTTTTGGATGTTCCTAGGTGTGTGTGGAAGAACCGTAGAGAGAAGGCCTCTCACATCGGGCTTTGGACCTATCTTGGGCTTACTAGATTGGCCCATGGGCCAGGCTTGGACTGTTTAACTTGACCACGGTTAGACGTGGGCCCGGACGACTCGATCCGACTAACTCGACTCGTCTGACTCGTTCAGATCCGACTCAACCCGAACTGAATGGGTGAGTCGGTCCGAATCGAGTAAGCTTCACCCAATCTGAATTCAAACCAAGTCAAGTTCGAGTTACCTAGTAACTCGACCCGACTTGATTTGAAACTTGATCTGGTTAAACTCGATCTGATTCAAAACCCAACTCGACCCAACTCTCTAACCCTACCCGCCGCACCCTACCCCCACCCGATTGCAAACTCTCTCTCTCTCTCTCTCTCCCTCCCTCATCTTCCTCCTCTTTCAAGCCCGACAACCACCCGCCACCATCACCCTCCTCCTCCTCCTCCTCCTCCTCTTTCTCTCTCTCCTCTCCACTCCCTCCCTCCCTCATCCTCTTCCTCTTCCTCTTCCAAGCCTGGCACCCACCCACCACCCTCCTCCTCCTCCTCCTCCTCCTCCTCCTCTCTCTCTCCTCTCATCTCCACTCCTTCCCTCCTTCCCTCATCTTCTAATCTGACTCAGTGCCAACCTGATCCGACTTGGTACTTTTGACTGGATTGGACTTGGTCCAGATCAATCCAGGCTAGATCGAACTCGGATGAGTCAGGCATGCTGGACTCGGTATCAAGTTGAATCGAGTTCGGGTCGGACATATTTCAAAACTAGATCGAGTCGAGTCATCCCTAACTCAGTCCAACTCGACTCGATGCCCAACTCTAACCACAGTCTAGGCTTTGGGCCTAGCATGCATGATCTAAACATTTTTTGGGTTGAGCTTAGGCTCATTTTAACTTGACCCAGACCAGCCTACTCTGGTCCAACACGACTTTATATGTACATGTTGTTATATACTATAAATATGCCAAAGTGCATGAGTGGGCCACTTGATCAATGGATGCATTAGGAACATTTAAGTGAGAAGAAGTAGGGATTTTATCATATGGCTGGGTCTAGTTGGGTTGGGTGCAGCCCAGGCCCAACCATTTTTCCTGGGGTGAAGGTTGGGCCTACTATGCTAGGCCTATGCTGGGTTCGAGCTAGGGTTGGTTGTGGGCCTTAAGCGTCAGCCGTAGTGAGGCTAAAATCTAGCTCATTGCCACTCTGGCCAAAATAGACAACATAGAAAGTTTTGGGGAAAAAATGTCACACAAATGAACACAACTCGCGGTGACCCTATCACTGATGATGTCCATGGTGACCTAACATTAGAGTTGTGCATCGGACCGAGTCGGATCGGATTGGGTCCAACTCGATTCGGTCCGAAATCTATATAGGCTGAACTGAACTTGATCCAATCCGAGACCGAGTATGGAACATCTGACTCAAACCAATCAGATGCACGGTTGGCCTAACCCGAACCGAGTCCAAGTCAAATCAGGTTGGGTACGATTCAAATCGAATTTTTTAACAGGGAAAATCATTATCCTCGCTGCTATTTTCGGTGTGATCCATTTGAGCTTTAGATATGATTTAATTTTTTTTTTCTAAATGCTCTAAAATGATCACGAAAGAAAGATAAATGGTAGAGTTATAATAAATACATCATTGTGGGGCCCATGTAATTTTGATCTCATTTGAGTCATTCGTACAACTCGGGGCTCGAGGCGCATAGTTGTATTGACGTGCACAGCATGAAAGTGTAGCTGTGTAACACGGAGCTCGAGGCACGTAACTATGTTGACAAGCATTGTTGTATTGACATTAGCAAGTTCTGTGAGTCTAATCATGGGGTATGTGTTCTATCCAAACTGTCCATCCATTTGGCGAGCTCGTCATAAGGCTTGAGACGAAAAATAAGATAGATCTAATTATCAAGTGGACCACACGAATTGTTTAACAGTAAAAATCATTATCTCTACTACTATTTGTGGTGTGGTACAGACAATCTTTGGATATTATTCATTTTTTGGATAATACTCTACAATGATCTCTAAAAATATATGAATGGTGTAGATCTAATAAATACATCACTGTGAGGCCCATATAACTTTAATCTCCTTTGAACCGTTCGTATAACTAAGAGCTCAAGGAGCGTCGGTACTCGTCTTTGCACGGAAGCAAATTTTCCTGTGCTCAAAACTTAGGTGGGGTCTACCGTGATGTTTGTGAGAAATCCACCTCATCCATAACGGTTTTTAATATCATTTTAGGACTTTAAGACCAAAATTGAGTAAGATCCAAGATTCAAGTGGGGCCGCACTAGAAGAATATGTGTGTAGGGAAATTCCTACCATTGAAACGTTCTTAGCGTAGAAAGTGATGTTTATATGCCATCTATACTGGTTATAACTTCATTCATATTGGGATGAAATGAAAACACGAATATTATCCAAATTCAAAGCTTCCGTGGCCACATGAATATTTCAACTATTGACATTCAATACTCACGTTTTTTGCCCATTTAAGTATTAGATACGGTTCATTTTTGATCCTAAGTCCTAAAATGAGCTCACAAAACAGATGAATGGAGTGGATTTCTCAAAAGCATCACATCAGGCCCCACCTAAGTTCCCATTGCAGGAACTTCTTGCAAAAGGCTTTCCTAGGGAATCCCCGTCCTCTTTGCATGACCCGTACCAATAGGTTATTGTAACTATATAGCTGGTGTGTGGTACTGAGTAAGCTCTATTGGAGCCCATCCTAAATGCATGTAGTTTATCCACTTCGGATCAGGTCGGATTGGTTCCATTTATATCGGTTTCGGATCGAATGAGTTCAGGTTGACCACGATCTGAACTCGATTCGAAAAACATTAAGATTTGAATGGCCAAACTCGATCTGTACCAATCCACACCGTCGGTTCAGTTCGATTCAGATGAGGTCCGATTCATTAGATCGGGACAAATATGCCCAGCTCAACCTAACATGGTAGGATTTGATATGGCGGCCACGTACTTTTTTTAGAGATAGATACTCTACCAAACAACTTTCAAGATACGCTGCTGTCAGTGGTGACCTAACCTGAAAGGAAGTGATTTGGCCACGTACCCTTATTAGTGATGGGTGATTGCACGGTGATTCTTTCACCACATAGCTCAGTGGCATTGGAACGTGGCCACGTGTTGTTGTTAAAGATGGGCCTGATTGAGTAATACATAGAAAAATGGATGGACGGGAACACATTATCAGGTGACACCACGTTGAGGGTAATACCTAACTCACCCTTTGGGTGTGGCCTCATCTTTGCCAATGGCCCATGGCCGCGTCTACAGTCCCCACGTAGATGAGGCATGAGCTAGATTTGGTACTTGTCCGTGTTGTGGGCCCCACCACGATTTATGTGTTTTATGGATGGGGATTATCTACTGACAGAGTCGGTGGAGGAACTCGCTGCTGAAGCGGCGTCACTAAGTTTTGTGAGCCACACCATGATGTATGTGTTGTATCCATACCGTTCACTTATTTGGAAAGATCATTTCAGAGCATACGCTAAACAAGGCATATGTACAGTTCAAGTGGGCCCCACCACACAAAACAGTGGGGACTGTGATGCGCAACCTTAAAACCGTTTTGTTTTTTTGAGATCCAACCAGTTAATAAGTTAACACATACATGGACGAAGGGAAAACACAAACATCAGCTCGATTGAAAACTCCTGTAGCCCATGAGAAGTTTTTAATGCAAGGTGTTCAATCCTCATTGTTTTAGATCCGCCTCATCTTTGGCTCATGTCCTAAAAACACCTATTCTAATAGGTGGACGGTGTGGATACAACACATACATCGTAGTGTTAGATCCGCCTCATCTTTTAGCTCATGTCCTAAAAACACCAATTCTAATAATAGATGGACAGTGTGGATAAGACACATACATTATAGAGGGGCCCACAAAACTTGGTGACGTCAACGCCGTCAGTAACTACTCCGCGTCTGTTTCTTACACGCGGTAGGTACATTTTTTTAAGCACGTGATCTAAAAAACGAGTCAATGTAAATGTCAGATAGCTACACCATAGGAAACAGTGGCGATCGAACCCTCACCGTTAAAAACTATCTAAGGATCTGTTTATAGGTCTCATGTGCATAAATGTAAGGATAACACAAATAACAGCATCATAAAATACTTTTGCTCCCCTCCATAAGTTTCTAATGGTGAGTGTTCAATTACGACTCTTGACTATTGGGTGGTCCACTTCAGTTTTGAATCCGTTTCATTTTTCGGCTAATGTACTTGAAATGAGTTGAAAAAATGAATGGACGCATGGATAAAACACATGCATCATTGTGGGGCCCACAGCACGGACCAGTACCGAAGGGTGTCGACCGATTCCGACTCAATGAGCAAGAATCGCTTTCTCTTGGACATCACGTTTTAAAAACTGAACGAAAACGGGATGACTACGGATGTGTACAAGATCCTTACGGCTCAAACTGCACTGGAAAATCTGTACGCGATCCCTACGTCTCATCAGATGATTGCTACTAGTTAGATGCCATGCTTCAAAAAGAAAGTCCGTATGGTCGTCAGGAGAGCCAAAAATGGTTCAGAAAAATTGATCAACGGTTCAAATTTAATGTACATATATGGCTCACCTGATGATCAGATCGAACTTATTTCTTAGGACGTAGCATCTGCACGGTGGAGATTACCTGATGCACGGCTCATTTTTCACGTGTATAACAAGCGAGTGCACATATAAATATTGAAGTCATATGTACCTTTTCTTTCAATCTTCCTCTTCCAGAAGCAATAACCACATGTAACGAGGAAAAGCGTCCCCGGAATGACCGTCAATATGAGTATCAGCACCAACTTTTTCTTCGAGTTTGAACCTGTTGCAACGAATCAAAATTTCAATCAGTCGCGGAATTCATACAATCCAACGGTGGAAAATGGGGTTTTTGGGCTTGATCATTTAAAAGGTGCAGCCCATCTGATGGAAGGCTTGGATAGCCCCACACACCAGTCACGTGTAGTTAGTGCTGTGGAATTAACGAATAATCACGTTTCAATATGAATTCAACCTCCGAGTGCATCAGTGGGCCCCACCAAGGAGATTTCCTAGTTAGAAAATCAGGTCCACCTCTCATCAGGTCGGCCAGTATGAACAGTTGCAATGACATATATACAACGTAGGGCTCCATAAAATTAAAAACAACAATGGACATCTTTCCCAAAAACCGTTGATTTTTTTATTATTAGATCTGCGGTTGATTTTTGAGACTTTTAGAGTATAGGCAGTTAGATTTTTTTATTTTTGACTTTTTATTTCCTTCGATGAATGGACGGTTGGATCAAAGCAAATCTTTTTTTTTATTATGAGAAGGTAACCGTATCCAATCAAATCCTGCCCTGTCATTCAGCACCAATCTGTCCGATCAGGTACAGTGAGAAATCCATTAAATTTGGATCTCCTTTACTCGTAATTATACGTGTGAGGCCATCGAAGCTGTTTATCTGATGGGGGACACGCATTGGTGAGAGACGCCTCAAAAAAAGCTTCGACAGGCTGGGGATAGGTTGGGTGGTTCGCTAAAGAAAACGCTAACAGCTGTATCAATCAAAAAAATGCAAATCCCTACGCCAGGGAGACTTTTTGCGCACCGCCCATCTAAGTGGGGCCCACTTGAAGAGGTTTGGGGTGGCAAGATGATGCACGGAATCGAAAGCATCAGCAGACGGCAGCTCGGGGACCTGAATAGCTGACAGATTCGAAGATCCTAACCATTCGTTCGTTTCCTCTCTTCTTCACTCGAATGTGGACAATTCCGTCCTTTTTTGTTGTTTTTTTTTAACCGTCCGTTTGTGGCTCACCAGTCTCAGCCTCAAATCCCCCAATCATGATTTAATTTTTTGGGGGTCTCCCTTCCGCGCTGGGACCCATTTTCCCAAAGGCCTGGATCACCGAATCACAGGCTCACGTGTACGGAATTGGGAACATCAGCGTCAGTGGATATGTTTCCTGAGGCTCAAGACCCCAGAAATATCCGCTTCAGGCCACGTTTGGGTGCACCCCCATTTCAAAAATTACAAAAAACTCATTTCAATACGGATGGAAATGACCGAAGCTAGACCCGCAAATCACAATTCGGGTCGTTCCAAAATTGAAATTCAGGGTCACTTATCATCACAAATCAAAACGACCCCCCCTCCATTTTGGTCATTCCCACTGTACTAAATATCCCAATTCGCTTCAATCAATTATCCAAACAGCCCATCCAAGCAGACCCGACCCGATTAAAAATAAATTCATCGAAAAAACATAAAACCACTTACCGAGCTCCGAACCCGCCAAACGCACGAATAAATCCATCCCACCGTCGGAATACAGCTTCAGATCAGTCAAATCCCCATCCCATATCAAACACTTACCTCCCCAATTCTTTATATCAGCACTTGCATAGGCAGTGCAAGAGCAGTTCTTCAAGCACAAATCTCTACACTCCTTCAAACTCGATACCTGAACGATCCGAGCGGGCCTTGTATCGGGTAGCTTGATATTCTCCATTTTCTTGAACCCATCTCCCTCCCCACAAGCCAATACCCGCCGTCGATTACACCCACCTGACCAATCACGCAGATTCCATGCTTGTGGTAGCTTGGGCTTGAACCCTTGCAAGCACTCACACATCAGCACACGGTTCACATCACAGCTACTGTAGGTCCCACACTTCGCATAGGCATCGCACTGATCGTCTGGGGCCCGCCAGAATTGCGTCCATCGCGGTGTACCATCTTGCCATGCTAACCGTTGAAGATAACCTGAGCTGTCCAATATCAATCTAGAGAAGATTGACTCGTTGTTCAGATCATACGAATAGAAGATCCCATCATCGTCGATCGTGAAATGGTAAGTGACAACGCTCTGATGGTTCATCAACGGAACGCCGCTGAATCCAAGACCGTTCCATGGCCCACTTCGCCAGAGCGGTTCTGATTTCCGCAATAGGAAGAACTGAGGGGACCCATTTGGATCGAGCCGAAGAACATAGTCCCCGGTGCCCGGATCATCGTCGGATTTCCACGATGTGATGACTCGGATCTTGCCCGTCTTCCGATCCAGACCAAGCTTCACGCCTGGGAGCATCGTATGCGTCGGATAATCGAAGCTTTGCCACAACAAACGGCTCTGATTATCTTGCAGAACAAGATTTCCCGAATCCAGGAGCTTGGCGGTTGCATAATTCACAGCCGTTGAAGTGTTTGTGATCTGAAAAAGGGGGCCCCCTGCGATCACGATCGCTAGATTTCCATCATTGCCGATCGATAGGACGCCGGATGAATTCGTGAGCGGATCGTCCCTGTTCGCCACCCAAACGTACTGCTTCTCTTGTGGAGCCTTCTTGTACCATATCCCGACGTAGCGGGCCGTCGACTTGCCAGGGGTGAAGAAGCCGAGTTCATAGTTGCCGGCGGCGGAGACGAGAGTTTCGCCGTCTTTGATGGATCGGGAAGGGGTGATTGTGTCAATGGAAGTAGAGATTGGGAAGACAAGGAACAGAATGAGAAGGGGAATTAGGAATGAAATGTGAAAAGCCATGTCCAAACATGCCATGGTCAGCCTCACCTACTTATATTTTAGTAACGAGTATGGAATGATTCAAGTCGAATTGTGAAAGAGATGCTGAGATGGTGGGGTCGGGATGAAATTGCGACACGCGGACATTGTTGGGTGGTGGGACCCACATGTCAATGTCCCACATTGTCGGGTTTTCTGTACTCGGCGCAATTAATAATCGCTGGGGGACCCTTATACTGGACGCGGATTGTCCGGTGATTCCTGCACCGAAGTGGTGGAAAAGCTCTGTGGGCCCATCATTATGCATGTGGTTTATCAACGCCGTCCATCCATTTTTATTGCACGCTTTAGGGTATGAAGTGAAAAATGAGGCTGATGCAGAGCTCAAGAGGACCAGACCACAGGAAATGGAAAACTCATTGAGGCCACATAAGTTTTAGATAAGCCGAAATTAAAACTCTTGCGGTCCCGATAAGCCAAGGCGCATGGACAAAACACATTAAAAAAAAAAAAAAAAAAAAAGGATGTGTTTAGCGCCACACTGGTAATAGAATTTTATTGCCAATGGATACTCGAATCCTTAACCAGATATTGAAACTCTCCATAGTCTAACACCAAAGCCGTAAACACAGGTAAAACACACATCATGATAGGGATTTTAGAACTTTGACGCCACGTGGGTGATGTACATCTACTGAGGTGGGTTGGATGCTGACTGTGGGCCCTACCACAATAAATGTGACTATATTAATGTTATCCATCGATATTGAAAGCACAATTCAAGTTATAATTCAAAAGAGTAAGAAGACACAAATTTTAGATGGCCCATAGTATATGAAAAATGAAATTTATTAATTGACCATTGATAATATATTTTGAGTCATACAAGCTTCCGATCGAGATAATATTAGTGTGGTCTTTTCATTTATGCCTTTGTGACCTTATCATTAAGTTGGGATATGAAATAAATAGTACTATGGAGTCATAAAGTTTTTAATGGTGGAGATTCAACTGGTATAGTCCACCTAAGATTTGTTTTAACTCCATGCTCTGGGATGATGCCCGACGAATGAGCAGTCAAAATGGATGGAAGTCTGAATTTAAGTCACCTGCATCACTCCGCGCTCAAGCTGGACGGGAGCGGGTTAGGTGTTAATCCGGAACGTGGAGCCCACTTAGATAATGTGTTGTATATCCTTTTTTGTTCATACGTTTTTTCAGCCCACTTTAGAATTTAGGACAAAAAAAAATAGATCTAAATCTCAGGTGGATCACACCACAGGAAACGGAGGTGATTAAATGCCCACCATTAAAAACTTCACCGGGTCCAATGTAAGCAAATTATAATGTTTATTAGCCATCTAACCCATTCACAATGTCAATCAGAACTGGATGACCAGGGAAAACAGAAAGATCAGCTTGATCCAAAACTTTCGTGATCTACGGAAGACTTTTAATGGTCAGTCACCACTTTTTTCAGTAGTGTGGGCCACTAGGGATTTGGATCAACTTAATTACTGGGATAATACTCATAATTATCTGGAAAAAAAAAAAAGATTAACAGCATTGATATACAACAAGTTCATCAAGGTGGGCCCTACACGGTAGGGTACCACCCACTGAGAGCCTGTTTGATTTTCCAGAGGATGGTAAATACCTGGAAAAAAAATAATAATTATTTCCCTCCTTTCCCGTAACTGGTTTGACGGTGACTTCTTGGAGGTTAAAATGGTAAATATTATAAAATATTTTTGGATCCCGCCATGATGCATATCATATATCCACACCGTTCATCCATTATGTCAGATAAATTTATGATATAAGCAAAAAAATGAGGTATATTCAATGTTCAAGTGGGCCATGCAATAGAAATATGTGAATTAAATACTTACCGTTAAAAACTTCATGTGGCCATTGTTTCTTTTGGTATGGGCCAATTGAGTGTTGGATCTAACTCATTTTTCTTCTAATATATCAAAATGTTGTGATAAAATGAATTGACGGAGTAGATATATCATATACATCAAAATGAGGTCGTAAAATGCCCGCTACTACTTTTCAATCAGTTTTCATGAAGTGAAATCACCGTGAATATTCAAACAGGTGAAACGGTAATAATCACACATTTCTTGGGTATTTACCATTTACAGGTGGAACGATGAAAATCAAACAGCCCTAATGTGTTATCCGGGTAACACCTAATCCGCTTCCGAGCTGGGCTGGCCTGGGGCTCCCATGGAAAGGTTTGGTAGCCCCACGGGCACCGTACAGATTCTCTGGATGAGAATTGGGCTGTACCATTCATCAGGTGGACCATGTGAGTACATTAATCAATGTGGGTAGTTGGTTCATTTAAGGGGGCGGTGATTGGGTACCGTCCACACCAAGACCTAACTAGAAATGGACGATCCTGTTGTGGACCCTATGGTGCCCACCGTGATGTATGCGTGTTTATTCATGCCTACCATTGAAAATCTCTCCGGACATAGAAGTTTTGGATAAGCTGATTTTTTTTCCCCCATAAATCTCGGTCTATATGACCTTTTGAATAGGTTGGATGGCAGCTACGAAGTCTTCAACAGTGGGAACATGGTCACTCCCACTTCTTCTATTGTGGTCCACTCGAGCTTTCTATCTACCTCAATTTTAGGCTCAAGCTAAAACGATCTTTCAAGGTGGATGGACGGATTGGATAAAAACACATATATCAAAGTAGCCCCCACAGATCCCTGACAGGACCGTCCGTCTCTAGCCAGGTCCTGGTGCGGGTAGGGTAGTACCCCATCCGCGCCCCATTTTATAGGGGCGGACTTCAGGGGAGCGGATTAGGTGCGAGCCCGGATCTAAGTAGGTGGGTGGATCCCTTACTGTGGGGCCCACCGTGTGACCAATGAAAGTGGATGTAGGTCATACACTGCTCCACTCAAGGGTATCTGCAGTGGGGTCCGTGATTCAAAAATCGAGCCGTTCATATAAAAGGAATCTACGTGTCACGTTATGCAAATATTGCTAATGAAAAATCCCAACCATCCAATTTGTTGCCAGAAAATATCGAGGGTCGCGAAGGAGAGTACCACATAATGCGCTCAGTTCAATTGCAAAGGCTAAAGTTTCAACGGTCAGGACGGCTCAATCTGGAAGATTTTTGGTACATGGTCCATCTGTGGCGAGTTCCATGCTGTCCACTGATTGGATCGTTGATCCATGGACCCCACTGAGGATATGCTCGCTTGGAGGATGGTATGAAAAAGGTCACGCGCGCACCTGTGAAATTAGCTTAGTTCAGCGTTGGCAGGCGTAGCATGCTTCGGATTCGCTGGTGTACCACACATCACCGATCTGGCTGGTGCGTTGACGTCACCAAGTTCTGTGGGTCCCATCCTGAGGTACGTGTTATATCCCAACCGTCATTTCATTTTGAGATCTTGTCCTAAGTGTTGAAACGAAAAATAAGACAGATCCAAAGATCACGGACGACACATTGAAAAAAGATGTGGGTGATTGAAAGTCTACCATTGAAAGCCTTTTGAGGGTCACGGAAGTTTTGGATCAATATGATATTTGTTTTTCCTCTTCATCCAGACTTTTGTGACATTATGAATAGATTAGATGGAAAATAAACGCTATGGTGGGCCTTACGTATGTTTTCACGGTGAGAATCATTGTCCCACTGCTATTTCTGGTGTGGTCCACTTAATCTTTGGATATGAACCATTTTACGTATCATAATCTAAAATTATCTCACATAATGGATGAACGGTGTGTATGTAATAAATACATCATTTTGGAGCCCATGCAACTTTGATGTCCTTTTAACCGTTCCTACAACTCGGAGGTCTGACGAGCGGCAGCGCTCGTCTTCGCACGACACGTATCCACACTAGCCCGATCGCTGGCGTGCGGTACACCACCGTTTCTGGAAGCCCTGGAACACAAAGCTCCGTGTGCCCCACCATGAAATATGCATGACATCCGCTCTCTCCATCAGTTTCGTCAGCTTGTGTAAAGATGTGATTTCAAAAAAGATTCTGATTTGAGCCGGATCAAATTAAAAAAAAAATAAAAATAAAAATACAGGATGGACACGCCCGCCATTGAATCCTTTGCGGGGTGAAGGTGATGAGCCCATTCTCACTGGAACACTTGTTAGAGGGAACCCCTTAACACAATGCTATGTACGGACACTGTCCTGTCCATGTGAAATCCACTCCATCCATCAGCTTCTCCGGATCATGTTAAAGAGTTATTAAAAATGAGTTAGATCCAAAACTCAAGTGGGTCACAACACATGAAATAACAGGGATACAACACCCATGTTAAAACCTTCTTGACCTAAAGAAGTTTTGGAATAGGTTGATATTTATGTTTTCCTTTCATCGTGGTAGGAATCACCTTATGAACCGACTGGATAGTGCATAAACATCACAGTGTGCCCTGAGAAGGTTTCTATCTTCACTGTTTCATGCAGCGTGGCCCAATTGAATTTCGGATATGAATGATTTTCGGACCCACGTCCTAACATGAGATGATGAAATCGATGGATGGAGTGGATTTCAAACAGATATCGTGGTGGTACTGTAGAGGGGCTCTCTGTAAGACCTGTTAGGGGAAGCTCGCGTCTTCTCACGCGCGCGCCTGAGGAATTAAACTCAGTTAACCGTTGTCCTGGCTTGAGTAAAGAACCAGCTCGCTCTCTTTGGCCGCCGTCGGTGGTCAGTTGCACCGCAATCTTTTCCTTATAAATTCTAACGCAATTCGCGCGAGGAGTGAATGTGATTCGCCTCACACGTGCTGATGAGCGACGCTTGTGAGCCAGCCGGCTAACTCGTGTCACCGTGATCCACGCCCTACAGATCAAGCAAGTCCACAGCTACAAGTGTAATTAAATTGATTATGGACCATTGGTTATATTAAATTGATTATGGATCATTGGTTATCTTTTAACCAATCGACTTTGTCATACACGTGTAGCGAATATAATGAGAAAACTTGCCTAATTTGGGTCGAACAAGCTTCTCTGTGGACCCCACCTTTTGAATGGCCGAGATCTTCTACAAGTATTTCAGAAGCAGCATACTAGCACAGATGGCCATAGACTTCTGATGCAGCCATGGTTAAGTGACGTTATTTTTGGACTGGGGACCATCAGTTCCGGTGGTCCTGCCCAAAAGTATCTTTTATTTTCAAAGTACAAGTTGGAGCTGGCTTCCTCGACCCGCCTCGCACGTAGTCTCATTTCGAATCCGTGCATGCCAACCTATACTAGGGAGCACGTGTCAAAGGAAACACATGTAAATATTTCAATCCGTTCATCATGTGGGCCCCGATATAGATATAACCTAAGCATAGGGTTAGATGGGCTAGGCAATCCCACTCTCCGGATGTTAGCAAAAATAATGGACGGTTGATAGTGGTCCAAGTTTCCCAAATCCGGTTCACATGAGTGAGTAGATCCCGAATGAGGTACACATGTGTTGCGTGTAGGATTAGAACACTTCTCTCCCGGCAGGATTGAACGGTTGTCTTCCCAAGGTGTTTTGATAATCGGCACCAACGTTGTCTTGGGACAAGGAAGGTGGATCAGGACTGTCCATCTAGTTGGCCCCCACTGCCGATTGACTAAATTTCAAAGCCTTCATAGATCGGACGGTTCCATTCGTTTGGATCATTGACAGTGAAAAACAAAAGTAGTTAACGGTTCATAGTGAACAGTTAAAAGTGAGCCGTAAATTATGACAAGGGTTATGCAATTGGTGAGATCTCTTATTGTGGACCATACAAAGTACATCCTACTAGATGGACGGTTTAGATTCACCTTTCTTTGCCACGCGTGAAGGTGAGGTGAGGTGAGGTGAGGTGAATTGCGTGGAAGCATGGTAAAAGGCAAAAAGTCGCTGCGCTTATGACGGGTCTACAAATGCAGCCTTTTTTGAAAAAACAAAGGCGAATCTCATTGCCACATGAAAGACCGAAAAAAAAAACCTTTGATACTCTGATGGAGTGTGATAGATGATACCCATGCATTTATAATTTACATAGAAATATCATATAATGAAATTCAAATTAAACTGTTTAAAATATATGTCACAGTCTAGATGTTGTAGGAACCAAAGTTATCTGACTACTAGATTGGCAGACATTTATTGGACGGTTAATGTCAAAATATCCACCGGCGTCCACAAAGTAGAGGTTAGGATTGTTCGAGAAATGTGATTTTTGGGATTTGATTTATCTACATTGATTTACAAAATTTGGTTGGGTTGATATATGTGTAGATGTGCAACGTATACAATATCTGAGTGCCTGTGTAGCAAGCGTCACACGTAGCCAGACTATCAAATAACGGGAGCGGATTAGGTGCAGCCGTGCGGCACCGGCTCCACCCAAGACAGTACAGCCCTTACTGTGGGGCCCACTTTGATGTAGATATTTTATATCCACGCCGTCCATCCGTTTTTTTTTATATAGAAATGAGCCCAAAAAAAAGTATATCCAAATATCAGCTCAATTATACCATAATAAACAGTGGCTTTTAACCATAAACAAATTATATTGGGCCACAAAACGTTTGGATCAATATTTTTTTTTTATATATTCATCCATGTTTATGTGACCTTATCAACAGGTTGGATAGAAGATACATATTATGATGACCGTAGGAAATTTTTAATGGTGGGATGTTCAATGACCACTGTTTCCTATAGTATGGTCCACATGAGTTTTGGTTCTTCTTCATTTTTGGAATCATAATATAAAATTATCTGAAAAAATGTATGAACGGTGTGGATATAGAATAAATTCATCAAGGTGGGCCCAAAAGGAAGGGCTTCACGGTCTTCGGTGATGCCAGGGCCGCACCTAATCCACTCACTCAAATTACCGACCACTTTGTATAATTAGGACGACTTGCTTGTCCTTTGAGATGGACTAAAATGGTTAATCTCAAAAGATTTCGCTAGACATGGCTGACCGTAGAGTTGATCTAGACGGTCTATCTCCCTATTAGCAAAATTGTACGTTTCAGTGACAGTTGTGAACGGATCAGTGGTCAGGATTTTCCTGATTGTTTCAATAGTGTCTGATCGCCGTCTATTTTAAGGCCCACTAGGTGGAATGTCGAATCCCACCACCAACTTTGGGACTCTGAGCGGCCCGGCCACGCGCAGACGGAGGAAAGTCAGTAAGATGAAATCAACGGTGGCGAATCTTGCTGACAATCTAATTGGAAAGTTATAAGGTGTACTTTTGAAAAAAAAGAAGGGGCGTTGTTTTGGCATGACATGGTCCGCGTACGACGAAAAAGGAGAGAATTCAACGGTCACAATAGAAAAAGACAGGGCTGCGAATCGCTGAAACTTGGTTGGTACATAGTGATGAGGATAAGACTGAGAGTTTTTAGTGCGATTTTGCACCACACATGCCGATCTGGCACACCTAATTCATCAGGTACGATCAGTATGGTCCATTCATCAGCCGGCCCACACGTTTATCAGAAAAATGGACGGCTTGAATAATGTTCTACGTTCATCTGACGAATGGACGACCTTGATACTTATGCCAGTGGCTGTTCTAGTGGACACCACCATATGAATGGACTGCACATGTCCTGACACGTCCACGTGTGCAAAATCCAGGCCTTTCATCAAGTGGGCGACCCATCTCCGGCTTATAATTCAGGCCCCTTTCTCAGTGAGGCTAGATTTGGATAATTTACAAAGCTTGTCAACCTAATCCGAATACAACCTGGCCTGGCCTATTTATAGTTATTAAAGTGTTAGGTAATATATTTATATACATGATTAATAAATTATATTTAGCTAATTGTTTTATTTTATTTTATTTACAACTAGCTAATTAAGTAAATGCAGTCAATGCAATAAAGCCATATTTTAGGTTTCCTTAACTTTTAAAATAAGGTGATTAACCCAAAAAAGAATTGCATGCAACTCCAAAGTTATGTGAGTGGGCTTTGATGTTTTTACTAGGGGTGCACATTAAACTGGTAGAGAAATCGGACCGGAACCGACCAAACGGTCCGGTTTGGTCCGATTCTATAGTGCACCGGTTCTGGTTTCAAAAATTAAACAATCTTTTAGTCCAGTTCGGTTCCAGTTTAGGGCTATGTTTAACTGAACCGAACCGTGATTCGAACCATGAATCTAAATCGTGGAACCAAACTTAAAACTGAACCGTGGAACCAAACTTGGAACCGTGAGTTTACAATATATTTTAGTTGTATATTTGACTTATGATTTATGGTTTACAATGCACTATTTACTTGTTTTCATAAATATATATTTTTATACTATGTACAATATCTAAACCATTCATCAAGTGGAACACAACATGAATGGACATAGGCTAAATTATAAAATAGTACATGTAATTGGGCCGGATTATAAAAAGCCCAGAACTGTGGAATAGATCCGGAACTAAACCGGGTTTCATAGTCCGGTTTTGATTCGGTTCTAGGGTGCTAACGGCTGGTTTCTGTTCCGAAAATCCTGAAACTGTAAGGAACGATTTGATTCCGATTTCACCCCAGAATTGGACCGAAACGAACTGTGTGCCCTTGGTTTTTACTATGTTTGTTATATGCATTAGTTGTGATAATTCAAGTTTGGACCTAAAGCTGCAACGAGGTGATCAAAAATTTAGGTGGGGCACACCATAGTGGGAATGGGTTCCCAATGTAAGAACCTCTTTGAGCAATGCTCTATTATATTTTTTGTTTTATCTACTCATTCATCAAGTCATGTATGACATGGCACATGCATTCTTAGCCTAGCTAGACTAAAAGGTAGGCAAATGAAAGTAGATGTAGTTTGTAGATTGGGGCATGATCCCACGTAGGGCATCATGTAATTGGGCCAGGTGCATTTGGTTCAGGGAAATCCCTTCCTAAATGTCATTGAAAGTGTGAACTGTAATTAGCCATAACTTTTTATTTGAATATTTTTATGAGACGCATGACTTATTATTTTTTATAGTAATAGGTCATTGGGGGTCAATTGACCTATATGGTGGGTTACATCTGTCCATTTCTTGAGAAAATGCACTCTTTCGATTCAAAAACAAAATTTTGGAAGAAAAATTATTATTTTTAGTATTTCTAATTTTTGTCATATTTTTTTAATATTTAGAGTTTTAGATTTCTATTTTTTTTTATATATATAAAAAAATTTACTTGTAATCATCTTAAGACTCTGCCATTAAAGTTTATTTATACTTTTTAATTTTGGTAAATTAAGTTTTAGATAAGTTTTACTGTGTTGTATAACTTTTAATTAAAATTAAAAACTTAATATTTTGGATAATTTTAAACTATAGCCTATTTTTTTCTTCGATGGTGTAATTGAAAAATTATATATATTTAGACAATGTCGAATAATAAAATTTTGAATTTCTATTTTATACCGTGGATTCAAGAATAATCCTGTCATTCAAAGTTTTAGTACACTTGAGGTAGACACTGATCTTTCTCCTCACATCCTTGCGGTATGGCCTATATGGGTTTTGGATGGCTGATTTTTAGACTCCTTAGCTACAGTGGTCATTAAAAACGGATGGATGGAGTGGATTTGTCGTGTACATTTTTGTGGACCCCACGCAGCCCCTGGCAAAGAAATATCTGTGTGTAGAGAGTGAGGATAGGAACACTATCAAATGGCACCCATTCCAGAGATCCGATCCAATCCGTCATCATATATGATTTATTGTTAGCATACCATGTGCTAAAAATCATGGTAATACACTTATCACATTAGCCACATACGTATATTGAATTTGAACCATTGAGCTTCTTTTTCTGGCCAACCATCTTTTTTCCTTACAAGTTTAAACTTCCCAATAACCTTAACAAGGTTAATCTAGTGAGACCCACCATGCATGGACATATCCCTGACGTGATCTACACCACCACAAGTAAGGCCAGGCTTGACCCTAGGTTCTACATTAAGGGCCAGGATTGATAGACCACGGCCTGGCCCTAGCCTGGTCTGTTTAACAGCCCTGATCCCGAATATAGGTCATGGGTCATTCCCGTTTTCTTATGTTTATGTGGGGCCCACCAGATTTCTGACCAAAGCATGATCTGGCCAGTCCCTATCTGATGAATGGACCAGATCACGTCCTCAATTAGTAAAACAGAAACTGAGCATTGGTGGGGTTACATGGGACATGATAAATAAATAAATAAATAAATAAAAGATGCCGCCACCGTCAATTTTCCTTCTTCAGTGACGCCAAATCCAACTGATTTCCTTTTCAGTGGTCTTAAATTCCAATTTTAAAAAGGAGTTGGTGATCTAACCTTTTATTTTTATACGGCAGGGCCCACCACTCCACTCAGACGGTCATGGCTCATTTTCTTTTTGCATGACGTGTGAAGAGGTATTCCCTGGCTCACGTATGCAAAATGTAAGGCAATTAGCGTGAGGAATCATCAAAGAGTTTACTCTGGTCGAGTAGGATTGCTGAGCATTTACAATCGTACGATCAGCATTAATTGCATTAATTGTGTGTTATGGCCCACTACTACTTGGACATAATCCATTAGGGCCTGTTTGCCAGGCAGATCCCACGGTATCAGGAGGGATGGGATCGGCAATATCCTTGGATAGGCATGACGAGCCAAACAGGTCCGGTGAACCTGTCCAGAAATATAAGCCATCCCATGGATCTTAAAGGCAATCCACTGACATTACCATCCTTACCTTAAGGGCCTGTTTGGAGCACTGGATGGGATTAGATGATATTAGACTGAATTACATAAATTTCAAGGTAACGATGGTGATGTCAGTGGATTGTATTAAGGTGCATGGGATGGCTATATTCCGGGATTGCTATACCCAGTCTGTTTGGGCAATCCTGGCCAATTTCAAGGTTAAACTTTCCAATCTCTTTTAATCCCTATAATCAAATATGTTCAGACAATTTTAAAGAGATTAGAATGGATTAGATGAGATTTAAGGTAATGATGGTGATGTCAATGGATTGTCTTAAGATCCATGGGATTTTTATATCTCGGAATCACGATCCTATGTCTTTTTGGGCATGCCTTGCCAATTCCAGGAGCCATCTTCTAATCCCACCTAATTCCTTTTAATCCCATCTAGCGTGCCTGTCCAAACAGGCCCTAAGATTGATCCTATCCATTAGTTGAATTGGACTGGAAGGTAAAATCGTGGGATATGGGAGGTGTGCCAAACAGGCCCAGTGAGCTTGTCCCAAGATATAAAAAATCCCATGGATCCCAAGACAATCTACTGACACCATCATCATTACCTTAAAATTGATCCTATCCCTCCAAACACCGTGGGATCTGCCCGGCCAAACAGGCCCTTAGAGCGACCGTGTCCTGTGGTAGGAATCTCCCGATGTTAGAAGCTAGGTGGGCCATCATATTGTTTCCGAGAAATCCAACCCGTTCATCCGTTTTTTCAGATCATGATAGAACATGAGCACAAAAAAGAGACAGACTGAAAACTCAAGTGGGCCGCATAATAGAAAACAGTGAGCATTGAACATCCACCGTTTAATATTTACGGGACCACAGAAGTTTTGGATCAGGATAATTATTTTTGTGTTTTTTGTTCATCCCAATACGAATGACCTTGTGAACAGTCTTCGGTGGACCCGAGGAGGCTTCAACGGTAAGCATTTTCCTAACCACTTTTTCACGTCATTCGGCTCACTTGAGTTCTATTTCTATCTCAATTTTGGGATCACGTGTAACATAGCTTGCAAAACGGATGGACGGTGTGGATTCCTTACAAACATAACGGTGGACCCCACCAAGCTTCTCACCGCAGGAACTTCCTACGGTCGCATCCGCGTGAGAGTGATTCATACGGAGCGTACTAGGTGCGGCCCCAACCTCACTCGACACGGTGCGACTCTGACCATGACACCCACCCTCGTGTATGTATTGTACATCCATGCTGTCCGTCCCTTTTTTTTGGGCTCATTTTAAGATATTGGCCTAATAATGATGCAGATCCAAATCTCAGGTTGACCACACCACAGGAAACAGTGTTGATTGATCGTTAAAAACTTCCTGTGCGCTAAACAAATTTTGGATCAAGCCGATATCTTTTTATATTTAATCTCATTAAGGTCTGTATGAACTTATTAATATTTTGGATGGCCAATAAACGTTACGGTGGGAATTATAGTGGTCCATAGGAAGTTTTTATTGATGGACGTTCAATCATCACCTTTATCACGGGTGTGGTCCACTTGAGATTCAGATCTCATGACTTTTTGGGATCATGATAAAAAATATGCTGTAAAAACTAGTGGACAGTGTGGATATATAATAAATATATCAAGGTGGACTCCACAATGATGACCGCACCAAGTTGAGTGAGGCCGGTGCTGCACCTAATCTACTCCCTCAGGATGTGTATATTTGGTCGAACCGAGTCAAGCTGGCCTCGGCTCAACCATTGGCTGACCTCACCTCAAACATGGCTTGGCTCAGTCCTCAAGCTTGGTTGACCAACTCAGCTTGGTTCAGCCAATAGCTCAAGTTGAGTTCAGGCCAACATCAAGCTAAGTTTACTATTGAAGCATTTTCACGAATGCTTAAATTGTAACTTTAAAATTTCACTGGTTTATAAATAAAAGTATAGGTGTTACAGGTACTTTATCAAACACCTTTTAAGCAACTTAAAAATAAAAAAAAATAAAGAGAAAAAAAAATACTTGTTTCATATATATGCCTTTCTTACCTCCGGCCACATTTTATCAAATGATTGGTAAGCAACATCAATGGTAAAGTAACCGAGCAATTGAACTTATTTGATCGGAGTTCGATTTGAGTTGAATTCGATCTAAGTTGAGTCTTTCTAGGGCTTGCTCAAACACGGCCTGAACTCATTTTTAAACTCTAAAAATCAGCTGAAACGCAGCTTCAAACCGGGTTAAATCGAGCATTTTCGGGTCGAGGAGCTAACCGAGCTAGCTCGGTTGGTGTACACCTAGTGGTTTCTTTGGAACAATCATGCTATTGGATGGGACGGTACTAACGATCCAATCCATTCAAAGTATACTTGACCTTTGACTCGTACGTTTTAATTGTGCAGGTAATGACTGCTCATTAAGAAATTAGGATAATCCTGCAGCCCACACGTTTAAATAGTGACAGTCTCTGTCATGTCCATGTACTTAGGGGATCCCGCGCAACAAGTAGCTCTGTGGGGTCCACATTGATGTGTGTGTGACATCTAGTCCGTACATCATTTTATGCAGGTCATGCTAGGACGTGATGACAAAAATTTGGCCGTGCAAAAGGTCGAGTGAGCCACACCATAGGAAACAGAGGAGATGGGAATGGCCAGAAAGGTCCACTGTGACATTTACATGTCATCCAACCCGTTCAAAATGTGAGTCCCACAAAAATGAAGGGAAAACCCAAATATCAGCCTGATCCAATACTTTCGTAGGCATTAAGAATGTTTCGGTGGTCGGTTTCGACGTCCCCAATTTTTCCAAATGGTGTGGCCCACTTGAGTTTTGTATTCAGTCTTATCTTTGGACTCGCGTCCTAAGGCATCTGAATGGACGGAGTGGATGCCACCGTTCTATGTTTGTGGCCCACTTAGGGAAAGAAATGCTTACCCTTGAAACCTTTCTGGGCTCCACCTTGATGTTTATATGTCATCCAAACCATTTAAACCGTTTATAAGGCCATTCCCACCGGGATGAATGGAAAAAGAATAAAGAAATATCTCGAGAAAATTTTGTAGCCATATGAATGTTTCAACGGTGGACGTTCAATCCGTACTGTTTTCTCTTGTGTGGCCCACTTGAGTCTTGGATTCAAATAATTTTTTCCACAAATCCTCAATGAAATCGCAACACGGATGAACGGGTTGGATTTCTCACAAATATCATGTCGGGCTCCACCTAGCTTTCCGGTACACTAACTTCTGCCAAAGGAAATCCGCATCCATCTATTGAAGCGCGTACGGACCTACGGACGCATTCACATACAAACACGTGGACGGGTAGAAGACCGGCAATATAGAGCTGAGGTCCAAATCACGTTGATCAGCTGGTCAGATCTCTTCTATTGGCCATCGAACATGGACAATTGATCGTTTCTATTTTCAACCGTCCATTTGTTGTTCACAGATCAAAAGACTACGGTGCTAATTCTTCCTTCTGACCCACTGTAGCAGGGCCCATATCTTGAACGGTCCGATCAGTGGACATTCGTTCGTTGAATTTGTATCCTAACCCTCAAAGAGAATTGATCATATGCCGGCAAGGTACCACAACTTGTGGTACCCCTCCATCTTTCCATCTAACATGCCAATGTGGGTAGGGCATCAATACCATGGAAACGGTAGCCCCGTAATGACGATCTCCTGGGACAAAATTAAGGGTATTCCGTTAATCAAGTAGGCCACGCCATTGGAATAAAAGGAAACCGACGGTTTGATGTTAATATACATTCATGGCCCAATCACTGAGCGGACCAGTTTGGGTGATCTTCATCGTAGGGCGTTCTGTTTTAACGGTAATGATGTCCTACAGGAGTAACGAGTAGCACATAGTCAGAAGATGGCATAGTAATACAAGTGGGACCCATGTGGCATCCATCAATTCTCAAAATTAGGTTAGCGCACTTATGGTTACAGTTCTCAAAATTAGTTTACCTTACTTATGTTTCAGTTCTCAAAATTAAGTTAGGGCCTGTTTGTTAAACTAAAGTCTAAGGATCAAATCTGAAATCTGAAGCCTGAAAATTTGTTTGGTAACTATGGCTGAAGTCTGAGAATTAAGTACCGAATTTGAAACAATTTATTTGTTAACAAACATGTAAAATCATGGTGGATCACACTTTAAATTATCTGAAAAAGTTGATGGACGGTGTGGATCAAACACATAAATCATGGAGGGACATAAAGAAGTTTCACAGGTTAAAGGTTAATTTTATATTATACAAACAATTTTAAAAAAAAATAATTCGTACTAACTCGAAAAGAGATACTTTTAAAAGTAGAAAATTTTTGTTTAATGAAAAATCACGCAGTGCATTCCGCGTTCACTAGTAAGCCGGACTTTTATTAAGGAAATAATTCAGTGAAAAACCACTTAGCGCTTTTCATCTTCTGCATTAACAATGCATTAATAAACATCACTAAACACGAAAAATTTTCCTCATTCCACGTTAAGTGCAAAAATTCAGCGTTAACAAACATGGCCTTAGTCTACTTATTAGGTTACTTAAATGCATACCAATGCTTGCATAATAAGTGAAATGCATGCCATTAATAGTATCATACTGAAAAGTATCATGTATACATATTAGATATAATATTAATAAAAATAATAAAATAATCATTACATAAAAAAAAATATTTATCCTTGTTACAGTATCATGTATACTTTTTCCTTCTGGGTATACACGTGTAACAAAGGATTACAAGCAATTCTATTTATAGAGCGGGCCTAAATAGCAAAGTGGTCCAAATATGCAATAAAACCACATGGATATCAGTCATGGTCAGTTGACAAAATTGCCTGAGGCTATTTTTGGATTTTCATTTTTCCTTTCTTTTATTATCCTATACTTTTTCTTTTCTGTCTCACATAAAATAGTAAAGTGCAATTAGTGTACCTTTCAAAAGCCAGCTAAGTATACGTTTAGCATTTTCTACTTGACCCGTAGATGTTGACAAAACTTAAGTTCTCACATGAACTTGGGACTTGAGGCTAGCCAAGAGTATACCAATCAAGATATTAGTCCAATAGCATACAATAACTTGTCAGAAACAATGGATACAAAGTATTCCGATAAAGATAAATCAAGAACAAAAGAATTGAAAACCTATTGAAGCAATCTTAAATATAATAACCAAATTGATGAAGAATCTGGTTACTGGAAACAAGACTCCCATACGGTCTCTTTCTTTGAGATAATTTGCATCTCTTAGCAGATTTTAACGGTGCATTTAGCTTCCAACTCATTATCCTTAGGATACAATTGTCCAATATAAGGTTTCAATAGCATGCAAATCTAACACCAATACCACCACCACACCTTCACATATCTTAAAAAAAAGAAGAAATAAAAAACCTTAAGAAATCATCCCCTTATATATAAGGTGGATACATGAAATTAAGATGTGCAGGAATTTAAGGAGACATCTCTCTCATAAGGAAAATGGTAAGTTTTTGTAATTGTTATTAAAAAATAAAAAATAAATTAATTAATTAAAAAAGCTGATTAAAAGTTCACACAATCATTTAACTAATTTTATGGTTAGTTTTTCCCTTGGGTTAGCAGTGCACGCATGCATGAAAGATGACACTTCGCATTTTTTCTTTCTTTTCTTTTTTTCAAATACCCAAACATAACTCAAGCTCTACAATACCACCACACCATGCAGTCATGCATGACTATGTACAAAAGATGACGTTCCGCATACTACAGAGTCAGCATCGATTGCATGTATGTGCTTTTCTAACTAATCAACTAAATTTTAGTTTGCTAACTATATCCATAATGATAGACGAAATAATTGCTATCCATAATGGCAATGTGCATTTACCTATATTATATAATGGATTGTATGGTATGTCATGAATTTGAAGATCATTTGCATATATTTTGACTTTCAAAGAAAATGTGAGCAATTATTATAGATTTCGTCATTCATAAAGTGAAATATGAATACTGTAACAAGGATAAGTGAACCCTCATAGATACAAAGTGCCCACATGTGTACAATCAAAAGAGATTTAGAGATTGAAATGGGGGGCGAGGCTCCAAAGATGCTTGGTAGTGCATAGGCTACGGTTTTTTTTTTTTTTGGGTCAGCTTGTTAGTACACCCCACTGTCAGTTGACACTTCACTGTTAGCCACTAGGGATCGATACCAAGATCTCGGTGTTGAAGGTGCCTGGTTGTATGGTCCTCTAAACGCGTGTGTGCAATTGTTTCACTCAATTTCATTCTACGTGCTTGTGTTGTGTTGGGCTTGCCGGAGCTGGATGTAACTCTATTTGAACTGAACGCCTTTGAGTACTTGTCGAGATATACTATGAGACCAACAACCATGAAGGTCGTTCGTATATATATTCAACCACCTATTTATCGATCGAGATTAGTCAATTTGCGAAGGGGAATGTCCGTCCTTCTATAAGTTCTTTTTGTCTTTTGATTGAAAGGACTTTTTACAGCCTTGCTAGCAACGGTCATTCAACAGTAAGGCAAGACAAACACAAAACCTAACAAATTAATTAAATTAATTACATTAAAAATGTTCACAAAGTAATTATTTACAAAGAAGCGATCCCCCGGTGATGAGGTCGATGATGAAATTAGCTACACCTAATTCTCCTTTTAGTCTAGCAATTGTGGTAGATAAAGAAGTCTAAACTAATCCATGTTCAAAGCAACAGTGCCAATGAATAGTGCATAACTAATCTAGCAACTATAACCATTCTTCATTGCAATCTAACAACGTGGTGTGGATGAAGGGGATTACATTAAATTAAAAGGGTAAGTTCAATGTAAGATCCTTGCTGAGAGAAGTTTAGTACTAATGAGCAATGGAAAGCTAAGTTAAACTAAAAAGCCTTAGTTGACAAAGAGAAACAGCTCGCTGTAGATTTGGCTACCAAAGTAGCCAATGAGATCTTTTATTTGTCTTATCTCAAGCTATTTTTGCCACATGGCATTATTTATATTAATTAATCAATCAATCTGACATCGCCAAATTAGGTGTAAATAATAATTCATAGTAGTTTTTTTTTAATGGAGCTATACATGGAGCTTCCTCTGGCATTCTAAGGTTCATTTATGTTCTTTTGAAAATTTAATACATATGCTTTTCTAACTAATCATCTAAACTTAGTTTGCAAAATAAGTTTAAATCCTTGTGAAAATATAATACTTTTTTATATGAGGACTTATGTATAACCATTTGCACAATTTTATCATACATGCAAGATCCAATGTGCCCTACGTTGACCCTCATAAGGATCACCTTATGAAATATTTCCCTGATCCACTTATTAGATGGACCTAACATAGAAAATAATAAATAGCTAGCCACCAATAAATTACAAAACAAAATTTGGCCACTTAACGAATGGATCAAACTAATTTTAGGACAATGTGATCTCAAGGTTAGGATAACCTTTTGGACAGGATGAATGTTGCTGGTATCATAAAAAGTTGGAAATTGTCTACTATTTGTTTGGCAACTAATCATGCAACCAACTAGACTTGAGACCTTTGTCTTGGAATTGAAGGCCACCACATTATTAATGTCCCGTACGGCCTATTAAAGTAGTGACAATGGACCTCATCATCTTGATATTTGCATGTAAGTGGACCAGTGATCCAATCCAACGATTAAAAGATACGGATATCGGCCATTTTTAAATAGTAGGATAGGTCTTAGGCCAAAAATCCCCCTTGGATACTTGTGGGTGGATGCTGGTTGCTAGCAAAAGCCTTCCACATAAACTTTCTACGATAGAAAGCTAGGTGAGGTCACTATGCAGCGGTCTGCGCTGGTCATTTTTTTGATAGTGGGTTTACCGTGAAGATTGTGAGAAATCCACCTTGTCCGGCCACCTTTCCAGATCATGTTAAGACATGTGCCTAAAAATGAGGCAAATCTAAAAGTCAAGTGGGCCGTATGATAGGAAAAAATGAGTAGGGAAATGGATGTCGTTGAAGCCCCCTAACCTCCACCGTCGTGATGATTATATGGCATCTATACTGTTTATGAGGTTCCTACTGGGATGAACTGAAAACACAAAAATATTAGCCCGGTCTAAATCTTTTGTGGCTTATAAATATTTTGACAGTGGACATCTAATCCTCATTGTTCTCTATCATGAAACCCACTTGAGTTTTGAATATCTTTTTCATTTTTGAGCGCCATGTCCTAACATGATCTAGAAAAATAGATGGATCGGGTGGATTTTTCACAAGCATCAACGCAGGCCGCCCCAGGTAGCTTACCATCACAAGAAGTTCCTGCAAAAGGCTTTCGCAGGCAATCCATGTCTCTCCTCAGTTGGGCATGTGTCCAATAAATATATAAAAAAAAATAAAAATAAAATAAAAATCCAACCTAGACCTAATCTACACCAGGCCTTGAACCAAACCAAGTTAAGAGCTAATACTTTAAACTCCAAATATATTTATAGATCAATGTACTTATGTTTAAAGATAACAAATTGTTGCATATATGATCCTATTGATTTACACAATATTTAGATTTCAACCAGTAATATAATTATTTTCAGATGTGACCATTCATTCATAGTATCACATTAGTTATCCAAAGACAACTAATCTTATGCTTTATTTTTAAAAATTTTGTCCTTTTTTCATCTAAGATGGCATAACATATACTTTTGAAGCTCGTTTGATTCACAACTAAAGAGATGCTAGATGGTGCATAGGCTCCAGCTTCTATAGTCCTCTAGTTGAACCACCACTTAAGTGTGTATAATTATTTTACTCAATTTTGGTCATATATATACGCTTGTGTTATGCCAAGCATGCCAAAGTTAGATGTGGCTCGATTCGAACTGAAAGCCTTTGACCCGTCAAAATATATTGTGAGACCATTAACCCTAAAGGTTGGCCATCTATTTAGCCACTTATCTACCGAGATTATATGATTTCTAAAGGGAAATACTCGTCCTTCTATGAGTTTTTTTTTTCCTCTTGATTGAAAAGACTTTTTATAACTGTATTAGCAATGACCGTTCACCGGTAATGCAAGATGAATAGAAAGCTTAACAAATAAGAGAAGTGAAATTACATTAAAAACGTTCACAAAGTAAACACTTCAAAAACAAGAGATCGCCCAACAATGAGGTCGTTGATGAAATTAGCTACACCTTAATCTCCTTGCAGTCTAGCAACTGTGGAGTAGACGAATGAATCTAAAACTAATCCACGCTCAGAGCGTCAATGCTAATGAGCAGTTGGGAACTAAACTAACAATTATAACTACTCTTCTTTGCAATCTAACAACATGGTGTGGATGAAATGAATTACACTAAACTAAAAAGCTAAGATCCACGCTAAGAGCAGTGTAGCACTGATAAGCAACGGAAAGTTAAGCTAAACTACAAAAATAAATCCTCAAGGACAAAGATAAGTAGCACTAGGCTTGGAGCTCTTTAATCGTTCTCTTATTTATAAAATTCATAGGCGATTGTTTAAGAATTATCTTCATAGTCACTTTTCACGTTGGTTAACGTTTAAATAATTATTTAGGCCATTAAGTAGTTCTAGCTTATCACGATCTGCCAAGTGTAGCAAATGGTTACCGTTGAATAGGCATTTGTCATACTAATGTCTTCCCACTACTCCATGGGTTGGAAGCCTTCCATATTCTGCCATGTGTAGATGGTAGCATGCACCACCAAAATTGGTCAGCTGGCTTGTCTTTACCTTACTCTTATGGTTCTTCTCTACGGAGCGTTTTTCCCATAAGTGTCTCTCTTGCTTGATATGATAGTGCTTCGGCCAAATTTATCACTAGCTTGATCTCATTTTAGTTGTTATTAGCTATTAGTCATGGCTATTAATTAAGGAAAATTTATCACCTTCACTTAGCCTTTTCTAGGCTAATTATGACTCTTTGAAGTTCCAATTGAATTTGGTTGCTAAAACAGCTAAGGAGATCTTCTATTTGTCTTATTTCAATATATTGTTGCCACATAATATTATCAAAACCATTCAAGCTAACCGTCAGATCAACTGTAAATAGTAATTCATGGTAGTTTTCTTTTTCTTTTTCTTTATATATATATATGGAGCCATACATGGAGCTTCCTTTAAGACTCTAAGGCCTCATTTGTTAAATCTGAATTTTGAAGACTGCTGAAATCTAAAGCCTGAATCTGAAATCTGAAGTAAAAAAACTTGTTTGATGATTATGGTTGAAGTCTAAAAATTGAGTACTGAATTTGAAACAAATTTTTTGTTAACAAACATCTTAAATGTCTGAAATATGTTAATTTGACACATTTGCCCCTATCTCTCATTTGAAAATGTTTTACATTATAAAGAAATTAGTTTTTATTAAATGAAAATAAAATCATTATATTTAATTCAAATAAACTAAAATACTTAATACAAAACTAAAATATCATCATAAGGCCCTCAATTTTTCTTAGCGGGAAGATTGTTACTATTTGTTGTATAAGATTGGACACCAGTAGCAACAAAACCATCAAATAAGGCTCACCATATATTTATATGCTATCCAAACGGTTTATAAGGTCATTTCCAATTGGATGAAGTGAAAACATATCGATCCAAAACTTCTATTGCCTATTTAAGTATATTTTCCATCCAATATGTTCATAAGGTTACAAATACCTGTATGAAGAGGGAAAAAGAAAATCATATTGATCTAAAACTTTTGTGACCCCAAAAAGGGATTCATTGGTAGATATTCAATCCCCCGCTGCTTTTTGTAGCTTATTTTTCATCTCAAGCTTTAATACGAGCTGGCCAAATGGATGGATCATTTGAATATAACACATACCTCATGATGGGACCCAAATAACTTGTTGACGTCAATACAGTAACTATATAGCTGGTGTGAGGTACACCAACCAATCTGCATCCTACTTGGACGCGGATTAGCTTTTAATAGCGAGATTCGCTACTGAAGTGACATCATTAAGTTTCATGGGCCCACTATGATGCATGTGGGCCCCACTATGATATATGTGTTTTATCTACACCGTCCATCTATTTGGAGATTTAATTTTAGAGTATGAGTTAAAGAATGATGCAGATCCAAATATGTAGTTGACCCCACTACAAAAAATAGTGGCGATATTGATGCCTACTGTTGAAACCTTTCCAAAGCTCACCGTGATTTTTATTTGAATTCCAACTTGTTCACAAGTTAACACAGACATGAAAGAAGGGAAAAAAACAAATACCAACTTCATCAAAAAACTTTTGTGGCCTATTTAAGTTTTTAATGGTGGACGTCACTCTCCCTACTATTTTTCTGTGGTGAGTCCACTAGAGCTTTGGATTTGACTCATCCTTTGGATCTTTATCTAAAATTATATTTTCAAATGGACGGACGGCGTGGATACAAAACATACATCATGATGGGGCCCACATAACTTGGTGACGTAACTTCAGTACTCGCTACTCAACTTGTCAGTATCCAATCCACGTCTGCAGAAACAGATTGGCTACTCCCCTGCCACCGGCCAATGGCTGATGGTCGATGCTATGTGGGCCCCACCATGATGTATGTGTTTCATCCATGTTGTCTATCTATGTTTCTAGATCATTTTATGATATGAGACCAAAAACGAGGTATATCCCAATCTGAAGTGGACCACATTATGGGAAAACAGTGTTGAATGAACGTCGACCAGTAAAAACTTTTTGGGGCCATTAAGTTTTGGATCAAGCTGATCTTTGTTTTTTCCATTCATCTAGGTTTATATGACCTAATCAAAAGATTGGATGTCAAATAAACAGTACATTGGGCCTTAGGAGAATTTAATGGTGGATATCTAATAACTATTGTTTTCCTGTGGTATGGTCCACATGAGATTTATATTCCTCTCATTTTTAGTATCAAACCTTAAAATGATAGTTAAAAATGGATGAAACACATACATTATGGTGGGGCATAAAAGAGTTTCACAGGTTAAAAGTTGATTTTGTATTGGGCAGACAATTTAAAGAGAAAAATTTGAATAACTTGCAAAAAGGATAATTTTGAAAGCAAAAATTTTTGTTTATTAAAAAATTCACTATGGCATTCCGTATTCACCATTAAGCCATAGTCCTATCACTGAAAGAATTTAGTGAAAAACCACTTAGCGCTTTCTTTCTTCCGTGTTTCTTCCATGTTAAATATGCATTAACAAACACCACTAAACACGGAACATTTTTCTAATTTCGCATTAAGTGCAAAAATTCAGCTTTAACAAACCGGCCCTTAAACCTATTTGTATCATTGTGAAAATTTTATATATTTACATTTCTAGCTGGTCATCTAAATTTTAGTTAGTAAACTAAATTTAAATTCGCATGAAAACATAATATTTCTATATATAATGCATGCACGCATGGACTTAACATAGAAAATAATAGATAGCTGTTGATGAATAAAAATATACAATTGTGGCCCACTTGATGAGTGGATCTGGATAATTTAGGATAAGGTGATCCTCACGGTCAGGATAACCTTTTGAGTGGATGAAAATGTTGCAAATGCACATGAGAAGATGGAACTCATCTACTAATTAGTTGGTAACTAATCCTGCAATCGGTTGGACTTGAGACCTCTCTCTTTCGTAGCGTTGCCGACATATATTATTATTGCTCATTGTCCATTAAAGTAGTGACAATCAGTCTCATTATGTTGAATATGTGTGTAAATAGGGACCGACAATATACAGATGGATATGAACTTGAAACCATTAGGTCTTTGACCAAAATTCACTTAGCACACATAGATTTGTTAGCTGTCTGATAGGACCCATCAGCTTCCTTGGATGATGCTTCCCCTACATCTTTGGTGTAATCGGTGAAAAGCCAACGAGTCATTGCTCTTGCAGTTGGGGCTAAGAGCATATCTTTGATCGCCCTTCGATTGAATCATCTATCCAAGGGGACAAGGAATTTTCAAAAGGCCAAGGTAGCTTGCTTACTCTCAGTCACTTATTTGAAGGAATACAACACCGATTTGGTGGGAGAAATCAATAGTGGGTTGAGTATGTATCCAATCAAAATAAATCCAACATATACCTAATCAACACCGTAGACTCGAACCAAACCTAGTTAAGAATCAACCGTTTAAACTCCAAATCAATACATTTATAGATCAACTTACTTGTGTTTAGAGATAACAAATCAATGCATGTATAACCCTATTAATTTACACTAAATTTAGATTTCAACCTATATAATTATTTTTTGACGTGAACATTCATCCACAGTATCACATTAGTGGTCCAAAGACAATTAATACTTAGCTTTATTTTTGAAAATTTTCTTGAAGTCTCATCTAAGATAGCATAACATGTTTCTTTGGAGCTCATTTGATTTAGGCCTAAACATAACCAACATATGTTCATCACCTTGTGTGTGAAACTACTCCATGTACTTTCTAGATCTAAATACATTCAACCCAAACTCAAGCTTTTAAATAAATATTTTAAACAAATAGGCTAAGTTGGATCCTTTTATGTTAAACCCAACTTGATTTATTTTGATTTTGTGGTGACTAAGGGTTGGGTTGGGTTGAGTTTGGGCCGAAAAGAAGACCTGATTAGTTAAAAAGTTCTATCAACAATATAAATAACACGAAAGTTATATATTTGATTGATTACTTACACAATGCACTGATCAGATCGAATCCTACAACTTAAAGGTAATAGAGCTGATAGATATTAGTATAAAGTTAGCTGATAATGTGAATCCACGCAATCCACATGGTGGGTCCCTTCCTTGAATCACACTAACCTATCATCCATGGGGTCCATGAAGTTGAGGGTGAGAAGAAAATGGGCAACTCTTATTACATTTTGGCAATTCTGGGCAGCAGCTATCGCTTTCCACATAATCACTCCTTTTTTATGCTGGCCACCAATTGGACGGCTGTCCATTAACTTCTTCATTGAATGCTATGTGTGACGTGTAATACCTTTTCTATTTGCAGGAGAAAATAACATAGGGATTTAGTTATGTGATATTCGGGAAAATATGATTATTGATATACAGGCACTGAGAATTTATACACATGACTAAGTTGCCGAAATTGTGGAACCCCACTGAAAATGAGACTAGTTTAAAAATCCTAACATCTGATTTATGTACACTTGTTTGATGAAATGGGCCCACTTGATAAGTTTCATTTCAACCGTCTAATAGATGTCCACTAATATGAAAATTAAGTTATCAGGTAAATGAAATTTTGTATTTTTCACACTACATATAAAGTGCAGCCCACACTTTGGACAGTTTAATTTAATTTACTTTGCATGCGACAGCTACAATTTATCAGTGGTCGAGTATCATTCATTAGCCTATGCCAGAGTATCAAAGGTTTTTTTTTTTTTTCGAGTGAGAATGCGTTGGTTGCTACAATGATGTGAACGTGTTTTCGAGATTTGATTATTCAAGGCTAGGCTCCTAATGCGAGTTCATTCCCATTTAAAAATGGTGGTGACTCTCTAACAGTGCCACATGGCATAGTTGCACCGTCTAAATTGCGGACCCAACTGTAGATGGACCGTTGCCTAAAACCTACACTAAGATAATATCAATCATCCATTCACTATTTTACTTTTTACCGTCCATTTCATATCCACTCATTGGATGGCTAGGATTGCTTGATCGGGTACTTATACCCCATCCACAACCTGACAGTCAATTTGAAGGGTTATGATTGCTTGATGGAATACTTATGCCCCATCTACAATGTCGGCATCAATTTGGATGGTCCAGATGCTGTACATTATTGCCACGTCTGAGGAGGATGAATCACCTCCAATTTTTAAAATAGTGCAAAACTAACAAAGGAGTCTACGCCTTCATTGATTTTGGTGGGCCCTGGCACGTACGTCATGCAAGAAAAATAAGGCTGGTCGGTCATCAAGTTGGCCAGACTCATTACTAAGTTAGGTCCCCACCGACTTTGGCGCCAAACCTTAGAGATTGCACTTTGAATGTTAGGTGGAATATAATTCCTGTTTTAGGAAAATGAAAAAGCCAAGGCCACTAATTCTTCGAGAGCGGATTGGGATTAGCTGGTGTACCCAGGCAACAGCTTAGAGGGTGTTACGCTATCCGTGTGGGGCCCACCTTGATGAATTTTTTGTACATCCATGCCATCCATCTGTTTTTCCATCTCATTTTAGATGATATCCAAAATTATAAGAAGATTCAAATCTCATATGGACTATACAAATAGAAACAGTGATGAATAACTATTAAAAACTTTTTATGGGCCAGAAAATTTTTAGATCAATCTGATATTTCTATTTTTCATTCATACATGTCTTTTTTTTTTTTTTTTTTTGACATTATCAAGAGGTTGTGATGTAGAATATGTCACAGATCCGTTCTTAGAATGGTTGGGCCAAAAGAAGGTGGGTTGTAAATTGGCTGTAACTTTTGATCCGAGTATTATTACGGGGCGCACAACCTATCAATCTTTACTGAAATGGGCCACTCGAGGTGAATCGACCCACCATGTGGGTCGCGTCTGTCCGTTTCATCGAAAAACGTGCGCTTTCAGCTCAAAAACGAATTTTTAGAAAAAATTTACTAAATTTAGTAATTCTGATTTTTTAATATTTTTAGAGTTTTAGATTTTCTTTTCTTTTAAAAATAACTTTTAGTTATACTAGTACTCTTCTAGAGAAATTTTATTTGCAATTTTTATTTTTAGAAATTAGGCTTTAAAAGAGTTTTATTAGAATTAAGATTTGTCTTAGAATTAGAATTTTGTTATTTTTGGTAATTATAAATTTTAATTTTTTTTTCTATATTAATGGTGTAAGGAGACACATTAGAGAATTATCAATCATTCAGTAATTAATTTCAAATTTTATTAGAGTTTATTCTTATTCTCTTGCTTTCTTTCCTCGTAGATTCGAGAAGTCTTTGTGAGGAGTCCAGAGAAGCTCCGTGTATTCGGAGTAGTTATCCTTGAAGAAGACGGTGTTCGACCTCATCACGTTCATCCCTGCGTCAATTTGGTATCAGAGCGAGGATTCCACTCGGGCCGATGGCAAGCAACGAAGGTATGAATCAAAATCCTGTGACGGTGATACAGGGATTCGTTATCTTTTGAAAAGAATGAAAGCTTTCCACCGGGAGAGTCAGTTGACCATGCAAGGGCTGCAGGCAACTCTCAACCGTATTACGGATGCGCTAATTCCGTCCCAAGCTCAAATTGATGCTCAACCGCTTGTGGTTGCTGTACGACACAACCCCAATTTTTATAAAGCACCATCAAATGATGGTAAATCACAGGCCACCACTTCGATTATGAGAAAGCTGTTATACATGCCAAAGGTAAAAATAGAATTTTAGCGAGACAACATCTTTCAAATAAGGTGCATTGCATACAAAAAAGTCTATAATGTGATTATCGATGTCAGGAGCGATAAGAATTTCGTGTCGAAAATAATGGTGGAAAAGCTACAACTGAAAACAGAAAGACACCCATCTCCACACACAATTGAATGGATCAAGGAGATCAACAAAACAGAGGTAACTGAACGATGTCGTATATCTTTTTCCATTGGTAAATATTATAAGGATGAAGTAATGTGTGACGTGGTCGACATGGAAGCTTGCCACATGTTACTTGGTCAATCCTGGTAAAATAATATTAATGCTACACATAGGGATCATGATAACTTATTTGTCTTTATTAAAAATGGTAAAAAAATTATCCTCGCCCCTATGGGAAGGGAAAACCAACTCAAGACTTCTAAAGTTGAGGAATAGTCTCTCACAACTGAACAGGCTTTTGTTAAACAATCTGATGAAACAAGAAATATATATTCATTAGTTGAAAAGAAAGAATATATGGAGCCTGTGAATATCCCAAAATATTTGAAGCCAATGTTGCAGGAGTTCAAGGAGATTGTGCTCGATGAACCCCCTAATGAATTGCCTCCCATACGAGATATACAAAATCACGTTGATCCCGTCTCAGGGGCAAGTTCGCCTAATTGCCCACATTATCAGAAAAAATATGAGATCTTGAAGACAGATGTAGAAGAATTGATCAATATTAGTCAAGTCAAGGAAAGCATGAGTACATGTATTGTGTCAGTTCAAGAGCTTAATGCTAAGTATAAAAAAGGAGCTAATGAACATCGGCATCAGAAGTTATCTCAGACTCATATGCCAAGTCTCTTGCTTAAATCGAGAACGAGTTTTTTTCAAGTGGAGGGGTCTGATGTAGAACGTGTCACAGATCCGTTCCTAGCATGGTTGGGCTGTAAATTGACCGTAACTTTTGATCCGCGTATTGTTACGTGGCGCATAACCTATTAATCTTTACTGAAACGGATCATCCGAGGTGAATCGACCCACCATGTGGGTCACGTCTGTCCGTTGCGTCAGAAAACGCGCACTTTCAGCTCAAAAACGAATTTTTAGAAAAAAAAATTACTAATTTTAGTAATTCTGATTTTTTAATATTTTTAGAGTTTTAAATTTTCTTTCCTTTTAAAAATAACTTTTAGTTATAGTAGGACTCTTCTAGAGAAATTTTATTTACAATTTTTATTTTTAAAAATTAGGCCTTAGAAGAGTTTTATTAGAATTAGGATTTGTCTTAGAATTAGAATTTTACTGTTTTTGGTAATTACGAATTTTTATTTTTTTATCTATATTAATGGTGTAAGGAGACACATTAGAGAATTATCAATCATTTAACAATTAATTTCGAATTTTATTAGAATTTATTCTTATTCTCTTGATTTCTTTCCTTATGGATTCAAGAAGTCTCTGTGAGGAGCCCAGAGAAGCTCCGTGGATTCAGAGTAGTTATCCTTGAGGAAGACGGTGTTCGACCTCATCACATTCATCCCTGCGTCAGGTTGGATTGCAAATAAACATTACAAAAAACTTACGATGGGTCCTTTGGAAATTTTAATGGTGAGGAACTCAATCACCACTGTTTCTTGTGGTGTGGTCCACCTGAGATTTGGATCTACGTAATTTTTGATACACCGTGCTAAAATGGGCTGGAAAAACCGATGGACAGCATTGATATACAACACATCATCGAGGTGACCCCTACAGTAGGGGTAACACCCGCTAGACTATTACCCGGCTAACACCTAATTCGCGCCCCCATTCTCCTTGACACGTGTGCAGCTTGGGTACTTGTGTCAGCTGTGGACCCTACGAGGTACGACTGACACATCATCAAGTGGGCCAAAGAACCCATATCATGACACATAAACTTCCATCAGTGTACAGGGGATCTTCTATCATTGATACCCAATGCTACTGTAATGTGGTCCACTGATCTATTGGGCCCACCGTGGATGGATCATGTGCAAAAACTCTCCCTAAATTGGAAGATACTAGCCATCAACCTCGGGTATTTTTTATTTTTCATTTGAGTGGACAATTGCTGCATTTATTTGTAAAGAAGCAATAGAAGAGTAAACAACTGTTAATTTCCATCAAGGAGGAGAACATATAAATGGTATGGATCACTGAAGCATGGGCCTATCTTATGAGAACCTAACTGGAGCTTCCTGAGAGCATTTTTTTAGTGTAAGAGGGCCACTTCAAGAAAATAAAAAGGAGAATAACCAGTTTTTTTTTTTTAAGAGAGAGAGAGCTCATCCATACATTTGGATCACATGGTATGGTGATCGAGGCCATCCATAAATGCATTGACTTTGGACTGAGAATTTAGTTTTTCTACTATCGTGTAGTATCTACGGGCAAAACTTCGAGCCCCCATCCTGAATCTTGAAAATCAGGTTAATCGGACCATCAGCCGTCCATTTTTGAAGGTGCTGATGACCGGACCGGCCTAATTATTTAGGCATGTTGGTCCAGCTCACCGTACTGTAGGCGATTAGCAGACCCTGAATCAAAGGTTAGGATTCTCCCATAAGGAAGGATATCTTCATGGCGTTCACATTCACGTGGGGCCGATCATATCAATAAACATGCGATGTCCTAAAATATCAATCCTTTCGCACGATTGGGGAGGGGTTTACCCCTGAAAGTTGCAAAGTGGGCCACTTTAACTGGGTCGTGTGCCATATACTGCAGCAACTGAACCTTCCTAGGGCCCACCATGATGTCTGTTTGCCATCCAACCTGTTCATAAAGTCACAAACCTGGATGAAGGTAAGCCCCCAGTAAGTTTTCAATGGGCAGAAGTTCAATTCCCACTGCTTTCTGTGGTGTGGTCTACTTAAGGTTCGGATCTTCCTCATTTTTAGGGAGCTTTCGCATGGTAGATATAACAAATATATCATGGTGGGGCCCATGGAACTATGCCACATCAACACACCAAACATACCATGGAATCCGATTCTATTTTTTTAAAGGAGATAAATGTGTGGTTAAATGATCTTTCGTTCACTTTCCGAAAGTCATCTTTCCTTTTTTTTTCTTTATTTTTATTTTTATTTTTAACAGAACTACAGTCAAATGGTCAGGAGATTTCAGATAAGTGTGATTTTCGGATATGGACCATCCAAGATAACAGAACCTACCTGATGATAACCACATGTATGAAGAAAGCAACCGGTCAGTGAACGGTTCTCATGCTCGCACTAGGGGGTCCACGTATTGGATGGTTTAATTCGAACTACATGCCATGTGCACAGCATGGTTGGTTGACCCAGTTGGACATCAGGTCCCAGCCTTAAAACTTTAGCAACCAACGACAACCCATTTCACATAAAGAATTTCAATATGTGAGAAGAAGAGAAGAATGGGGGGTTGTAAATGGGCCAGTGGTGAGAATTTTGATCAGGACCACCCTGGTCTAATCAGTTTAAAATTCCAACTCAAGATGCAGCATGGTGTTTGCAACCCCATTAGGGAGAATTAGTAAATGTAAATGCACCAGTAGACCTCTTCGCCAACGGAAACATCCAAAGATTCAACGGCTAAAAACTCTTTACTTCACTAAAGGCTATTGACATTCAAACTGTTCTCTTACGTACTGACATTCCAATGGTGGTTTTAAAGTAACAATAAAAGAGATGAAGATCAATTAAAAATAAAAAAAAAGAGGTTCAACTACCATTGAAAAGCAAGATATGGGGAGATTGAAGAGAATATACACCTTTCCATCCATGTTCTTATTTACATGGGTTCTAATGCTTACCAAACAAGGCCCCGAATGTGTTCTCGCCACTGTAAGTCATGTATAGAAAGCCATCTGGGTCTTTGTTATCCTCATAGATTGCAGACATAAGGGCAGCTGCAATGACCAAATGAAGCATGAGACCAATAAGCGTCTTGGGCTAGTTTGGATGTAGTATCAAAATGAATTGCAATTAGAATGGTACATAAAGAATAACTTCAAAATGCCATCAATTTTTGCCATTTTAATTTTAATTGAACTAAAGGCATGTTTGGATATCATGTTTGATGTAGGAACATGGGATGTTTGGATGGATAAAAATATGGTGGACTGCACAAAGCAATTATAAAGACTTTTCCATGGTTAGGTATCTGGCTCAAGAAACTTCCATGACTATGTCCAATGGATACAAGAATGCCACTTGGTATCCAAAGTGGACCCTTAACTGGATTCCATGTTTCGATAGTGCTCATAAAAATAATCATTATATAATTATTTATTAATTTCTTTTCTTTCTTTTTTTAGTCTTGGATACCATGTATTCAAATTTTCAAACATTATGTGAATGTTTCCTGATCTGATCCTAATCCAATACACTCAGTGCATCCAAATGGAGCATCACAAATTCCTTACCAGTGGGTGGCAAAAGATTCTTCACAAAGATGAAAATGGCCTTCTCAGGGGTCAGATTCATCCTCTTCCGAATCACGTAAACAAATTGTCCCACAGTTAAGTCAGCAGGAACAAGATACCTGCACTCAAAAAATAGCATGCACAATAAATCAGGCCTAAAGAATGGCTAAAGAAATCATCCAACCAAAAAGAAAATGTAGTGTGTTAGATATCCCCCGCAGTTAGATGAGCTGACAGAGACAGTGTGGTGTGTGTGAGTGATCCAGGGTTCAATCCAATGCCTTTTTTTAAAGAGGAAACAACAATTTATTATAAAGCAATACACATAACTAGCACATGGGATGGGCCACAAACCATATCCTGTGCCAACTGGACAATGTAACCCTTAGATTGAAGGATTTTGAAGGGTGAAAATGGGAAGTCAAATTAACTTCAGTTGACTTCTGATAACCATCCACTTTCTTCCCCAAAACTCCAATGAAATTTAGGATTTGCCAGATCACTGTGATTTTGGGACATGGCCCATCCAAGGTAGAGATTAGAGAGCCTACCTGATGATAGGTTCGGATCAAGTAAACGTTGTGACATGAACAAAAAGCAAGTCACATTATGGGAAAGAAAATTGACAAATTCCTTTTGCTAACCCTATTATAAGATGATTATAAGAGTAAACACTATGCATGTTTTGTAATATGACAACATGCAGATTTTCTCTCAAAATAATGGTCAGTGTAGCTGCTGCAGCTGTCGAAGTTCTGTACTACTGTGTCAAAAGAGAGACCAACTAGACAGAGAGCATTCATCATTCATGGTTGAGACACATGTTAATGCAAAACTTTAAAAGCAGATTAGACAGTAGGAAAGGCACACGTGTGTTAGCAAAAACTACTCGGGTTATAACACTATGTTACTAAACCATGATAAACATGTTGGTACACAGATATTTTCCCCCAGGATGGGACTCACATGATGCATAGACCAGGAGACAAAAGGCTGGATTCTCTAAGCAATAGGTGGTTCTCTATGGCACCTTTCTACTAACTACACCAACCAGCCTAAAAAAAAAACTCATGATTGATAGACATAGCATTTCACCTAATACATGCATTGCAGATAGACACGACTTTTTGTTTTTTTTTTTTTTTGAGCAAGCAAAAAAGGCAACTAAATTAAAGAAAAGAGTAGGGAACAGAAGTCCTAATCCAAAGGGCTGATTGGCTGATGCCCTTGGATGCTGGGCCCACTACCAAATCATTAGAACCTTTATTTACAATATTAAACAAAAATATTCAATCAAGATATAAGTCCCTGATTTTCTTGAAAATGTAGCACAACACCACGGTTTGGTGCCATGGTCTACCCAGTGAAAGATGTTTGCCATGTGGCTTCAATGATTGTCAAAGCAAGAATGTGCAGGCCCTCTCTCAAAGGACTGGCATCACCTGTGAGGAAGGTCTCTCTCTCATAGAGAGAACATTTCTTACATCAAAAATACATTGCAGGAAGTCTCACAGCATAAACAGCAGGGTTCCTTAATTTCATAATAAGGGCAGAAAAGAAACCACAAAAAAAAAAAAAAAAAAAAAAAAGAGTGGAAACAAAGGCTAACTGATAAAGAAAATGAAAAGAAACAGACTCAGCCATATTGAAATAAAGAAGAAAAAAGTAACCAGCAAGGAAAAGACGAAATGAAAAGAAACAGACTCAACCATATTGAAATAAAGAGAGAAAAAAAAATAAAAAATAAAAAATAAAAATAAAAAATAAAGAAGAAGAAGAAGAAGAAGAAGAGAGTAAGAATTAGTAAGGAAAAGACACCGACTTCTTTTTATCAATGTCCGGTATGTCACTCTTTTCAGCCCTTTCCACAATCACCTAAATTGCACAAGGACTTGGATAAGAATCTCATAGAAAAGGGGAATGGTAATTCAGAGAAGTATACTGCATAATAAAAAAACCAAGAAAGTTCGTACTGGAATCCTATCAGGATATTTCTCTCTAATCCGAGCTGCTTCAGCCTGCCTCTTTTCTGGCATGCAAAAAAACACGAATTTCATAAAGATGACAATGAGTTTTTGTAATGGCAATAAAATGATAAAGAATTATAAATCTCATATCAACAGAACCATGAGGGGGTGTTTAGAGCATGGGATTAGATGGGTTTAAGTGGGATGGAATTACCAAAATGTACTGATTACATTGTGCAAGGGATTGCCTCATAATCCCATGGATTGAGGCCATCCCACTCCATGTTTGGGAAATGGATTGGCATCTCATCTTGCTAATACCGGTCGGTGCTCTGTGGACCCCACCATGATGTATGTGTTTCATCCATGCCGTCCACCCATTCTTCCATGTCATTTCATGGCATGAGCCCAAAAATAAGTTTGATCCAAATCTCAAGTGGACCACGCAGTTAGCCCTTAGAGGTTTTTAATGGTGTAATTCAATCACTACTGTTTTCCCATGGTGTGATCCACCTTAGATTTATATCTACCTCATTTTTGGGATGAAGCCCAAAAATTATATTTCAAAATAGACGGACGGCATGGATAAAACACATATGTTATGGTGGGGTCCACATAGCACTAATCACTAGCTACACGAAATCCAAAGTATGGTGGTAGAAACTCTTGCTCCGGCATTGATTCCAAGAAGGGCTTCACAGCTCATACCTTGTGTGACTCCCAAACACAGCTTGCAATGATCTGTGGGATCTTGAAACCCACTTCCACCAAATCCCACTTATGCCCATGCCCCAAATGCCCCCTAAAGGTATCAACAGAATAATGGAAATAATCTAGCAGGAAGTCCTTTTCCTCAAAAAATTGCTAGAAGTAAGAGAATGTATCCCAGAAATTTGAATTTGCTCCCTGACCAATGTGAAAATTGATAACCTAACTTATAGAACCTAACAATGTGATGTCCGTGCTCTAAATATTAATGCCAAAAACAGAATGACAAGGTTTCTCCAAGTATTTTATTTTCAAGGAAATGGTTGGCAGACAGGTGAGCAGGCAGATCGTAAGTGAAAGGTAACCTTCCATTGGTAGAATCCCACTCAAAGTGTTTTGACTCCTAAAATAAGCTTAGATGGTCTAAAATAAGTTTATAAACCTCATCTTCAAATGAAGGAAAAAAAAAGCATAAAAAGAAAAGAAAAAAACAGAGGACCATTGTGGCTGTATAGGCCCGTATATTGGCCTCCGTAAGTGTGGCTGGATGGGCCGATAGGGCCCTTTTCTCAGCAAGTCAATTCACCCCTGTATTGTGTGACAGTGGGAACAATTATACAGTCGCAGTACGGCCATATTGAATCCTTTTTCTTTTCTTTTTTTCAAAGGCATATTGAATCCATTTTTAAACCATGAAGTATTTTTTTTGGTAATAGCATAACACCTAATTTAAAATTAAACAAGCACTGTGCACTATGAGATTGGATAAGCGTGCCCCATACAACAATTGCCTTGGCGCTCTATGTTTCGCCAAGCCATCAGCCAGCAGTTAGCCCTTATTGAGCTGAAGATGACATTGTACATTATTATCAGGATGGTAACTAGCTAAGCAGTGTTAGAAAGTCAATTGAATTATTTTTTATTTTTTATTTAAAAAAAAAAAAAACACCATTAAGTACTTGACAACAGCTATGTCGCAACAAGTTTCCTGAGAAAACAAACAATCAACCCAAAAATTGCCACTTCCATACTGTAAAGCTGACATAAATAGCACAACAGTATCCATAGAAATGACAATAAAAAGAATTTTCCATGAGAGGTTGAGTTTGTGTAAGAAATGCAAATGCAATGCAAACAATCAGCTCGACATGAAGTTAAAAATACAAAACCGATGCCAATTAAGTATTGCTCATTGAGAAACAACAGCCCTCATAGTAAAATAGCTCAAACTTGATGACAGGCCTCATAAAAGCCCCAAAATATTTAAAAATAATATGATCTTAACTCTCTTTCTTTTTTCTTTCTCTTTTTTTTTTTTGGTTGAAATAACCTTTAAATAATCAATGAGTTGAAATACTTTAATCTGATAGTTATTTCAGGACACAGGTAATTACATCATATAGACAATTTTGGTCATAAAAAGGACCCAAATCTAATGATCAATGTCCCGCACATCCTCTACTTAACATGCCGTGTCCCGTTACATGCCCCTTTATTGACTAGAGCAATATCATTTTTTTCCCATTTAAAGTAGTTTGCAATAATTGACTAAAAGAAAGGTGCTAATTACAAATACTCAAACGGAAAGAGGTTGTTTACAAATACATTAAAAGGGAGGGGTTTGCATACAAAACACTGAAAAAGAAAAAAGAAAAAGAAAAAAAAAAAAAAAAAAAGAACAGAAAAAAGAAAGAGAAAGAAATAACCAGGAGTCAACAATGAATGTAAAATAAAATCAATGGGACATGATATTGGGACATGATATTGGGACATCAAGGAGGTATGATAGAAGCACAATGCAACTCACTCCTACAATATCATGTAGCAAACGCATGGTGGTTGGGAAATAACGAGTCATCAATGGATGTAACATAATATTGATGGAACATGGCAATGATGACATCAACAAATCAGGATAGGCAGCTAACACAATCCAATCACTTGCTTTTTCTGATGGGGCATAATAATCGCCTGGTGAGCAACCATGCGGTTATTGATAAATTCTGATACACTGCTAAGTGCTAATAGTTGATATGGATTAGCATACACATAATATGCACACAATCTCAGAAAGATCAATTCTCTAAAGAAAAGTTTACTTCTATTTATTCAACATTCCAAAACCATAAGGCCACTTTAAAGAGAATGCATGTAAAAGAATCTGTAACCAATGCTTGAGCCTCAACCAGCAAACACCATTAAATTAAAAACCTTGATAATCCTTTTTGTTGATTTAGGCATATAAAAATTGACGACTCCTTGTTGTTGATTTCAGCACATGTATAATACACATGGGACCCACCAGATTGGTGATAGGATTTGTAATTTGGGCCCTTGCAACTTCATAGCAGGCTTCTTGTGATCATCCCGGCTTGCATTACACAATAAGTTTTGTTCTTCTACATTCACACCAAGATACTAAAAATAAATTACACTAACTATTCTAACACATCCAAATTGTGGCCTTCAAATGGATGATGACAGACAAAATATGCTGACAGCTGAAACTCAAGAGGTAAGAAATGAACATGATAGTGCGGATTTTTCCAACCCATGTGGTTTTTGAACCATGGGCCATCCCTGGCAAAGGCCACTAGGTGGATGATAGAAATCCAACATCTCACCAGCCACGTGCATGGTGGAGGGAGCTCTCTACCATGTCATCATAGAGTCACCTCAATCGGTGATCAAAGTATCGGTATCGCTACAAGTTCCGTTGGCTGGGGATATGGAAACAATATCAATATCGCCAATAATATCGCTAATAATCGGAAATGTGGGAAAACATGAGGAAAATGGTAGAATTTTCAGTGAAACTTCGGGAGATGCTAAAATACACATATTTGCATATTGAGGAATAAAATTTACAAAAAGAACGTATACATAATAAGTTTCCATTTAATGGAGGCTTTAAAGCATGTGTCATCATAAGAAACAGTCTAACCATCCCGTCCATCCCATCTAACCGTCCATCAAAAAATCCATCGGTATTGCAGAATATTGACAGCTCACGATATTTTGCCAAGAAATCATTAACAACTAAAAAGGAAACGAAAGATTGTGGTCTTGATATCGCGCATGTTGCGGTAACGATAATATTGAGATATTATCAATATTAACAGCGACAAATTGAAAACTACATTCAACAATGTGCTCATAAAAGAATAGAAATAGATTTATTTTTTTTAATAAACAAAATTTTTGTGATATCTCTACATTGACGATATTATTGAAATACCTCCACTACACTTGTGATACAAGCTATACAACATCACCTAGAATTTACACAGTAAAAAATATTGGCAATACATTAGCGATATCGATACATTGGCAATACAAGCGATGCCTGGAATTTACACAATTGAAAATATTGGTGATATCGATATGTTGGCGATACTTAGTACATTGTTGATGCCTGGAATTTATAATACTACTAGTGTTATCGGTATCACCAAGCTAGAGATAACGATAATATTGGAGATAATTTAAACAATGACCAAGAGATCGATTTCAAACCAGTCATAATTGATTTCAAATCAATCTAATAAGTAATTAACCTAAAATGGTAAATGCCTAATAATAGTAAAAGAAAATCTAGGAAATAGTCCTCCACATCTTCAATCACGTCTTCAATTACATCTTTAAATTAGCCCAATATTTTTCACAAATACTAAATTGCAAATTTTAATATTTAGGCCCCATATCTATAACTGAACAGTCCAAAATCAGCACATGTTATGCCCTGCAGTGGACCGTGGGCCTAGGTGGGCCATGGGCTTGCATTGGTTCCCAATAACTGTAGGCTTGCATCAGGGGTCGGCATTAAGCCCTATTCACATTAGTTATGGATAAGTTCACAAGCTATTTGCAGGAAAAGATTCCATGGTGCATGTTGTTTGTAGATAACGAGTTTTGATTGACAAGACGAGGGAAGGCATAAAAACAAAGCTAGATTTATGGAGAGCTACTTTAGAATCTAAAGGATGTAAAATTAGTCTGACTAAAATGGAGTACATGAAGTGCAATTTTAGTAACAATAGGAAGGAAAACATGGAATTAGTAAAGATTGTCGACCAAGAAGTTTACCGAAATGGCCACTTCCAATATCTTGGGTTGATAATTCACGAGTAGAGAGAGTGAAAAGAATGTTGCCCATAGAATTCAATTGGGGTGGAAGAAATGGAGATGTGCCTCTGGAGTTTTATGTGATCATCATTTAACACTCAAAACTGAGAGGGAATTTTTATACGATGGCTATAAGACCAGCCATAAATGTTCAAGAGAGAGAGAGAGAGAGAGAGAGAGAGAGAGAGAGAGAGACCAGCCATACTTTATGAAACAAAATGTTGGGAAGTTATGAAACAACATGTCCATGAGAGGAGTGAAGCTAAAATGAGAACATTGAGATGGATAAGTGGCAAGATAAGGACGGATAGAATTAGAAATGAATGCAATCAAAAGAATTTAGGAGTAGTGCCAATAGTTAACAAGATAAGGAAAAGTAGATTTAGATGATTAGGTCATTTGCAACAGAGACTAAGGACTAGTGCTGTTTTGGAGTCAGTTCATACAAGTTGAAAGCTCTAAAAAGGTAATAGGAAGTCTCAAAAGGATGTGGGTGGAGGTAGTAAGAAAAGACTTGATGACCTAAGGTCTACCTGAAGTTATGGCCCTTGAGAGAGTGGAATGACAAAGATGGATTCATGTAGCTAATCCCAATTAGTTGGGATAAGGCTTAGATGATGGTGACAAATTGATATATTCATGCACCGAGTATCAATAGATGGCTACGGATCACCAAATACAACCTCGGAGTTGGGATAGCTCATATTTGCAGTATACATTAATTAAATGCATCCTAGTATCCTCTTGGATTTGAATTAAAATTGAATAAAATAAAATTTTAGAGTTTTTCTTGCCGTTCGAAAGAAATAAGGAACAGAGAAAGTTGTGTCAAGCATACATGAATAAGTCAAATTCGTTTTGTGTATTTTCTAATTTTCTTTTCTAATATAAGCACTTGTAAAACCTTCAAATAAAAAACACCTAGAAAGTGTCTATAGAAAGCACGAGTGGAAAAGTGCATTTGGAAGGGTCATTTTTCTTTGAATGAGATTAAGACATGATGTAATGTGAATCAATTTATGTAGAGATTATTGAGGGATTGATGAAGAGAGAACTTAATTTTGCACCAACAACACAATTCAAAGAGGTGAATTTTTAGGATTTTATTCCATTGTAAGAGAGATTATTCTATCTAGAAAATACAACAAATTTCTACTTGCAAACCAATTTAGACATGACATTCTCAAAAATCCAAGCATTTGTGTATTAAAACACTAACCAATACCTAATCTCAACCACTAATCTATATATTGAGTCTCATCCCTTAATTATCCCTAAAACACAAAAGAGGAATAATGAACCTGGATTATAGAAGGTATTGTAGAAAGTCTTTGGTGAAAATGTGATTGTTCCAACAAGATTGGGGCCACCATACGACACGACACCCAAAATAGTGGAATGCGATGCAATGGAATCTTATTTTTTAAAATATCGCTTATTAGGCAATTCAAAATTCATCTATAACTTTGCATGACGCATCCTAAATTAAAAAAAAGTTCATAATGATTATTAGAGGAAATGTATGGCCAAGTTCCGAGAACCCATCCATAATCTCAAACATTCCAACAAGAAAAAAAAATAATGGTCTTCCAGCACATGCCTATAGGCAAAAACCGCCATTTAAGCATAGTAGTGAAATTTTAAAACTGGACAAAATACACTGTCAAAAGACAAACACGGTAGACAATATTGATTCAATAATCAATCAATCATTATACATAGCCTAGACAATCTAACGATATCCAAGTGCATAAACCGAATCCAAGAAGTTCTTCCAGATACATTAACGTAATAAGGCCCATAGAAGGAAGAGCTCCACACCCTGAAATGAGTTCAGCCAACTCAACCAGAAAAATTACAACCTCCGGAACCCGGCATCCAATATCAAAAGCTAACTTCTACCACAGAACTAACTAAAAAACTTGGAAAATCCATATCTAGTATGAAGACACTATCTAAACCCTTGCCGTCAATAAGGTGGGCCCAACCATGCAGTTGAAAAGCCGAAAAGATCAGGCCAGTCCACTCATCAAGCAGGCCACCACATTACAAAAACAATGGACGGTTTAGATGGTCCTCCAATGATGAGTGGCCTAGCCCCATTATTGCACCAGGTCATCCGCGCGGTATGATCCGACGTAACCCTAATAGTACGCGGACGACAATCACCGACACGGATCAAATCCCAGTTTGATGATCAAAAACCATTACAAAATCCAAACTAGGGTTTCACAAAAGCAACAACTAAAAAAATCCAGCAAAAGGCACATAAACACATCGAAAGAAAGAAGATGAAAACGAACCAAGAGGATGCTGGAGCTTGAAAGAGTTCTTGGCCATGGCGAGACCTTTCCTGCTACCGCTCTCTGCGATTTTCAAACATCCGAACGACAACATCAACACAAAAGAAGAATCGAACGAAACAACAGAATCGAAGAAAGATGATCGAGAGAGAAGAAGACGGAGAGGGATTGAGAGGAGAAGAAATAGGAGTAATCGGAATAAGAAGGAATAGATGAGAGAAGAATCGTAACGAAGAAGAAGAAGAAGAAAAATCACCTGTCGAAATCAGAGAGAGAGAGAGAGAGAGAGGGGCGATTTCGTATTTGAAGAAGAGAATGGAAGAAAAGAGAGGTCCGTTGGGATTTGTTTTTAGTTGCCGGAAATTAGGGTTTTCTGCTACAGCACGGCACCGATGGCAATAAAAGGAAGGAATTTGTACGGGAAACAAACTTCTGCATGTCCACGCGTTCAAGTCATCCCCATCTACACCGTATATGCATCACTATGGCCCCCAAGGAGCTTCTACTTATACAAACCTAGGCCTAACATTCCTAAATGTGCTATAGCAAGATCACAGCCGTTCATGACCTAAGACTAGGGCTGTTTAGCTTTTTAGGTGGGCCACGCTGTTAGAAACAGGTTTATGAGGTAGAAATTTTTTTTGTCAGGTTTTTGCCAGCCATCCATTTTGTTTCTTACAATGTTGGCAGCCTGACAATAGGGCTGGCATGATGAAGACTCTCCACACCGGTACCCACCTCATGGATGGCTTGGATTTTTTTCGCATGTGCGTGTACATGGGCAGCCTTGTGCACGTGTGTAGGCACTATCTTAACTTGCATTGAGCACATGCAATAGATCCAGGCCGTCCATCAGGTGCGATGCCTCATTTCCACTATCCAACCCCAAAATCAGGCTGATCAAAAATTTATATAAGCCAAAGCATAGGGAACAGTTGAGATGGAGACCTTCCTTCGTTGCCTCTGAGTCCACAATTGTAATTACATGAGATCCAATCCATTCATCTGATGAGGCTCACCAGGATGAAGTGACTTTCCAAAAATCACATACTCCATTACTCACTTCCAGTGCAGCTTCGGTGGATCCCCTTCTGTGGGGCCTACCTTGATGCATGTTCTTTAAATCCATACTGTCCATCTATTTTGAAAGATCATTTTCGGGCGTGATTTTAGAAATGGAGTAAATCCAATATCAGGTGAACCACACCACTCAGGAAACAGTGGTGATTGACCATTAAAAACTTATCGTGGATGACAAAAGTTTTGGATGAAGCTGATGCTTCTGTAGTTCATTCCTATAGATCTTTGTGACCTTACCAGGCAAATAAATATTCCAATGATCCCGAAGTAGTTTTTAATAGTGGGTATTCATCCAAACTGTTTCATGTCCAGCTGATATTTGGATGTTTTTATATTTTAGATCTTACACTAAAATAAGGTGCCTAGATGTAAGGCACATGCATCATGGTTGGCCTCATGGTCAAGGATCCACCAATCTAAGGAGATTCAAGGTCCAGCAACGTTGTGCCCACCCAATTCAGCAGTGTGACTTGAAATTTAAAGGCTTGTTAGGTTTTTTAGTTACGACTATAAATATTAATAGTTATAAATGAGTAATGATTATTTACTCTCATAATTATGTGGTGATATTGACTGCGTTTGAATGCAACCATTTGTTTCACTAGAAAATTATAGTAAATATAATAGTTTATCATATGAAAATATAATTATTAAAGTTTACTTTTCTAACTTCTTGTACAAGTTTATATGACTCTCAATTTATACATCATAATTTATGTTTAAACAAATACATAAAAATAATGATGATGGCTTATTCACCTTACATTTTAATAGAAGATTAAAAAACTAAGCAAGCAATGAAGAGTAAGTTAGTTGTAAATATACGTAAACAGTAGTAAAGATATAATTATAACTAATGCTTCATATATAGTTTAAGGTACATTTTCACCTAAATAATCAAGAAAAACTTAACATTGTAATAGGTGAGCTCCACCATGATGTATATGTTATGTCTATACGGCTCATTCATTTTAGGTCATAGGCCCAGAGATGAGGCAAATCCAAATCTCTAATGGACCACACTACCGAAAACAATGAGAATTGAACGCCTACCATTAAAAACTTCCTGAGGTTATAAAAGTTTTAGATTAACTTCAATTTTTAACTCATGCCCTAAAATGATCTAAGAAAAGAATAGATAATATATGCCACATGCACCATTCTTAAGTGCTTGAGTATCAAGCATCATATAATTCCGGAGAACAAAATAACTCCACAGATCCCACATTTTAAGGTGTTCAACCAGTGTGAGTTTTGGCCTTTGGCCTTTGATAAAGTGCCACAGAATCTATGGTTTGAGACTCAATAGTCATTCTCATATGCAAGGGACCCACAAATCACCTTTGGAAAAGGAATCACTAATCACATTAAAGTAGGACCCACCTCTGACAATTACCAGGCCAACTAATCACCTTGGTGGGACCCATTAATCGCATTTACGAAATCCGCTAATCATTTATGTGATGGCCCCACTTGCTATCTTCTTGGCATATGCTAATCACTTTTACGGTAGTCAAAAAATTCTTTAATGGGCCCAACATTAATAAATATCAACTTATGTTTATTTCCTAACTAACAGATTGTTTTTTATACTTTGTCAAGGAAACATGCTTCTTACTGCTAAAAAAAGAAAATTTTGTCATGCATATGCCAAGCATTTTCTTTTTACACAAGAACTTCTCAACAGACATTTTTAAAAAAGGTCTTTTAAGGGGTGTTTGATTTTTTAAAAACACCTTAAGTAATTATGATTTCTAACATCTGTTTGCCAAGAGAAGTTAATTAATTAGTGAGTCTTGAAAATCGAGCTGGAAAGGGCAGACTAAAATTTGTGCACCCCACCATGATGTATGTGACTCATCCACACCGTCAATCCATTTCACCAGGATATTGTAGGGCATGAGCCAAAAAAAATGAGGTAGATCCAAAGCTCAAGTGGACCACACCACAAAAAAATAGTGGTCTTAAAAATGTCCACAGTTGAAAGCGGCTACTGTCCATAGGCCCACATTGTTGTTTGTTTGTCAAACTCTTTATAAGGTCACATAGACATGAATAAAGGAACAAAACAAAAATCAGCTTAATCCAAAACTTCCAAGGCTCCAACAAATATTTTATGCTAAAGGTTTAATTCTTATTATTTCATGTGGTGTGGTCCACTTGAGCTTTGGATCTACTTCATTTTTCAGCTCATGCCTTAAAATAAGTTGGCTGAAGGGATGGACAATGTCAATAAATAACATACATCATGGTAGGCCCTATAATTTTTACCTTTTTCATCTCCGGTTTGGAGTTACAAAGGCCGCCATCAACATCACATGACAAATCAAACACCCACTTATTTATGTACGCGCAGCATGCATTAACCAATTACAACCCATGGATAGGTCATCACCGTAAAATCAGGTCGGTCGAGCGGCCCTAGATTGTAATGTAACTCTAATAAATCTCTAATTACCATAAATAAATTACCTTTACAAGCACATTGATATTAATTTTTAAGTTTTCAAAGAATTTTTAGAAAGGGGGCGACTTTGATTCTTTAGCAGAATGATGCTTGATTATTGCACTGGAACTCAGAAGTCGTACATTTATCATGCATCAATTCAAAATAAATCTCATTTGTTTGTGAGGCCCATGAGATCCACGGCTTGTAACCTTGGACCCACTTTTATTGGACCAAGCAAATCAATGGGCAGGCACCATTGGTGCAACCTGCCTTTGAACTGCTTTCACCCTGTTGGAATTAAAGCTGGGCATGGGATTACTCAAGACTTGGCAAACTTGACTTATCTGGCTTGTTCACACCCAACTCAATCCGAACTAAGTGGGTGAGTCAATCCGAATTGAGTAAACTTTGTTTAATCCAAACTCAAACTAAGTCGAGTTCAAGTCACCTAGTAACTTAACTCGACTTGACCCGAAATCCAACTCAGTATTGATTCAACTCAATTCAAAACTCAACTCATACATATAAATAAATAAATAAATAAACTTAAATCTAACATTTTAGATTCGAGATGCCGTGTAGTTGCTGGAGAGGTTGCAATTCTAGCAAGTGCAGCTTGGTTTTGAGTTGTGATTTCAACCCATAGATACAGACTGCACCCGACTACACCCGACCCAACCTAGTGCCGACTTGACCCGATTCAGTACTTGTGACCGGTCAGACTCGGTCTAGACTAGTCCACGCCAGACTTGGACTCGGATCGGGTCAGGCATGTGGGACTCGGTATCAAGTTAGGTCGAGTTCAAGACAAGTTTATTTCAAAACCAAATTAAGTTAAATCAGCCCTAACTCTCACTCTCTTCGACACCCAACCCTAGTTGGAATGCATGTTTGAGCAATTTTCAGATTGAGCTCAGACTTAGTCATTTTAGCCGCCTGACCCGGCCTGGCCCAGCCTTGTCTGACTGGAATCATGTGTACTCACGTTATACCCTACGAACATACCACTGCAATCTCGACCAGGCAACTCATGCATATTCAATTTGGACCGTTGATTTTATTCATTGTAGGACTTATCACTGTCACTAGGCCTACTAATCAGCTTGGTAGGACCCACTAATCAGGTTTATGAAATCTACTAATCACTAATGTGATGGACGGTTATGGATTCACTTGTTGCCTTCTTGTCAGGGAATCCGAATATACTTTGTGGGGCCCACTAGACATTAATCAACATCAATTTATTGCATTGCCCAACTAACAAATTATCTATTTTTGCTAGGTAACAAAAAACATGTTTCTTGCTGCAAAAGAAAGCAATTCGTCATCTATTTATACCAAACATAGTTATTTAATTAGTTTATGAGCAGCCAATCAGAAAATTTACACGTGGCATGCGTTAACTAAAATACAATCCTCTGAATTGTACCTGTTATGGATAGGCAATCATATAAAATTACGTTGATTAAACCGTTCTAGACTATGATTAGTGGACATCCAGTCATTGGGTTCCAAGCAGTGGCTGGTTTTCATATCAACCGTTGATTAAATGTCCATTAACTTCCTAGTTAGAAAATTATGGAATGACTGTAATCTAATATTGGTTTATGATTCATAAAAATTAGGGTATATGATCCTTGTGGTGTGGCCCACTTATGTTTTAGATAGGCACATTTGTTGCGTGCTGTCTCATGTGATGGATGGGATATAGATTTCATATATATAAATGGCCATTTGGAATGTTGGATTGATGTAGAGTGGATCGCAGACACTTTCATGTCAAGGATGGACCAGAGCAAGCCTGATCAGAGGTGGAAATGATCTAGACTGTTAGAATCCTAAAACAGTCATATCTCACAAAATGGGATAAGTTTTTCTACGTATCATGTATGATTTTGTATAGGAGAAACTACTTTAGCCAATCAACTCAGTTATACTAGGTTACCCATGTTAGATTCGTGAGATTCCATTGTATAAATGGTTAAAAATCTCATCTATTTTCATTTTTACTAGTAAGTTTTAGCTTGAGGACAACTTTTTATCCTTTGAGTTGTTGGAGTCGGCTTAGAAATATTAGGAGAATAACGTGGTTTGGCCAAATTCGAGACTTACTATTTTTGACTAAAAGTCATAAAGTTTAGTAGGAAAGGAGATCGTTTATAAATAATAAATTTATTATGCTTTTAGGAAGTTTGAGTCTAAAACTTCATGCTAGGTTTGAGCTCTTTATCTAAAGGATTTTAATTTCATTTTTAATATATTCAATCAATTTATTTTTAATTTATTAGAAATTATTTCTATTTTTATTACTTGTGAATTCGAGGATGCTTTATGATCAATCTAGATAGCTTTGTGGATTTGGAATAGTTATTCCCTAAAGAAGATGGTGATCGACTTCATCACATCTTTTCTTGCATGATGGATTGGTTGCAAAATTGCATCAGTCATAGGGGTCATTTGGTACCATAGATTTGGGGGGATTTCAAATCCGGAATTGGGGGTTTCAAATTCAAGGTGAGACCTTGGATTACATCTAAAATCATTCCCATAGTTACATGTTGACGCAGGGGAAGGACGTGAGGTCGAGCTCTGTCTTCCTCAAAAGGATAATTATCCCGAATCCACAAAACTTTTCTTGAGTCCTCACAAAGACTTTTCAAATCCACGAGGAAAGAAATTAGAAAATAAAAATAAATTCTAATAAATTCGAAATTGATTAATGAATGAATAAAAACGAGTTCACAATCCTTATTTGTATCAAGCAATGGAAAAGAAATCATAAGCAAACTACAACTAAAACTCCTACAATCCGCAACTTACTATAAATAGTAAACTTACTATTTATAAACGGTCGTGATGTCGTGCGTAAGGTTTTCGGCCAAAAATAGTAAGTGTCCTATTTGGCTTCACTAAACCGTTCTCCTAATTATTCTAAGCACTTTTCATATTAGACACAACTCCTAAAGCCCAACGGATAAAAAGTTATAATCAAACTAAAACTTACTATTTATAGTAAAAATGAAATTAAAACAGAGAAACAACCGTCGATCCAGGGGTTTTTCACAAATCTGGCTTGTGCAACCTAGCATAACAGGGTTGGTTGACTAAAGTAGCTCGTTCTGCCCTAAAATCATATATTTTACGTCAGATAACTCATTCCAGATTGTGAGATATGCCCGATCTAAGGTCCGACGGTCTGCATCACTTCTGTCGACGACCGTGCCTTTTCTGACCCATCTTGGCTATGAAACTGTCCGTAACCCGCTCTACATCACATGTGTAACACGTGTATCACTAGACCATTAATTTATTGGACTCATGGGCCACTAATGATATCCTAAAATAATTAAATTATCAATTGCATCACTATAATTACTTTAATACGATGATTAGCACCGTCCAAATATTGTCCATGTAAATCAATGGTTAAAATTTGTTGGTTAGTCATTTGAACATGATCTTATGCTAGTGGCCCATCCGAGACTTGGAATTTTATCATTTTTTGGCAAGGTATATATTTCGGCGGGCTTATTACAACCATTGTGTCAAAAATTACATAAGTTCACTAATTAAATATATTAAAGTTGATTTAGTAATTAAATTCAAACCCCTGCAAATATACCATGAATGACTAAATTTATGGTACCAAATACAACGAGACGATTTCAAATCCACGCTCCTAAATGGGCCATAGGATTTTGGGTGAATTTTGAAATCCACTATATCTGTAGCCCTACATTAATGCATATGTTTTGTTTATGTTGTACATTCATATGCTCACATGACAATTGAGCTGCACATGAATAGGGGTGACTGCATCAGTGGTAAAATCTTGCCTGATTACAATTTTATGTCCACCAAATGTATTTTTCACTTGATAATGTTTATTTACCAAACGAAGAATTTGATCCAAATGTCATATTGGAAGGTCAAAATGACTTGATATGTCGGGACATATACGTACCATCGTGCAATAATGCAATTCAATACCCTTAATCCACCGTTCTAAACATGCCCAAGGTGTTTTCGAAGCCAGCGGTCTGCACGCATGACCTAAGCTGTCGTACCTACCAGAGTTACGCAAGCGTTTTTCTTTTCTGCGATAAACACGCACGTACTGCTTCCTTAGCGTCGGAAGCGGGTTGCGTACTCTTCCCGCTCTGGACGGAAATCGGTCCAGGACCGGCTCTGTGGGGTCCACCATGATGTATGGATTTTATCCATACCGTTAATCCATTTTCAGAGTATTATAGGGTATTAGAATAAAATTTAGAAAGGTCCGATGCTCAAGTGTACCACACCACAGGAAGCACCGATGATGATGATAATGATAATAATGCCGACCATTGAAACCTTCGTAGGACCCACTGTGATTTTTATTTGTTATCCAACCTATTCATTAAAGTCAAATAGACGTGGATGAAGGGAAAACACGAATATTAGCTTGATCCAAAACTTCTGCGGCTCTCAAGAATTTTTTAATGGTGAGCGTTCCATAATCCCCACTATGTAGTCGAAATGAGCATTGGATCTGCCTCATTTTTGGGTTCATATTCTAAAATGATCTTGAAAAATGAATGAACGGTGTGGATAAAACTCATACATCATGGTGGGCTCCACGGAACCCTGTCTGTACGGATTGTCATCCAGCGCAGACAAGACACAATCCGCTTCGCGTCGTGACTATAGCCGCTGAACATGCGCCACGTTCCCATGATCCAAACCATTGTTTTCAGGACCATTGATAAGATCTTTTAATCTTGAAGATTCCTTTGGTTATCAGCCATCCAGATCAAGCATCATGCAAATGGTTTGGATCGTTGCAACATGGTCCGAGATCCAACGGCTGCATTCCTGACGTAGAAGATGGCAATACGAAATGGATGCTTGCAGCAAACTTCCTGCCGTACAAGCGAGGATTTATTACTTGATTGGTTAGAGAGATTGATTATTTTACTTTTTAGCAGACTCTAATGATACACATGCATGCACTTGAAGAATTTTTTATACGTGGTGTATTATGCGTTCCAAATCATGGGCCACTTTGAATGTGCCGTGAATCTAAAATAGCATTGCTTTAAGAATAATAAGATATTATTATGGCTCCAAATATTCTAAAATAGTCTAAAAGACTCTGGTTTAAAATAAGTATTTTTAATTTCTATTTTTTTTTACTATTTTGCTCTTCATCCAGCGGGACTGTTGAGTTTCTTCATGCATAAATGTTGCAAAAATATTTGTTTTTAAATAAAATATAATATAATATATATATATATATATATATATATATATATATATATATATATATATATATATATATATATATAATATTATAAAAGTTTGAAAAACAACTTTTTGTCGGTTTTGGAAGTAATTTCACATTAGAAAAAGAAGAGAAAAAAAAAGTAGTTTAACTGAAAGTGTTGGAGTACTATAATATTTGCTTACCTATTGAGGATCATGAGACTTGCGTGTTCCAGTGCGTAGTACTGGAACATCCCTTGCATTTAAGCTCAGGCACGGTCACGGTCTCAGTCACAGGCTCGGTGCAAGGGTGTGGGCATGTAAGGCAGTATGGTTGTAAAGGTACTAGTGGCGCACTTTGCACTTTGTGGACAAGTTACGACTAGTTAGCTAAGGTGAGTGGCTAGTTGGAAGGGAAACTAAAGGATTGAAAGAGATGTCCTCTAATATATACAGAGAGGCTGAAAAAAGTTGTTGCAGCAAAAAACTGCAACAGTTGTGTCATTAGTGCAGGGTCCAGCTATAACTGCTACATGACTAGCCCAATAGCTAGAAAACGGCTAGCTGCTGTCTCATAATAGTCAGCATGCAAAGTTTAATGGCTCATGCACAACAGTAAGAAAATGACCATAAAACGACTAGTTTTCTCTAACAGCCAGAAAACGCTCATGGAATTTATTTCCCTAGACCATAACCCCTAGCCACCACAGCCTATATAAACAAGGCCTGAATGAGTTTTCAAACCATCTCAACCTACTCCAGCAATCCCATACGAACCAAAGCATCTCCTCTCCTACAGACCAAATTATCAGCAATATAACAAGGTTAATTAGATCCATTGCTTGAAGAACAGACCAACGGTGTGGTCTAGAACGGTTCAATTAAACCAGTGGCTAAAGAACTCACCATTTCAATGGTCTAAATCACAACTTTTCTTCTCTTTTTCTCTTTGGGGATATTTCTTTATTGTATTTCTTCCAAACTAAGTGTAACAGAGTTCCATTTGGTGGGCCTTCATATTTGCTGAACGCAAACCCACACCAGGCTCGTCGTATCTTAGAAGTGGTTTGCCTGTAACCTATCAACATACTCAATTCACTTGAGTAGGGGTAAATAACGCTTTAAGGATAGCGTCCCAGACGTGCTTCAGCTTGTTCTTATTCAAGCTAATTTTTATTTTCGGTTTCCACATTATACAGAAATAATATAAATTTGTATAATTTCCAACAATAAAGGCCCTACTTTCTAGGAAATACCAGTGGGTCTCCTCAACATTAAAAGGACCCACTCAATGAAAGATTTGATTCATTGACTGTAATTCGACAACCCTAAAACATTAGGTGAGTAGTTTCTTCCTAACCAATTAACCTCCCGTGGCCCACATTACCCTTAGAAGTTCACGTTCATTCAAATATTGTATTCCCATAGTGCGGTGCATGTGAGATATATTTTCCCTCGAACTTGGTTTGGCATTACGAAATTAAAACCCCTTCCATACTAATGGGATGGATCCCCTCAAGCCATGCCAGCGGGCCCCAAACAATGCACCTTATATTCCCATATAAAGGGTTTGCGTCAGCTGGGCTCGAAAACTGTTTTTTGTTTTTCTGTTTGTTGTCTTTTGCAAGGAGAGGATGTCACGCCCCAAACTCGAAAATCAGATTCACATGAATCCCGATTGCCGAATCTGGTGGCGACAGCCCCCACAGTGCCCCATTCTCGGCTCCTAAAAATCAAATGCCAGATTCCGATCCTGGGATCCTACAAGGAGGATTTTCAGAATGAATTTTTTTTTTGTAATGGAGCATAACCACAAGCATAACTAAGCCACAAAACAACATCACCACATATCCACTATATCAAAAATTTTTAAGTACAATGCGTAAAAGGAAATACAAGATGATCAAAAGCTCCAAAATGGTCTGATACGCGCTTCTGCCTCAGCGCTGTTGCTGTCCAACGCTACTTACACGCAACGGTCGTGTATAAGCTTATAAAAGCTTAGATGGTGGTGTAAGTGTGTGCGCAAGGCAAACGCCAAGTGTACAGTATCAGAGTAGTGCGAAAGTATGCGGTAAGTCCATGAATACAATCAACCATACCAAGGCTATATAATGCAAGGCATGATGCGAGATATGAATGTCATCGGCCACACCGATGCAATGTAAGGCCTACATAGCCGAATGTCATATACGAAATGCAATCCAAGCAAATCGGTACTCATCAAGTACATATATTAGTACACTTCCTCTCTGGATATCACCGGGGTCTAGTACACTTCACAGTGACTGCCACCTCCTTAGCTGCACAGTCAAGAAAGTGAAATAAGCCTCACTATCCACCTGACCAGTAGTCTGCCAATACCTATCTGGCTCATCGATAGCAGACTCATTTGCGAGCTGGTCAAACTCAGCCTAGCTTATAGCCCCCTCACTCAGGCGGATAAGGCCACACCCCCTTCCAACCGACCATGACACAGTGGGAGACGCGGCCCACTGGTATTCGGCACTCGGGCGCTCGTGTATCCACTCGGTCTAGACGTTGGAGAATCTCCTGGTACCAAAAAAGTTCTGGGACTTTCACCCAAGGACATCCTAAGTGCCCACAGTGCTAGAATAAGTATTTTCGGTATCCAATACGGTCATCCACGATGTACCTGTGAAGTCACGGCCCTGATGTCGCTAGGGCGTGCAGTGATCAAATCACACATATGTGAGATGCATGAATTATACCGTCAAATCATGCAAAAATCCAGCGCATACTGCGCGATCATGTGGGGCACTCCGTCTCATAACGGGTCCCATAAGTGGTCTGCCAAATGGCATATGCTATGATCAGTCACTACTCAATTCAAGCATACATATGATGCGTATGGGCATGAGTCATAGGATTATACTAAGCATGTTATAAAGCGATGAATAGTAACGAGTATGGGCCGGTCAATGGGCCCTAAGGAGAGTTACAATGCGGACATTTAACCAACATTGTACTTACAATGTGGACGTCAAACCAACATTGTTCCTTAGGTACAACCCACCACAAATGTCATTACATGAACCATGAGAGATCACTCATTGCAATGGACCCTAAGGTCATCCTGTTGGGCCTCGACTCATAAGCCTTAGATACATCAAATGGGCTACATTAATAGGCCTCACCAATGAGCCTTATGTACATTGCAATGGTCTATGATCCATGGGCCTTGAAATACATTAAAGTGGGCCTCACAACTTGGGCCTTAAATGTATCAGATGGGCTTGAATCTCATGGGCTTTATATAGATTAAATGGGCCGGACCCTATGGGCATTGTATATGTCAAATGGTCCTGAACCCATGGACCTTATATATGCCAAATGGGCTTAATCCCATAGGCCTTATGCATGCTAAATGTGATTAATCCCATAGGACTTATGTGTGCACCAAGGTGGGCGTTAATGAATGGCCATAAATGGATCAACATGGGCCCTATACACATACCAAAGTGGGCCCATTTGAACCATAGATCTGGCTCATTTTTAGCTCAACCATAAAAATGAATTTTAAAAAAATAAATGGACGGTTTAGATGCAACACATGAGTCATGGTGGGTTCCACACATACGGCCCACCAATTGAAGGGACGGTTTAGATATAATACAAACATAAGGGTAGAGGTCCACTGACCGTCCAACAACCAAAGAAATGGCTGGACGGTGTGGAAACACAAACCATGCAGTGGTCTCCACCGTCCGGGCGGACAGTGGAATTTAAGGCACATACTTCACCGTGGGTCCCATCTGGGGCCCACCATAATGTTTACATGCCATCCAACCCGTCCATTAGGTCATGCAGACCTGAATGAAGGGTAAAAATAAATTTCAGCTTGATCCAAAACTCCAGTGGGCCTAAAAAGAGATTTCAATGGTAGATTTCAATTCACACTGTTTCTTGTGGTGTGGGCCGCCTGAGATCTGGATCGAGGAGATTTTTGGGCGGGACCCGCTTAAGGTGGGGGCCCACCATTTGGACGGCTTAGATGATAAATAAGCATCAAGGTGGGGCCCACGTGCAGGGCCGTGGGTCGGCTGGCGTCTGCCCGCCAGCCGCTGGTGCGGCCAGCGTCTGACAAGCAGCAATTGCTGCTGTAGTTTTTTTTTTTAAAAAATGTTTGAAACCCATTTTTCCTGGGGTTTTTCATGTGTGCGACCCACCCCAAGTAAATCCACTCCATCCATTGTATTCCTAAGCCCAAAACACATCTATTAAGACCAATATCGTCCCCTTTTTAACATTTAAAAACAATTCTAGGTAAATTTCAATGGTAATGGTATAGTTTTTTAAAACCATGGCCCACTAGATACTCGGATCATCCTCATTTTTCGGCTCAACGCCTAAAATGAGTCAGGGAAGAGGATGGACGGCTTGGATTGGAAACATGCATCAAGGTGGGGCATTTACAAGTAGCCCATCCAAATTTAAAAACAAAAACTGATATTTTTGTTTTTATCCAGGTGAAGTCCAGTGCCTGGACGTTTTCTTCTTCTTTTTTTTTATTTGTTTTGGGCTTATCAAATACATTCAAGGTGGGCCCTGTTTAGGTGGGTCACCCCAAATGGATGTACATTTAAGATGGGCCCCACCCATGGATGGCTTGGATAAAATACATATTTCATGGTGGGGCTCATTCAAGTGGGCCACATAGCTACATTAACATACAAGAAAAATAAATAAAAAGGAGAGGGAGAGAGAGAGAGTAAAAGAGTGGGACACGCGTGATGGAGGGACCCCGGCACTATGGGCCCTCCGTTTCAACCATCCAATCATACATCAATGGGTCCCATTGCATATGGGCCTTCCAAATAAAAGATCAACGGTGGAGATCCCACTCCACTAAAAATGGACAGTCTAGATGACCTCTTTATGCAAGAAAGTAAACATCATGATGGGGTCCATGGAGAATGGCCCCATCATGGAATAGTTTTGACGATCAAGATGGGCCATTGGCCACATCTTAGGGTCCTAAGTGAGATCCAAACCATTGATTGGTTGGCCTCACTTGGCCCTTCTTAAAAACATGAAAATTAGACTATGGAGACACCCACCACTTGATCTTCTTGGTCTGTTGGAAAGCTACTCTCCTAGAGCTTCACTTTGATGGTGGAGATGGGAAATGGATGGCTAGGATGATGGGTTTTGGAGGGGAAGGTGGGCCTCACAAATACATTTTTTTTCTCTCCATGGAAAGAGCTTGGACATGGGATGCTCTCCTTTGCTTGGGTTTGGTGTGAGAAAAGAGAGAGGGAGATGGGATGTAAGGAGGAGTGATGGGGTGATGGTTGATGGATGTGAGTGATGGGTGAGGTGATGTGTTAGTCGACTTTGGTGGTTGCTTGACTTGTGGAGAAAGGAAGCATGGGTACTTTGTACTTAACATGAGAGGTGATTGATTGATGGGATTGATTTGACACTTTGTAGAGATTCTCTTGAAAATATAAACGCGCGGTGTTTTCTCAAAATAAATGCCGACCCACATCTCTTAGTCAGGGTATCGGATCGGTGCGTGAGTCGCGGCGTTGGAACCGAGGCGACTGTGCGGTTGCAATGGTACAATTCTCGAATTAAGCTGACTCAAATGTATGGGATACGACTTATGGACGTGCGCAACGTCGACTACAGGTCGCGGACTACCGAAATTTGATGAGAAAGATCGCGGGAAGCGACGGAACAGTACGGATTAGGATACGGGTCTTACAGAGAACTACCATTGTTGGAAGCTAAGACCATTTGTTACAACTGTAGGAAATAACCATAATCTCCAATGAAACTCCGGCTACTCTCCGGCATCTTCCAACCACATTATGGCGGTGAAATGTGGGTTTACTTGTCTTTTTTTTTTTTCTTGGTTTATCTAGACAATGGAGATAATGAAGTTTATGGAATGGAGTTTGTGAAATGAAGGTTGTGTAATAGAGTTTATAGAGATGTACACAGGACCCAAACCTTTGACCTTGTATGGCTCATTGATGTACACAGGGTCCACACCTAAGACCTTCTCTGGCTCATTGATGTACACAGGGCCCACACCTAGGACCTTCTCTGGCTCGCCAATGTACACATGGCACATGTGGCTTGTTGATGTGCACAAGGCCCACAACTAGGACCTTCTTTAGATCACCGATGTACAAATGGCTTGCACCTGAGACACATGGCACTCTGATGTACACATGGTGAGCCCTGTGTCCATGTGTGAGCCATGTGTATCAAGTGCAAGCTATGTTGATATTAGCGAGCTGGTGAAGGTCTCATGTGTGAGCCATGTGTACATCGACAAGCCATACAAGGTCCCTAGGTGCAGGCCATGTATATATCAACAAATCATATTGGGGTCCTAACCATGTGTACATCGACGGGCCACAAACGTCCCAAATATGAGCCATGTGTACACCCAGTTGCGAGCCATGTGTACACCCAACTGGGAGCCATGTGTACACCTAACCATGAGTCATGTGTACATCAGCGAGCCACATGTTCATCATTAAATATTTGAAATTTCTAATTATTCACATAAAAACTTACTAATATCATTTCTTTTCATGTACTACAGTTTCATTCTACAAATCTAAAGAACATGTTCCTTACTTTTACTATGTTAATGTGAAGGTCTTCACAAGGTGCACTATGATATTTTTAAAGTTTGTGAAGAAAGATTTTTTGAATTGTGAAGTCAGGAGAAAACTATTCAATAATAATTGTTTTAGATATCTTCTGAACTTTGAGGATGCAAATTGGAAAGCTCGAGCACCTTTGATCCATTACCTTATACAAAGGCACCTTGGTGACCTCCATTTTGACATCCAAGGTACCGTTGTAAGCTTTAGAAAGTTGGACTTCGCTATAATTATGGGCTTAAGGTGGGTACCACCTGCTCAATCAAAGAAGTCTGATAAGGGGTCTTCCAAGAGTCGCATTACTATTAAAAGAGGAATTTCAAGAATCATTCTTTCGTAAGAAAAGATGATTTACTTAATGCATTTTTTCAGTTCCATAGGAGTTCTAACGACAATGAGGCGGTGAAACTAGCCTTGTTGACGTGTGTAAAAAAAAAATCTGATCATTAGATTGCAAGACAAGAATTTGTGTTGTGAAGAATATATTGAATTAGTTAACGATTTAAATCGTTTTAATAATTACCCCTGGGGGAGGGTGAGGTATGATATTTTGAAACAAAAAGTAAATACAGTAGTAAATATTGGCTATCCGAACCACTATAACTTCAATGGATACCCATTTGCCCTACAGGCAACTTCTTTTCAAAATACTTTTCTATGTTATAATATCTTTTAGTTTTCTGTCCAACTATACTACAACTTATGTTATTTCTTTTTGTTTCTTTCATTGGACATTTTTGGGCATATGAGGTTATACTAACACTGTCTAGTTCGAAAGCTTTTGCCAACCGGAAGGATTGTATCCATATTCCCTGATTTGTTAATTGAACTACAAATAAAGTGGAAAAATTTACTGTCGTATTTTTATTTTTTTATTTTATGAACAAGTAGATAAACTACAATATCACTTTTTGGATTGTTCATAATGTAACACTCATGCTAAATGTAACTGATAGGATTTACATGTTGTCGCAACTTAATGTAAGTGGAAATCTCATCCCCACTAGAGCGGAGGAAAGAATTGCAACTATTAGAGATGTCCGCATAGCCTGTTGAGGGCTGGACCGCGTAGCCTGAAGAGTCGGGGTCCCAGGCTATGCGACTTAATGAGTCGGGTGGCTAGGCCACACAACATGATTATTTAGGGGCCCAAACCGCTCCACAAGAGTCGAGGCCACCACCCCAACTTCCTCGAGTTGATGAGGCGAGGTCTAGGTGTGAAATTCATCCATCTAAGTATCTCATCAGTCCTTACACAACCCTTAGGAGTGAGAAAAGTGAACTTCATCCTGACGAAATGGGCTACACGGACTCAAAAAGGTGAACGTCAGTCCTTATACTAGGCTTGGGATACATGAAGTTGTGTGTCGATAAACTATTGCCTCGGCGGCCTATGTACATGTGTGTTCGAATTTATGTCTTTAATTATTTTGAAAACGCTAAACATGTCCAGACTTATGCACGCGCCCTCCAACCACAACTTTGTATAATGCATTTAATTGTGTATGTCTTTTTGTTTGATTTTACTATCTTATATTGGAAGTTAGATCGCATGGCAAATTTATTGAGTGCATCTTTAATATGATTCTTGTCCTTGTACATTTGACCAACGATGATTAGGCTGGGATTGTCGACAAACTTTGGAAGATTAAAAAACTCTGTGCTAATGAATACAACATTATTCTCGCGTACGTTGGATGATGGGAGTGAGATATTTGGATCATATTCACTGTCAACTCTTTGAAAAGTTGGCTCCGAATAACTGTCGACCTTCAAAAAAAGTATCAATGAATTCCTTGATGGAGCAGGTATGCCTGGGAAGTCTTGACTATCCAACGACTAGAAAGATGGCCCCTCAAAACTCTTGGGCTTTGGATGATATATTGGTGCATCGATTGATGGTTGGGGAATGTCTGGCAAGAATCACTATCCAACAACTTGAAAAATAGCCCCTCAAAATTCTCGAGCCCAAGATGATGTATTGGTGCATCGGTTGATGGTCTGTGAATGTCTAGGCAGGAATCACTATCTAACAACTTAAAAGACGTCCCCTCAAAACTCTCGGGCTTAGGATGATGTATCGGTGCATCAGTTGATGGTTCAGGAATGTATATGCAAGAATCACTATCCAACAACTTGAAAGATGACCCCTTAAAACTCTTGAGCCATGGTTCATGGTTCGGGACATTGGTTGAAGGGCCCAGGATGTCGGAGTTATCTTTGCTATCAAATAGATGGAAAGTTGGCCTGCCCCACCTGTCGAGCCATATATTATAATTCGAAACATTAGCTGAAGGGCCAGGGATGGTTGAATCAACAATTGGAGGGGCATTTGAAAATCTTAACTCTAAATCCACATCTATCGTCATTGGGTGCTCATTCAAATATTTGAAAACTGGTTCTTGGACCACCTTTGTAGATTTTATTATCTTCTCTATATACACATGTATTCGAAGTTTGGGACATTGATTGCAGCTCATCATATATGCCAAGATATCTTTGTCATCTCTGATAGCATGTGCATGTATTGCCATTGGACTCGCTGTTGGATACACAACTTTCATTCTAACCTCACACTCTGGCATGGTATTTGTAATCTTATGCATCTTACTTAAGATTTCATGATATATTATGTTTGTGCTTACAATGGAAATTTTAGCATCACTGCCCTTGTAGTCCCATTTATCATTTACGTATACTAGCTTCCTATCATAACAGTATAGTATTTGCCAAAATACCATGATCTTCAATTATTTTCGTACTTATGATCAGTGTTTGAAATATTAGTATCGCATTACGTATCGCATCCTTAAGATATAGATACATATTGGTTATCACACGGTAAATATCGTTCGTATTGAGTAATTTGTCGTGCTTTTTAAGAAACATGAGAAAACATTGAGAAAATGGTTGAATTTGAGGCTATTAGTCCATAAAATACAATAACAAACTCTTATAAAAAAAAATTGTCATAAAATTTCGTTAGGACACCTACAGTAACTTGCACCTGGGGCCATGTACATTTGGGCCACATGGGTCTCACATAGGGAGCATGGGTTGCACCTAGGCAATGTAGCTCGCACCTGGTCCGCACCTAGGGCCATGTGGCTCCCACTTGGGCCACATGGCTTGCACTTAGGCCATATGACTCACAACCTGATGGCTCACAACTGGGTGACATCTCCTTAGCCATGGGTACTGTATCCCAAGTGTGACTCACAATGAACACTTTTAAGACATATTCTTCAAAGGGGTTGGTGTTATGAGATATACAACACTAACTTCATATAATGATGAAAAAGTAAGATGAAAATATGAATAACCTACCCTTATGTCGAAAAATACAACAACCAGAGAGTCGTTAGAGAGTTGCCGAAGAGTATAGTGCTCTCCATATAACTACCTCCAACATTTATTGAAAGTGGTCCCTCCTTGCACATGAAAACAAAACTAAATGACCTAAAAGAAAGGGCCAATGACTTATTTATTGTTAATTGGCCTAATAAGGGGATCTGAGGTGCTTTGTTTGGGGCCCACTAGCTTCGCATGAGGGAGATCCATCCCATTCGTATGGAAGGGGTTTTAATTCTGTGGGGCTAGACCAAGTTTGAGGGAAAAATGCATCACAGGTGTATCAAACTAGAGGAAGTAGTCTTTGAATAAATGTGGAGTTCTAAGGGTCTTATGAGCCACTAAGAGGTTGATTGGTTACGAACAGACCACTGTCTTGAGGTTTCACAGTTGTCTAATTACAATCAACAGATCAGATCTTTCATGGAGTAAGTCATTTCAACGTTGAGGGGACCTACTACTACTTCATAGAAAGGAGGGCCTTTATGCATAGAGGAACTTAACGCAGTACAGGGTGAAGGACAAAATGGTCCTTAAAAAAGTCAGAAAGTTGTAGGGGGCCACAAGGACTTGTTTTGAGTAAGGGAGTGTTTTAGACAATTTAAGGATAGTTGGGGGTTACTTTGACTGAAAACCTGGTTAGAGAGAAAGATTTATTATTTTACACTCTAGCAGATTTTGATGATCCATATGCATGCACTTAGAAATTTTTTACACATGGTATATTTTACCATCCAAATCATGGGCCATAAATCTAAAATAACATTGGTTTAAGAATAATTATATATTATTAATGGACATTTTGTTTGTTTTTGTTGTTTATTACTTTTTACTTAATCATATAATTAGATAGGTAAGATAGAACAACATTCCAGTGTCTTCATTTTTATGTTCTTTTGGATATTTGTTCGTCTTGAGTGGGTCCCATGCCTTTGATGGTTTATTTTAAGTTACACGTAGGGCACACAAAATATCTTGGTGCGTGCGCACGAGTAGTACAAAACTTTGCTAGAATATGGAGGTTATTTTTTTGTTAAACAATATCTAATTTGGATATTGTTGGACCTTAGGGGTGAGATCTGGGTTCTCCTTCAATGATCCAAACTGTTTAAATGATGTCATTATATTGAGGATAGACAAAAGATAAAATCTTCTAGATATTTTATCTCTCTCATTCATATCATTCGGCGACACTTGGCTACCAAAAGGAGAACGACTAATAGTTGTATGCACATCTGTGGTTAAGAAAAGAGAGATATTGTTTAAAGGACATGATCGTTGTACGTGTAACATGTAAGACCTACACAGTATGTAAGAATCTACTTAAAGCCCCACCGTTGTAGCTAAATATCTTGTAATCAGTATACACACAGGCAAAGCTGTCTCACACAATTAGGGCTTGTTTGAGAGCATAGATTTGGAACCCCATGGATTAAAAACCCCCTAGACTTGGAATCCTCCTGTTGTGTTTGGTACCTTGGATTCGAAATCTCCTATGATCCAAACGTAGTTGTGCATATTATATTTATAGGGGTTTGAATTTAATTGCTAAATTAACTTTAATGTTTGTAATTAGTATACATATGTAATGTTTGACAAAATTGTAGCAATAAGCCTATTTGTAATTTAGATAAAAATGGAATTGTGATGTTGAGATCTCAGATAAAGATGGGTGATATTTTTTTAGTAGGTAAATTAACATCTTACACAACCAAAGAATCATAGTATACTCCAGAAGATAGATTATTAAGAAATATACACTTTGCTCGAAAATGATGAAATTTCAAGTCTCGGATGGGCCACAAACACAAGATCATATTTGAGTGACTAACCAACAATTTTTAACCGTTGATTTACGTGGACAATGTTTGGATAATGCAGATTATCTTATTAAAATAATTATAACGATGAAATTGATAATCCGATTGTTCAATGGACTATGTGCCCAATATTAGATTAGTAGCCTAGTGACACACATGTACTTACATATGCAACTCTTAGAAGGATTTTAAATGTAATATAAGCTTATACATTAGATTTTAAACCCTCTCTTTCAGGGTATTTGAAACTCCAGTTACTTTATGGTGCCAAAAATATCAGGAATTTGAAATCTCCCCAAATCCATGGTGCCAAAAATATCAGGAATTTGAAATCTCCCCAAATCCATGGTGCCAACTGACCTGTATAGTAAAAAGAAAAAATTTCTCACATAATTATGCCAAAAGAAAATTTTCCTAAACACAATTGATACTTTCATGAAGACAGCCTATAAAACAAAACTCCATGGAGAGCTCAAGGCCATGTTTGCATACAACCAAACAATATTTACCACAGTGCTATTTATCCTAGCTACTATTGTTTAGCTTAGATCCCTGTCTAGTACCATCGCTACAGTGTACTTTAGGAATATGTTTAAATATCCATGATCTCTATCATTGTATCCCACTGATCACCGAGTTCTTAATTGGCGGATCACACTAATCACATAATGCAAATTGTACACCTTGCTTATTTTGTCCACACAAACAGTCCTGGATAATTATTTTTATTTCTTTGTTTTTTATATAAAAAAAATTATTTGCTCATTATACTGTTCATCTTCCTTGATTAATGAATTCATCAATTCAAGCTTAATTTTAAATCTTATTCATCCATCAACACATTGCTGAGAAACCTAAAAATACTATACCATTAAAAGCAAAGTCTTTAGCGCAAGGCAAAAAAAAAAAAAAAAAAAACAACTCATTTTGAAGGACTAACCCTCCCCTTCTTAAATCACCCGATTGTTGTATCATTGGTGACTGATTGTTGTATCATTGGTGACTGAATAGTCAAATTAACTTTTATAGATCTATACTAATTGGGCTAGTTTGGCACATGTGTTCACTAGCATTCAATCAATTCAAGTACAATTTTGGCATACTCAACCTATTTTTAACTGCACATGTTTAACCAAATTCAGGCCGCTCGTAATACGGTCACCATCTTAATCATTCGACTCTTTTGAAAAGGATCTGATTTAATGGCTGAAGTATGCATGTATGCTACCACGATATAGCGGAATGCATTCCGTGCATTACTTAAACTTGCATTTATTGATTACAACGTGTTAATAGATTGACAATTTATAATTAGTCTTGTAATTGATTAAATTTTATAATAATTTTCTAGATTAGGTTTATTCTATTTTTAATCCTGTACCATTTTTATAAGAGAACTTTTCTATTTCAATGAAATATACTAAGAAATTCTCCACTTTACATTATAAATCGAGAACCTATTTACTGATTATTAACTTTCACATGGCCCATCTAATGAGCATACTAGACTGATTCTTGGGCCAATTAACCATAGGCTTTGTGTGTAGTGCACTTGTTGAATAAGAAAATCTCTTAACCAGTAGCTAGGGTTGGCAAAACTTGACCAGACCCACCAACCCTAACCTAGAAAATCAGGGCTAGGGTCAACACATTTTCCACATCAATTAAATTCCAGTGTATTTTGTCAATTCAAAATTAAACGGGTTGCGTTTAGGTTTGCTGGGCCGGAACCCGGCGGGTCATAAATATAACAGTGGACAACGTTTTTTTAAACCATGCGTTTAGGATTTGAAACCCAAGCCTGTTCTAGGATTTGGAGAATGAAAAGTTCCAAGTCTAATATCATACTAATGAAGCTTACTCCTTGGATTCATATTGAGTGCTTTATTGATGGTGCTGTGAATTTTTTAAAGAAAAAATAGATTAAATAATTTTTAAAATATAATTTATTGAGCTAGATTGCAAAATTATGCAATCTTGATATTGGGATTAGTGTATTTAATGGATGGGGATTGAGTTCTGAGGACTTGTTCATGCTTAGACTAGAACAGGCTTAATCTAGCGTGATTCAATAAGATTTTTGGCTTGTAAATGTAAAAACCAAATGTTTCGTTCTAGTACTTAGTTGGATTTGGTATGATGTGATCTCCTAACGAGTGTAGGAGGTTTTGGAGGTCATATACATGCCACGTGAGCTCCATAATTCTTGACTTATCATTTTATTAAAGAAAATTAATCAGGGGCATTTTGATTATCTGATCCATCAAAATGCATCCTTAAAGTAGTTCAACTTCGAACTATATGGTAAAATCACAATTTAAGTTTTGAGGTAAATTTCTCATTAGAAAGAGGAAAAGCTTTTATTAAATGAAATTATTTTTTTCATTTTATTAAGAGAAATGTGAAAGAAAACTCTTGAGAGAAGAATTCCCTTAATGAAGTAACTCATTAATGACCTCAACCCAAACTAGAAATATGGGTCCTTCGTTTACATTTCCCACGTCCTGAGAAATCTCATTTCCTTTTTTTTTTTTCTCTCTCTCTCTCTCTCTCTCTCTCTCTCTTTCTTCTTGATCTATGCTCCTTAATTGTGTGGGATCTAAGATTTTCCAACTATTTGGATCTTGAAGTCTGTACTAGTTCCCCTTTCTCATTTGTAGTTAGCATTCTAATGTCTATTACTTCATTCTGTTTATTGCTTTCTGTTTCAATTGATAGATCTAATAGTATAATAGTCATTTTGTGACTTCATTATATGGGGATGCTTGGACAGTGTTTTATGGGCACTATTATGATGCCGTGCATCGGTTTTTCTAGATCATTTTAAGACATGAGCTCAAAAAATGAGATAGATTAAAATCTCAAGTGGCCATCTCTACATGAAAGAATGATGATTGAACAACCACAGTTGAAAACATCTTGGGGGCCACAAAAGTTTTGGATAAGTTGATATTTCTTTTTGCCCTTCATATTGGTCTTTGTGACCTAATCAACACGTTGGATGGAAAATAAATATTACAATTGCCCCAGAAAGTTTTCAAGGGTGAGCATTCAATCACCATTATTTTCTTACGGTATAGTCTACCTAAGATCTAGATATGCCTTATTTTTAGGCTCATGACCTAAAATAATGACCCAAAATAAATGGACAAGGTAGATAAAACAATCACATTATTGTCGGGCCCATAGAGAACCGTCTAGTAGCCATGTTGCTAGTTACACTCTCAGCACTTAATCTGGGTCCATTCCTCCTAATTAGATATATCCCCCGATCCTTAAATATAATAACTATTATTGCAAGGGGTCTTTTTATTTTACCACTTTCTGCAATCAGGACCTCTCAAAAGCATGTGAACAATAATCTAGACCATTCCAAAATGGTAAACAATAATTTAGATTATTAAAAATTAGGTGATTAGCAATTTGGACAATTCAAAAGTCAAACACCTATATGAACTGTTCAAAAATATGTTAACAATGATGTATATCATTCTAAAATGGCAAATAACAATTTAAACCATTTAAGAGCAGGTGGAAGGTGATATTCATAGTTCTAAGATGGTGGACATTGGTCTACACTGTTCCTTGTGTCTTAATATATGCAAAAATACAATAACTTTTATAGGTATTTTGTCATTTACAGAAATAAATAGAAGGAAGAATTTAACAAAAAGTGATAACATAAAGACCTCTTCAAATATGAGAGCTAATGTCTAAAGATAGTATTTTGGGTGGTTCTATATAATTATACATGGGCGGCATTTCATAACAATCTCTTGGATTCTTCATTTTTAACCGTCCAACAAGTGTCCATCAATCTAACGGTCAGATAACTAAATAAGAATAATCCCCCAACTGCCTGCATATCATCCATCCATCCCAGTATCTCACATAGAGATTTGTCAGTCATTGGATTTCATACACGTGGCATGTGTCCATGAGATCCAAGCTGAGATGTGCCCACTTAGATGCATGAGAACCCAGGGATCATCAAGATAGGAGGATCCTAACCATTTGTATGAAGAGGTCAAAGGACGGTTTTTAAAATGTCCATTTCCCTACGGCCTATCTAAGGTAATGGAATCAATGGTTCCAGACTCGTACACGTATGCGTAGCTGCCGGCGCGGATTGTGTGGCAGGGCTACATTGGGCCCACTGTGAGGTATGGGTTTTATCCATGCCGTCCATCCATTTTTCCATATCATTTTTAGGGCATGAAGCCAAAAATAAACCAAATCCAAGGTTCAAGTGGACCACACCATGGGGATTGAACACCCACCATTAAAAAGTTATTGAGAACTGCAGAATTTGGATCAAGCTGATATTTGTGTTTTCCCTTCATCCAGGTTTATATGATCAAATAAGCATAACAGTAGGCCATGGTAAGGTTTCAACGGTGGATGTCATTATCCCCGATTGTTCCCGTGGTGTGGTCCACTTGAGTTGTGGATGTGCCTCATTTTTTGAAGAATAACCCAAAATGATATGGAAAAATAGATGGACAGTGTGGATAAAATACATACATCATGGTGGGATCCATAGAGCCCTTTCCTGGATGGATCGTCCATGCGACGCAATCCGCTACCCCACAACTACCCATACGGAATCACTCGTCATATTGAGCAGGAAATGCTTACAACTAGGGTTGCAATGGCAGATTAGAGCTGTCCAGGCTCTATTTAAGCTTGGTCTGCATTGTTCAACCTAAGCCCAAAGCCAGACCAAGCTTTAATAGACCATAATAGCCCAGCCCAAAATATTTATGAGAGAGATGGGAAGTCAGGTTGTGAAATGAGAAATGGGAGGATATACACACACACACACAAAATTGCCCCTGAATATCATAATGGTCAGTGCCAGGCCAGGTTTTGGCCAGGCTGATGGGCTGTTATACATGGTCCAAATCTGGTCCAATTGAGAAATGTGCTTGAATTTGTAGCCCAAGTCTGGCTTGAAAGCTCGACGGGCCTAGCCCATTAACAGCCTCATTTATTATCATTACTATTCTCATTAATCAACTTTGTGGGACCCACTAATTAAAATTTTAGGGCCACTTGTACACTAATCACTTATGCGACGGACTCGCTTTGTCACCTTTGGCATTAACCGGTCACCCTTTTTTTCACCTATGTTCAACACATAAGAAATTCACAGGAGATAAAAAAGCAAGATTTGAGTAAAAAAGGTTTAAGACTAGCAAAATTGAAATTTTGATTAAGCCTAGCCAAAGCAATGTAAAATCCAAGCCAAAGTTCATTTAAGGTGCAGCCATTGATAGTCATAGATTGTGGCGACATGTGGTTACTGTGCATTCTCCAAGATGACTGATTATAGATGCAAACTGTGGAGACATCGCCGGTGATTTGATTAAGGTTTGCCTCTGTCAGCAAGTACATCACCCAACCAAATCCTGTCACACCATGTCAGAGAGTATTAGTCTTGCCCATTTTCAATATGACATGATTTGATTGAACTAAAGGCTGCTGGTAAAGATTTAACACCCACTTATTCAATGTTTGAAAGAATAAGTATATACCTAATTAGGCCCATATCTAATAAAGACTTGCCATTCAATCTAATCCTGCCAAAGGATAATAAGAACACTTGCCATCCAATCTAATCTTGCCAAAGGATAGCAAGAACACGGTGTCGGTGGCGCAGTACCCAATCCACATCCTAACGGCTCCATGGCACCAACCCCTTGCATTTAAGAGCCCAGGCAGATGTGTAATGAGCACATGCCACACGTGTGAGCTTGAGTAGATGGATCTAATTAAGATCCAGTCCATCCATTGGAATAGTACCACTATATGATCTTTTAAGCCAGGAATTAGGTTGATCCACTGTTCAGGTTTGTCAAAATTTGCCAAAAAGAACTTACTATAAAAAAGCTTGGTATGAAAATTTGAAAATTTCTAAGCCATCAATTTATTTTCAACATTAAGGCCACATGATGAGTGGACAACCATATAGATTTAATTTTGGTAAAACAGGAACAAGCTCGCACCAACTTGATGGATGGATTGGATCTCACGCTTATATGCCATTGGCAAATGTGTGGCAAGGACATAAGCTTTCTTTGCAGACTCGACTCTAGCAAAGTTATATATATGCATTACCTTCTTCCTCTCATCTTTTGCCCGGCGGGTTGCAACATATGTTGTAGGCACGCACGTGTGAAACAACCAAGATTTGTGAGGCCCACGATAATGTACATGTGAAGCCACTATGTTAAACAGGTTAGAACCCTCTGCATGTGGTACACGAAAACCATCGGCCCAAAAAAGAAAAACTGGTATGAGCCATATAGTGATTGAAAAATGCATAATTGTACTTTAAAACTTCTTAGACATGGTTGGATGGTGAATTATACTAAGTTATTATTATAATTTTATGGTATTTATTGCATGAGATTTTATTTTTTTTTGAATAGTAATTATTACATATTTACATTGTATTACAAGGAAAATCTTTTATCCAAATATGCATATCAATGTACTTCTCTCTATGATTTACCAAAGAAGTAGTATAAAATAATCATCATTATGATTTTACCACCTCTACTCAAGGATGAGGTTCATTGGTCAAAATACCTATTTCCAAAAGACAAATATTGTAATTTGTATTCATTATATTTTCACAATACATTACTAATGAAATTTGCAATTTATACAAACACTTAAGTTTGTGCTATCTATTTTGCCTGAGTTTCGGATCAAGCTGTTGCTGATTTTTGTATATTTTCCTCTTCTTGTTATTTTTTTATTTTTTATTTTTTATTTTTTATTTATTTGTTTATTTGTTTATTTATTTTTTGTATATTCTCCTCATCAAGGTGGTTCACATCTAATAAATAGTTTTGATGAAAGATACATGATATAGTGGTCCGTGACATAAACCAATGTTTTATGTCACATTTCTAGTATTTCCTCTGTTCGTGGCCACTTGAGTGGTATATTTGGTTGATTTTTGGCTCCAATTCTTTAAGGTTGTTTGGTAACGTGGATCAGAGGTATTTGGAATAGGGGATTGTCAATCTTCACTTTTGTTAGGTTTTGTGATCAGTCTCTTTTATTGAGATTACCGAGCCTTTTTTTTTTTTTTTTTTCATTTTTATAAGTAGGAGAGTCTCACGTGTAACATAGGTATTGCTAGGCTATTGACCCACTCATGATATCTTAAAACAATTAGATTAATGACCACATTGCCCTATGTGGTACACGTGTGAAAGATCCAATCCATCCACCCATTAGATGGGGCGCATAGTTTAGACGGAGCCGATTGACCCCTACAAAAAAAGAAGAAGAAGAAGAAGAAGAAGCAGGTGGCCACCTATGTTGTATATTTGGTTCATTTTTGGCTCCAATGCTTTACTGTTGTTTGCTAAGCTGGATTGGAGGTATTTGGAATCTAGGGGATTGTCAATCCTCACTTTTGTTAGGTTTTGCGATCAACGTCTTTTATTGAGATTACCAATCTTTCTTTCTTTCTTTCTTTCTTCTTTTTCTTTTTTAAAGGTAGGAGAGTCTTACGTGTAACATAGGTATCGCTAGGCATTTAATCCATTATACGTGTGACCCACTGATGATATCTTAAAACAATTAGATTAATGACTACATCACTAAAATTACATTAATAGAATGATCTGAGGAATGCGATCATTGGCTATGTAAATCAATAGTTAAAAATATTGGTTAGTCACTCAGTTATGATCCCATTCTTGGGGCTCATTGGAGGCTTCAAATTTCATTTTTATTTTTGCTAAAGTATATATTTTAATGGGTTTAGTGCAATTATTGTGTCAAACATCACATATGTACACTAATTAGGGATATTTAAGTTGATTTAACAATTAAATTCAAACTCCTGCAAATATACTACATAATTTTAATAGATTATTATTATTTTTTTATTATAGGGGATTTCGAATATAAGCTATCAAACACGAAGGATTTGAAACCATTGATTATGAATCCCCTTGATTCAAAATCTTGGTATTTGAAATACAAGCTCTCAAATAAACCCTTATAAAATCTAGGATCGCACACAATGAAGGGATTAGTTGTCACATGGAAAAGCTTGAGGGCCTAAAGAGCTTGAGTCTTTTACATGCTCCTAAACCCATGTTATATGGTCTAATCCCTTATTTTTCCATTCTTACAGTAGGAGTTATATTATACTAAAACAACATATAATGATTGACACACAACCACTAAAGGATGGCAATTAACTCCACTACAACCAAGTAAAATGTTGTACTAAGACCATTAGATTGGTTAAGACATCCTAACCTCTTACTGTTGCACACTTGTTCGGTGAAATAAGAGCATTGGTTTTTTTACTTGAGCTCTCAATTAAATGTATTTTTAAATTTTTTAATTTTTTTTTTTTTTTTTAAACACACACTCATACACTCACCAATTTGATAGACAAATAATTAAATACAGACATTTATTTATTTTCATGAGAAATGTAATCTATTATACATTATCCACTACATAAGCAATTTTTAAGTGCATGTGTATCTTTCAACATACTATGTTAGAGTCTCCTAATTAGTTTTTCTCTCTCACTTTCTCATTCCAATAGGGAGTGAGATGGTTACCAAAAGAAAAAACTTTTTATACTTTGTCAAAATGCGATGGATGATATCATCCATTTCTCAATGGGACACATAGAGTGATGTATAAATCAGGTCCTCTTATATGTTGGAAATCTGCGAAAGCAAAATCTGAATTTATATTACATGAGATTAGGTGAACATAAACAAAGCAATTATAAGCACACACAAATTTTACGTCGAAAAATCCTTTGTAGGAAAAATTACGACACAAGCAATAACAAATCACTATAAAAGCAAAACTATAAGAGCTTGAATCATTATAATGTTGAAAAACGCTATTTTTCTCCTCCCGAAATCCTAGAAATGATTAGCCCGTCATAAACATACCCTGATCCTGCAAGTACATCTATATATATAGTGTAATAGAAAATAATTCACACAATTACGTAAAATTGTGTGTCATCAATCTAAGGATTGATTGATCTCGATCGATCACACCCTCGATTGATCGAGCCCCCATGTTCGAGATTAACAGTCTGGAAGACCAATTTCAAAGATAAGCAATCTAATGGGATTGATATGTAAGCTGATCATGATCAATCCAATTTAATTTGATCCATTTGAATGATGAGTGGTTTGATTGAATCGTTCTTCAAGATGAACAGTCTAATCAGACCAATTTTAAAGATGAGTGGTTCATTAGATCACTCTTAAAGATCAATGATTCGATTTGACCTTCTTGAAGATGAACAACCCAATTGAAACGATCTTTGAGATTATTGAATTGATTTGACAGGTTTTAAAGTTTATTCACTCGATTGGATTGATTTTAAATATGAGCATTTCCAATAAAATGATCTTCAATATTAATGGTTTAGTTCAGCCAATAACAAAGACTAGTGATCTAAAGGGATCGATTTTTTAGATGAACAGTCTAATTAGAACAATTTCAAGGTTCTATATGCTGATAAGAAGGAACTTGAGTTAATAGTCTATTTAGACTACTATTTAAGATGAATGGTCGCATAGACTGATTTTATCACCGTGTGCTACAATCACAACTGAATGTGATCATTGGAAAGAATTCAACATCTAAAATGGCAGTGAACTAATTACTTTGGAGTGTATTCTACACATGAAGCTTGTGCTAGAGTACAATCAGAGATATCTGAAATATCAATGGCCTACTGTATTATGTTATTGAAATCCACTCATGTTATCACGTGCACTCAATCATTTTCCCCATACAATCAAAATATCATCAGAGTCCCAAGATTAGGTTGGCCATCATGAAGGTAACATTGTATGATGACAACCAAAAGCAATAAAATATATTCATCATGCATGCATTGTGGCCCACAACATTCGTGCATGAAGAAAGCTTTTGACTAATGAGTCACCTACATATTGGGACAGTGAATTGCATGGTGGGATTGACATATGTTAGATGTCATGTTGACATATGAAATTGAATATATATCATTCTCAGGTATAGTCTCAGACAATAATTTAATGAACCTAGTCATGACAATGTTAGAATCATGTGCAAGACCCCCAGTCTGTCCATATCCCTCCATCACATGTGCCCTCTCGTGATATCCGTGGAGCCCAAAAACCATAGTGATCTAAAAATTGGACAGGCGTACAAATGATTTCTAGAACCTCCAAAATCATGTTATGTGGGGCACTACAGTATTGGATTAAAATCATTTTCAAAGTATGGAAGAATCGCCAATGAAATATCAATTGGATGGCTTGGATCGACATAAAACTAAGTGAATAGGAACATACCCCTCTTCTTTGGACAACTTAACCTGCAAAGCGTTGTAGAGGATCCAGACTCATTCTAGAGAATTGCTTATTGTTAATCAAGTCTAGACTTGATTAATGGACACATCTTTGTTGGATTGATGAAGCCATCGACTATTTCTTTATTTCAACTATTGATTAAATGTCCACTACTTAGAAAATCGAATTAATAAAATTTTCTTAGTTTAATTACGTGCATGCAAGTTAGTGCCTGTGATTTGAATGCTTTGAGTATCTCATACTACTCGCATGCCATGGTAGGGTGACCATGACCCAGACTTGGTCTGGGGTAGGGTTGGCCATAATCTAGCCTTAGTCCTCCCTTATTAAGCTTGGCTGTGGTCCTATTTCAGCAGAGAAGGGCTTAGCCCTAGTTTATTGGGCCGGGCCTGGGAATCCGGTGGCAAGCAGGTTTTTTCTGTTTTCCTACATTGTAATTGGTCCACATCATCACTGATATTGTCAGCACTACTGCATTAAATGTAGCATGTGAAGATGTGGCCCAATTACATAATAACAGGTAGTTTTATCCTGTTTGTGGCAAGCAGAGGATCTGGATTCATCATTTGGATGATTGAAACATGAGTTGGATCTTATAGAAGTACCTTTAAACTACACTTGTTTGGTAAATAAGGACTTCCTATGAGTGTCTCTAGACATTCTTTTCGTATAATGGTGGCCTACTTGATAATTGGACTAGGCTAACAGACCTAGCTGTACCATTCATCATTGGCCAAGACCCTAACTAGCAGGGGAATTGGGCTTAGATTCCAAGCTCAGGCCTATCCCTCGAGCTAAGTTGAGAGGCATAAGCCCTGGCTCGATTGCAATTGAGTCAATGGACGTTGTATGCTTGGAAAGTTTCATTTCACAGGATGTGAGTTGGAAACAAAAAGCCCCACATAGAATAAATCTTATATGTATAAATTCTTAATATCCTTGTTCATTGATTCAACAAAACCCCACTAGGAACAAGCTGTTCTCTGAAATAAAAAAAAAGAAGAAGAAGAAGAAAGCGCCGCCTAATAGCCCATGAATCACAACCACATGTAACATGCATGTCGCGCTTGCTATTAATGGAGGCTTGGATGGCTGGAAAAGATAATTGTTACCTGCTCTCTTTCGCTCCTTCTCACCCTTTGATAGATGAGACTTGTTATTTAGGGTAATGAGAGGGGACTGAGACAACTCTTTTATAGATCCAATTAATGATGGAATCCACCGATTACCAGAAGTTTAGATCAATGAACTGGACAATCTAAATGTCATAAAATGTCATTTGGTTCAGAAGCCTTGTAAGGACCAATTTGAAACACCCATTTGATTTCTTTTGTAGATGGAAACTGAAGAAGTTAGGAGGGGTGGCTTCTCTTGGAAAGAGTATGGAATGTTGAAGTGGTTCATGATAATATTTTAGATGTGATTTACATCCTCTGTATGTGTGTTTTTCATGAAATTTTGGTTAGGAAGATTTTGTTTTGTTGTATTTAACTCAGGGTGCAAAAAAAAAGAAGAAAAAAAGTATCATTCTCAACCACGCCTTGTCCATCTCGTGGCAAGGTTACGGGTCGAACTGGTCCAGCAAATATAACTTTTAAACATAAATTCATGAGACAATCCTATCCATATATGGTTTATCCCATTTTTTGGTCAAAAAGATCAAATGATAGCAATGGTGTTGTATTAGGAGAGACTTTTGAGATATAAACCATCTATGCTAAGGCCCTGCATATGGGTGGACCTGATTTGCACCTAACCCTAACACGTGTACCTTAGAGAGATGGCTCTAGCATATTATGGTTGGCTCGGCTCTCCTGTAAGGTGCCTCATTTTCACCTTGTGTCTGGAAGATCATGATTGTTATGGGGAGATCCGAGCCCATAAAAGAACATCAATCTGACTGTAAGTCTGATCCGACTCGATACCGTTACGTCCGAGGTGCCCGAGGCACGACCCATCTGACCTGATTCCTGCATCACAACAACGACACGCGAGTCTTTGGGTGTGACTCAGCTCGGAGGTGTCCCAACAATCCGATCAGACAAGCCAACCGCGATATACCCGAGGCTGGCGGCATCCGATCTGACTCGATGGGTCAGGTCAGACGCCGTTTAGCTTGAAGATAGTCCTTTATTCTGAGGTCGAACGAGCCGAGCTGAGCCGAGCAGATAATCAAGGGGGCACATCCCATCTGGCTGACATGAAAACTGTCATATCTGAGTGTGGCCGATAACTTCGCTCGCAGATGCACATGATTCACCAGATACGCTGCACAATCAGTAGATTGCGGGCAGTATCTCCATGATCCTAGAATCCCTCTGATCGTGCCGAGATTATCGTACCCAGACCATTCCACAGGCAAGTATAAATATTACCCGATGCAATATCTACAGGTACGCGATATCAAGCTCTTCTCTCCTCTACTCTCTACCTAGACCCCGATTCCCTTGTCTTGACTTAGGATTGGAGGGTCCCCGGGCTTAACCAGTGTCACCTTTGCCCGTTTTCTTGGTGCAGGCTTCAGGGACGACACGTAAAGGGCGACGTAGAGAGAGGGCCGACCAGATTTTGACCTCAACATTTTTTGGCGCCGTCTGTGAGACCTGAAACTAGAAGTTAGGTTCTCATTTTTCCAAGCAATGGCGAGGAAGAAGAAAGCTGTAGTGGTGCAGCCGCAACCTAATGAGCAGACTCGGTCGTCATCACCGCTTCATGCCGAGTCCGCACCAGGACCTTCCTAACGTTCACGCAATCGGTCAAGGAAGTATCGCGCCATGCAGAACGAGATCCAGGCCCTACATGACGAGATAAACCGAATAAAACAACAGAGAGAGCCAGAGACACGTCCGGCTCAGGAACAACCGTTTCTCGAGCCGGTGGGGTTGTTTGTGGAAACTCGCTCTCTACCGAGGAGTGTGAGACCTGAAGCCCCCTAACACTCGGGGGTGCCGTATTCGAGTCAAAATCCTTCTGCCATACACGCCGAGGTATCCGCACGCAAACCACCACTCGGGCCCCCACAACCATTCATTCAGCCACATCCGCCCTATCGCCCACGGACCTCCGTCATCAGTTAGAACGGAGGAGAGAAAGGAGAATGCCGGAGGTCGAGGATGCCCCAGAGGTCATCGCGGAAAATAGGGACCCATGGGAGGCACGATTTGTGGAGTTGAAAGATCGGTTCCTGACATTGGAGAAAAAGTAGCAACAATCGACAGTTCCAGCCACGATCCATGCGATGATGGAAGAGATCGAGCCTCCCTTCACACCAACCATCCTGGCTGAAGTGATGCCGCAGAGGTTTTGGATGCCTCCCGTCATCTAGTATTTGGGATCTGGGGATCCATCCGAACACCTAGAGTCCTACCGATCGTGGATGTAGATCCAGACTGCAACGGACGTAATGATGTGTATGGGGTTTTCTATCACCCTCACGAGGTCTGCTCGGATTTGGTATCGCCAGCTCAAACCCAACTCCGTGGGTTCTTTTGCGGAACTAAGTCGACTATTACTTACGTAGTTTATAAGCGATAAGAGAAGTCGGAAACCCAACACTCACCTGCTCACCATCAAGCAGTTCCTGAAAGAGTCTTTAAAGGATTACATCGCCTGCTTTAATGAAGATGCATTGCATGTCGAGGACTACGATGATAAAATGGCTCTCACTGCTATTCTGAGCGGATTAAAAGAAGGAAAATTCGCCTTCTCTATCGGAAAGAATTCGTCAAAGACACTAGCGGACTTCATGGCGAAAGCCCAGAAGTATACTAATGCCGAGGAGTTCACTAACGCTCGAAAAGGCACACAAGTATCCGACTCAACGAATAAAGGGAAGAAACCTCGGAACGAAGACTCCCAGCTGACTGGCAAAGGGGCAGATGACCGCGCTTCCCGCGATCGTCGACCGAGCCGCAGGCTAGAAAGAAAATTCTGTTCCTATACCCCACTTAATACTTCCGTCGAGCAGATTCTGCTGGATATTCGAGGAGACAGACTACTTAATTGGTCGGTCTGCATGAGGGCTGACCTAGAGCACCGGGACAATCGAAAATTCTGTCGTTTTCACTGGGACCATGGTCACAACACGGACGACTGCGTGGATCTGAAAGATGAGATTGAGTCTCTCATCCTCAAGGGACATTTACGTCATTACACCAAAAAAGAAAAGTCCGCTCGGAGAAAGGAACGACAGCGAGAACAGCCGAACAACCCCCCAGAGGAACCCTCTGAAATTCGCACCATCTTCGGGGGTTTAACTAGGGAAGGGGATTCAAACAGGGCTAGAAAAACTTATTCTCGGAGATCTGATGTGGTACACCATGTTCACCTGGCGGAACATCCCAGCAAGGAACTCCGAGTCGCTCCGTGCAGCCTGACTTTCAAAGAAGATGATGCGCGCGGGATCCAGCATCCGCACGATGACACGCTAGTGGGTATCATGACCATAGCAAATCACAAAGTGTACCGCATCTTAGTCGACACCGGGAGTTCGGCTGATGTTATGTATTCTGAAGCATTCAAAAAGATGAGAATTCCATGGTCCCGGCTCCCACCCGTGAAGGGTCCCTTGCACGGCTTTACCGGAGAGAGATTCATCTCCGAAGGAGTTATCTCCCTCCCAGTAATAGTAGGAGAAGGACAATATCAAGTCATACTTTTGGTGAACTTTTTAGTTGTCAATGTTCCATCTGTCCACAACGTGATCCTGGGCCCACCCTCCCTCAACGCAATGAGAGCGGTTGTCTCAACTTACCATCTGATGATGAAGTTTTCAGCTGAAAGAGGGATTGGTTATCTCTAAGGCGATTAACGCGAGGCCCGGAGGTGTTATGCGATAACCATGAGAAAAGGAGCTGCTAAGGAAACGCTCGTAATGGACGCCTTGGATCCTCGAGGACCGACGGAAAGCTCCTCAGTCAAAGATCTGGTAAGAGTACCGCTCGATGAATCAGACCCGAGAAAAACTGTTCAGCTGGATCATCATTGAATCCTGAGCGGAGGAACGAGTTATTGGCCTTCTTTAAACAACACCGAGACATCTTCACATGGTCGCACGCAGATATGCCGGGGATCTCACCTGATGTGCTGGTCCACAGGCTGAACGTGGACCCAGATCACCAGCCAGTTAAGCAAAAAAGAAGACCATTCAATGCCGAACGATATGAAGCCATTACCGAGGAGGTCTCAGTCCTGTTCGGTGCGGATTTCGTAGAAGAAGTGTACTATCCTGACTGGATAGTAAATGTTGTGCTCGTTAGGAAATCCAACGGAAAGTGATGGGTCTGTGTAGACTATTCTGATCTGAATAAGGCATGTTTCAAAGACAGCTTCCCGTTACCTCGGATCGACCAACTAGTGGACAGCACGGCCGATCATGAGTTACTCTCATTTCTAGACACTTATTCTGGATACAACCAGATCACTATGTATCCTCCAGACAGGCAGAAGACTACCTTTGTCACGGACAGAGGGCTCTATTGTTACCGGGTCATGCCGTTTGACCTAAAAAATACTGGGGTAACATATCAGAGGATGGTGAATCAGATGTTTGCTAGCCAGATTGGGCGCACCATGGAGGTGTACGTGGACGACATGTTAGTAAAAAGTACCTAAGCCTCCAACCACCTTGCCGACCTCGGAAAAATATTCAACGTCCTCCGAAAATATCAGATGAAATTGAATCCTACTAAGTATGCATTCGGGGTTGAGTTAGGGAAGTTTCTTGGCTTTTAAGTTAGTCAGCGAGGTATCGAGGCCAATCCGGATAAGATCAAGGCTCTCCTCGACATAAACTCGCATCGGACTCTTAAGGAGATATAGTGTCTCACGGCAAGAGTTGCCGCCCTCGGACGCTTCATATCTAGGGCTACAGATAAATTTCTTTCCTTTTTCCAGCAGCTGAAGGGCCATAAGAAGGCAGAGTGGACGACAGAGTGTAAGCATGCCTTCCAGCAATTAAAACAATACTTGGGTTCACCGCCTCTATTGTCCAAGCCCAAAGAAGGGGAGCCTTTGTTCCTCTACCTCGCAATCTCAGCTTCAGCTGTCAGTTCGGATCTGATCAGAGAGGTCGGAAGCAAGAAGTACCCCGTGTACTATGTAAGTAAAGCCATAGTACCAGCTGAAACAAGGTACCAGTCCTTAGAAAAACTGGCGCTCTACCTCGTCGTCTCGGCCAGAAGACTGCGGCCATACTTCCATGTCCACTCTATAGTTGTGCTAACAGACTCTCCCTTGAGGTAGGTCCTCCAGAGACCCGAAGTGTCGGGTCGGATGACCAAGTGGGCCGTAGAGCTCGGAGAGTTTAACATTCAATTCCGCCCCAGGATGACACTCAAGGGTCAAGCTGTAGCCGACTTTATCGCCGAGTTCACAACTCCGGATGAGGAGAAAGTCAGTAAAGAAGTCGAAATGACACTACCTGTCATGTTGAGTAACCAAGAAGCAGCATCGGATCCGGGTTGGGTCCTTTATACTGATGGGTCTTCCAATATTAAAGGAGCAGGATTCGGTGTTGTCCTGGTTGCACCTGATTCAACGACAATTCAATACCCAATCAGACTCAGATTCAAAGCTTCAAACAATGAGGCCGAGTATGAAGCGTTGTTAGCTGGGCTCAGGCTGGCAGCGAGTCTAGGCGTTCAGACCCTTCAAGTCCTTTGCGACTCGCAGCTGGTATTGAACCACATCTCTTCGGAGTACAAAGCTAAAGAAGTCAGAATGATCGCCTACCTCGAGGAAGCAAGGAAATCGATCGAGAGATTTTGGAGTTGTACCATCCAGCAGATCCCCAGAGCCGAGAACTCATGAGTCGATGCCTTAGCAAGACTCGTCTCGGCCTCCGAGGGAAAGATGCTACGTTTCGTTCCTGTCGAGTTCATTGAACACCCGAGTATTAGCCAGTCAGAGAAAGTCAATCCCGTCCAGTCCATTCCTAGTTAGATGGACCCGATCTTCAATTATCTGTCATCCGGCGAAACCCCCTCGGACAAACTAGAGGCGAGGCGACTTAGGGTCAGAGCGGCCCGGTACGCTATATTGGACGGAGTGTTGTACAAGAAGGGGCATTCTCAGCTTTACCTTAGATGCATCCGACAGGACGAGGCCGACTACGTGATTCAGGAGATTCACGAGAGAATTTGCGGGAACTATTTTGGCAGTCGTGCCTTGGCCATGAAGATACTTCGTCAAGGGTATTTCTGGCCGACTCTTAAGCAAGATTCCAAGAACTTTGTTCGGAAGTGTGACAAGTGTCAGCTTTTTGCTGCCATGCCGAGGCAACCGACAGAAGAAATGACCCCCATGAGTGGGTCGTGGCCATTCGCCCAATGGAGGATCGACATCATCGGTCCCTTGCCCACTGGAAAAGGACAAGTCAAGTTCGCTATAGTTGCAGTCGACTACTTCAATAAGTGGGCCGAGGCTGAGCCAGTCGCGAAGATCACTGAGCAAAAAATAATCGACTTTGTGTGAAAAAATATCATTTGTCGGTTCGAAATCTCACGAACCATTGTTTATGATAAAGGCCGCCAATTCGATAATGACAAGTTCCGTAGTATGTGTCAAGGGCTTGACATTATGAATGCTTACTCATCGCCTTGGCACCTGCAGTTGAACGGACAGGTAGAGGCGGTCAACAAGATCATCAAGCACCATCTCAAGACAAAGCTGGAAAAAGTGAAGGAAAATTGGGCCGAGGAGCTCCCCTTTGTCCTCTGGGCTTATAGGACCACAGCCCAGACTTCGACGAGAGAAATCTCATTTTCATTGTCATATGGCTCGGAAGCAATAGTGCTAGTGGAAATCGGACTCCCAACGGCGTGGGTAAGAAGCTTCGAAGAAAATCAAAACTCTGAGCAGATCGCTACTAATCTGAATTTGCTCGAAGAGCTCAGAGAGGTTTCCAAGCTCCGAACGGCAGCTCGACATCAGCAGGTAGCATGTTTCTACAATTCAAAGGTTAAAGTTAGGCGCTTTCGCCCAAGGGACTTAGTCCTCCGACGGGTCTTCCAGAACACGGTTGAGCCAGGGGCAAGAGCGCTCGGACCCAACTGGGAAGGACCATATCGTGTGGTTAGGTCTGCCAAACCAGGCTCGTACCACCTGGAAGACCTCGAAGGCCGTCATCTCCCTCATCCTTGGAACGCCGAGCACTTGAAGATCTATTACCCATGAGGAACTAGCCTTTAAGGCTCATAATAAAATGTACGCCTCCGAGTGGCTAGCCTTTAAGACTCTTAATAAAAGTTCAATTCTACTTTGGATGCTTGCCCGATTGTCTTATCAACAAAAGTATGAATTAAATGGTCTGATCCTTTAAGGGGTCGAAGCCTAATCTTACGAAAGATCGATAAGGCATCCCCTCGAGGAAAAAAGCCTAATAATGACCCGACCCTCCATTGGAGTACTCGGCTCGACAATATGACGGAATGAAGGGGCCAGGCCCGTAAAGAAGACTGCTCGACTACATCTAAGAACGAGTTAACGCAATACTAAAGAAATATTTTTCATTGAATACCCTCGGAGGGGAAAAAAATACATTTACAGGATAAAAAAAGTGATAAAATGTCTTCATGCTGGAGGAGGAGCATGGGCGTCAGGGGTTTGGTCCGAGCGGACAACTTCAGCAGGGGCATCTTCTGGATCCTCAGGCAGAAGAGGGTCAAGATCGAGGTCTGGGTATAAACCCAGGACTGCCTCGAGACAAGCATCGAAGCCGCGGTTGTATAACGTCGCAGCTTCGGCGTCCCTCCCCTTGGAGGTCTTGAAATCTTCAACCGCGGCGGCAACCGCTGCGGCCAGAAAGGCCTCATCTTTGGCTCGTTGAGCCTCCACGGCCTGATCCACGGTTCAGGTCCGCTCTTCAGCAGCCTCGGCCTTGGCGCGTTTCAGGTCTTCACCCAGTCGAGTAGTCTCCATGGCCAAAGAATCCGCATGAGCCCTGGTGCGGGTCAGCTCAGCGGTCGCTGCATCGCCACTAGCCTTGAGATTTTTCGCCCTTTTCTGTAGCTGTAGCTCCATGACCTTCAGGTCGACGATGACTCCCTGCAGTGGAATCACTCTGGCCTTTTCGTTCGAAAGCTGCCGGCGCAGCTCACCCTGCTCGGACTTCAAAAGGGCAGATTCATCACGTAGAGCCGCCGTCTTGGCCTGGAGAGTCTCGAACTCCATCTCCCTCCTCCGATGTTCCCGTACTCTCTCCCAAATTGAGAGCAACACTAGGACAGCTTGAATAGGAAACAAGGATCAGAACTTTGAAAAAACATACGATAATTATACAACACAAAGGAAAAGGAAAAATCCTCTCGGAGACGTACCGTGTAGCATAGGTGGCTAAGTCGTTAAGAAAGCCGCCTTCCGATCTGCCAATATTCTGAGCAATGTCCTCCTCGAGGGCATGCTTGGCGGTCCACGGAGCCAAGCAGGCCATATGATAGCTCGGCTCAAATCTCTCACCACTCGTACCCGCCTGGTGCGAGGCCACAGCCTCCTCGGCCCCTACCCTGCTGCCGGCTGAGTTTTGACCCTCGGTACGGACATCTCCCCCGATCTAGGGGGGGAGGGGGGGAATCATATTGTCGGCCATTCTAATGGCCTCCTCCAGTTCGAAGGAAGATGAGATAGCCACGGCGGGCTCGGGGGCTGCGGCAGGAGCCTCCTCGGTGGGGGGAATGGTGATAGCTGGAGCACGAGGAGCAACAAGGCTCGGAATGATTGGGGTGTCGGCCACGGTCGTTCGGACGAGCCCCGGAGGAGGAGATACCACTGGGCGTAAAACTGCCAAAGGAGCCGCGACAGTATTAGGGCGCGCTGGGGTCGACACTTCGGGGGTAGAGCTGACTGATCTCGGAGCTGGAGGTGCTAAGGTAGACGCAACAGAAGATTTCTCCGCGCGAGGGAGGACTGACTTCTTTCGAGTGATCTTCACTGGGGGGGTTTTCTTCAGCAACTCCGCCGCTGTCGGAGCCGCTTTTCTCTTCCGAGCTCCGGACGCCTCGGCCATGCCTGTGAAAGAAAAGACGGTATCAGCTACTAAGTGACCGAAAGGAAGCCCATGGAAGAGAGTAGGGTAGCTTACTGAGGGACGTGGGCAATGGCTGGGACTTGCAAAGCCCAGACCAGTGAAGGTTGGCCGCGGTAATCAGATCAGCTCAGGAACGAAGCGTCTCTGATCGTACTCTGGCCTTCGCAATACGATTTTTCTGGTCTGAGTCGAGGAGCGGCAACCCCTTTGGGAAAGCTGCAAAAGGAAAAGGAGAAATTTCACTTCAATTGAAACAGGTGAAAACTAAGGCAGCAATCCAGATGCTAGATGAAGTCCAACCTGATTTCGTAAAATGGGTCGGAATACGAGCCGTTGAGGTCCTAAGCTCAGCTACTGGTGCCTCCCATTCACCTGCCGCCCAGAACTACTTATTTTTTTAGTCCTTATTGGAGGATGGAAGGTACATCACCAATCCCGACCCCTTACTCCAACGAGTTGTAAAATAGTATCATGGATCGTTGCTGTCATGCTTGACCAGGTACAGACTTAGCAGTTCCTCTGAGGTCAGCTCGAAATTTCCAACTTGTCTCCAAATAATGTAGGCAAAAATCATCACTCTCCAGGCATTCGGAGTAAATTATCCGGGAGCCAATCCGAGGTAAGCCACAACCTTCCTGATAAAGGGGTGTAGTGGGAGCCGGACCCCGCACTACAGCGCATAAAGGAAGATGGTAACTTTTCCTTTGGCGGGAGCACCAGCCACGTCCATAGGCCCAGGTGCCCTTATCTGAACAAAGTCAGAGATTTGGAACTCTGAACGGATCCACTCCATCTGAGGTTCCAACATAACAGAATCTCTTGGGACTACCTCTGCGGTACGCAAACTCACTGGCATTTCGGTGGTGGCAGTGGTCTCGACTCGGCGGGCTCGGGTAGCCCTCTTCTTGCTGAGCTGCTTGGTCTTAGATCCCAACGTCTTTTACCTCCGAGGCGGGGGATATGGGAGAGTGGTCTCGAAAGGGCCTTCGGAAGCCCCACTCTCACTTTCAGAACTCCCCGGCTCGGAGTCATCGGCGTATTCACGAACCATCTCAAGGTCGGAAGACATGGTAGGAAGAAGGATGAAGATCCATAGGACTCACCGGGTGACTGTCGGAAATCGCCTTCTACCAGAAACTTCGAATTCGGCCGAAAATTGCCTTAACCGGAAACTTCGAACTCGGTCAGAATCGCCTCATCGGAAATCGCCTGCTCCGGTATGCTCTTCTGATTCAGAATGTAAAGTGACGAATGAAAATTCAGAGTGCCTTATATAGGCAACGAAGGAATTCCACATTGATGGCGAGCCTTAATGGCCACAGCCGAACTGGCACGAGGTGATCTTCGAGCACACATGGCCGCACTTCATTGGAGGAATACTGAACCGTCGGTACGGCTCTGACATCGGGCAGTGTAGCTCGGTATGCGAAGCGACGCCCGAACAGTCGAAACTGTCACGTACACGTCTCCTCAGGCCTGCGTGGTAACCTCTCATAGGCTGGAAGGTGATTCGAAATCGTAACCTTCGCCACGCGTCAACCGAAGCGACCAACACACGCACAATTCAAAATCCATCATCATTGCAGTGAGGGCGGGAGATTTCTTACATGAGTACTCTCCGAGCCTGCAAGAAACTCGAAGAGTAGGGAGCTTCTGTTATAGGGAGATCCGAGCCCATGAAAGAACATCAATCTGAATGTAAGTCTAAGCCGACTCGATGCGGTTACGTCCGAGGCGCCTGAGGCACGACCCATCTGACCTGATTCCTGCATCACAACAACGACACGCGAGTATTTGGGTGTGACTCAGCTCGGAGGTGTCCCAACAATCCGATCGGACAAGCCAACCGCGATATACCCGAGGCCGGCGGCATCCGATCCGACTCGACGAGTTGGGTCAGACGCCATTTAGCTTGAAGATTGTCTTTTATTCTGAGATCGGACGAGCTGAGCCGAGCAGATAATCAGGGGGGCACATCCCATCTGGTTGACATGGAAACTGCCATATCTGAGCGTGGCCAATAACTTCGCTCGCAGATGCGCACGATTCACCAGATACGCTGCACAATTAGTAGATTGCGGGCAGTATCTCCATGATCCTAAAATCCCTCTGATCGTGCCGAGATTATCGGACTCAGATCATTCCAAAGGAAAGTATAAATATTACCCGACGCAATATCTACAGGTACACGATATCAAGCTTTCCTCTCCTCTACTCTCTACCTAGACCCCGATTCCCTTGTCTTGACTTAAGCATCGGAGGGTCCCCCGGCTTAGCCATGGTCACCTTTGCCCGTTTTCTTGGTGCAGGCTTTAGGGACGACACGTAGAGTGCGACGTGGAGAGAGGGCCGACCAGATTTTAACCTCAACAATGATCATGATCCAGAGCAAATGAACGGCCCAAAAAAAAAAAAAAAGGATGGATGCGTATTCATCATTTATGATAATCTCCTCAATATCATAAGGAGAAGACTCGAAAGTACTAATGCCTAGCTTCTGAGGTGGGGAACAGGGAAAAAGTGAATGTGGGTGTCTCGTGCTGGATCTCATATAGTGGATGTGTACCTCACAAGACATCATGATTACAACTGCATGTAGTGAGATGGGCCACTACTAGTCTAATCTCACACAGGGACGGATGAGAATTCAATATTGTGCATGTGAGGTGTGTCATCTTAGTCCTACATATATATAGACACAAGTACTTCTCATTAAGGAGACACGGTCCTTAGATTGCGTGAAATAACTATTAGAGTTCTATTTTTGTACGCCCCAAACATTTTTGATAGTGTGAGATCCGAGCAAAGTATAAGACAACGGTTATATAATGGCTGTAACGGTAACAACGTTACTATGCAGTACAAGGTTGGAATTAATGCTTGATTTAATTTTATTTTTTAAAAAAAACACTTTAATGGGTCAGTAAGTGCTGCTACAAGCGCATTAGCTAGCTAGGAACTGATCATATGGGGCCGTAACAGGCTGCAACGTGGCTGATATATTTTTCTTTTAAAAAAATTTCAACCTTTGTGGGGGTTGTAATGGCCACCATGTCGTATATCACACGTACGGCCTCGAGATTAGTCCACCATGGCCTCTATCATAGAGGCCATAAGAGTAGTTGTTATGGCCTCCATTAGTCATTGAATAACTTGGATCGAATCATTCATGAGTGGTTGAACCAACTCTACCATGACCCAAAAATCAAGTTGATCCGATATTCATGTGTCCCACATTGGTGATTGACCAACCTAAATTTTTGGCCACATGATGGAATCCCAATTCCCAACTCCAATGGAATAGACGTATTATCAACTGAAATATGAATATAATTTAGAGAAATGGTTACATATGTTCCAAAACCTATGGTAATTAACTAGTTACCATACATTCAAGATGTGAGGAGCTTACTTTGATGTGTGAGTTGTTAAGATCTGTGGAGCTTGATCATCGAAGATGCACTATTCATCAAGATCCATGCCGAGCTTGCTAAGGGTTATAAGGGTAGGGCATCCTTTCTTGAGGGTATGGGGGCTATACCCTCAGCCTAAAAGGTAATTTCATAATTTTTATATGAAATTTTATGTAAACCCTAATTTGCTTGGGGTAATATATATTTTTTCATGAGAGAAAGACAGTCATCATTATATTGAGAGTTGCTTCTTCATTTTTTTTGCCTGAGAGCATAATAGATCGATATGAGTACTCCTGGATGTATCCAAAGAGAACTACATAAATCTTTGTGTTATGCTTTGTATCTTTTCTTTGTTATCTTTTTATTCCGATATTATTGTGTGTGGGTGAAGAAGGGATCTCTTCTCTTAACATAAGTACCATATAAGGCGTCCATTACATTACACCTAGATTCATAACTCAGGTTGGCCACCTCAAAGGGAATAATGGGGTCACTCTAAAAGGGAACAACCACTGGCTCACTAATGTAGGACGGCCTAATCAAACCTTAAATGAGCATGGTAATGGAAAAGGGGTAGATTTATACAATCTTAAAAAATAAATAAATATCAGCCTGATTTATACATCATAAACACAAGAAAGAAATAAGTTTAATATAACATTGATTAGGGTCATTCATCACAAACACGAAGTGTTGAATCTTAAAATCTGAATTTAATTGGATCCGGTGAAATATAGAACTTTCGTCTTGCAATAGATCCATCTAAGGATCCAAGTGGATTTTCTAATCCAGAAAAATAAGAATTTCCTGGATTGAAAATTTGAAAAATTTAGAAAAAAAATATGGTGGTTCTTCAAATGTAGATTTGGGTGATAGGTTTTATGTGAGGATGAAAATTTTTTGAGATTAGGAGAAAAAAAAGAAGAAAATGGGATAAAGAAAAGAATACCTTTAGAAAAAAAAGAAGGAGAAAGAAGTAGGAGATGAGAAATCGTTTACCTGGGCCTCACGCCCTCTTCTAATCATTGGAAGTCAAAGACGAGATTGTTAAAAGCAAAAAAAAAATCCTTGTTTTTTTCTTTCATCAACATAACATCCTATCCTATGGGTTTAGGACAACCCTTATAAATTCGTAATTAGATGAAATCAAAATGCCCCTACTAAAAAAAGTTTCAAAAAAAAGAACTTCACACAAAATTGTACACAAACTATCTCAAAAATTAATTAATTCAAATGTTCATAAACTAAATATAAATTTAAGATGCCCAATGGGCCCCGATGATAGTGTCGTGAAGGTCGTGTAATGAAGGTGGGCCATGACGATTCAATGGTCCGATCACACCCTCCTCGCAATCTAATGGTCCAAATGTCTCCTCTAAGCGACTTACACATATCACGAACACATGTGTAAGGTCTTCAACCTCTAGAGACCCCACCCGTATCCATCATCTAACCACATTGACACGGATAACGCACGCCTCCTGCGTTGATATACTTTGAATGACCTGGTGTCCGCATCAACTCCCCTCGGCTGAGAAGATCTCAACTCCGGTGAGATAAAACTCTTGTGTTTTTCTAACAAATCTGGATCTAGTCGCTGCAACTCTGCTTCCGTCAGCCATGTACAGTCGAATGATGGTCTGTTCTTCCACTTCACTAAGTACCTCTGAAAGCCACCGTCTAGAGTGAAAACAATTTGCTCATCTACAATTTCTTTAATTTCTTCTCTTATCCCAGGTATAGTAGGCATAGGTGGTGTAGGTTGGGAAGAAAATTCAGAAATTGGCCAATGGTTTAGAACAAGATTAGGGTCTATGGGATGGCTTGAACAAGGCATTAGATCCTCCACATTAAATGTTGAACTAATCCCCATGCGAGGTGAAAGATCTATCACATACACATTGGACCCAATTTTTTAAAAAATTTTAAATGGTCTAGCACTGTGTGCTTGTAACTTCTTAATGGTACCCTGTGGGAACTGTTCTGGCCTCATCCTCACCATTACATAATCACTCTCATTAAATTCTTGAATTCTATGATGTAAATCAGCTGAAATTTTATATTGTTCATTACTAGCATTTATCCGCCTCTTGAATCTCTGCATGCAACTCATGAATGTGATGGAAAAATGCATCGACTAACTCTGAGGTCCTCTGAGTGACTGACATAGGTAACAAATCTATGAGTAGTTTAGGTTTGTAACCACTAACAATCTCGAATGGACTCATACCCGTAGACCTATTAACTGAACTGTTATATGCAAACTCGGTGACTGACAGGACTAAGTTCCAAGTTTTAATGTGTTCACCCACGAAACATTGTAGTAGATTTCTGAGACTTCGATTCACTACTTCGGTTTGGCCATTAGTTTGAGGATGGTTGGCAGACGAGAACTGGAGTCTCGTACCCATCATATGCCTTAATGTCTTCCAAAAATAACTAATAAATTGGACATCCCTGTCTGACACTACGGTCTTAAGCAAACCCTGTAATCGAACCACCTCCTCAAAGAAAATCTTAGCTATATTGGACGCATCGAACGTTTTAGAACAAGGGAGAAAGTGGGCCATTTTTGAGAAACGGTCCACGACCACAAAATTGGAATCGTGCTTTTTAATTGTCTTGGAAAGTCCAAGCATGAAATCCATACTGATGTCTTGCCACGGTGCGTGTGGCACTGACAATGGCGTATACAATCCAGTATTCTACTTCTTCTGTTTTGCTAGTTAACATGTTCGACATTGCCCTAAAATTTTGGCTACATCGCGCTTGAGACTTGGCCAATAAAATCGATCCTCCACTAGGACGATAATCTTATCTCGACCAAAATGGCCAGCAATACCTCTAACATGAAGCTCCTAAACAAGGAAATCCTGGAGGAAAGTGCGGGGAATACAAAGTCGGTCTCCTTTGAAAAGGAAACCATCTTTCAGCACGAACTCACCCAAACTATACTGGACACCTAAGAGTGACATGTATGTTCCCCTAAAATCTAGACACATAGGATACTCGTCTATCAATTGCTCAAACCCGACAACTTTTACACTCAAGGAGTTAAGCAATGTCACTCTCCTACTAAGGGCATTGACTGGTTTGTTCTCGGTCTCAGCTTTATGTTTCAAGATAAATGAATATTCTTGAAGAAACATTGCTCACTTGGCATGCCTTGGGTTAAGCTTCTTTTGGATATTCAAATACCTCAAAGCCTCGTGATCAGAAAACAAGACAAATTCTTGTGGTAGAAGATAATGACGCCAATGACGTAGTGACTGCACAACCGCATAAAATTCTTTATCATAGGTGAAATACTTTATTTTGCCTCATTCAGTTTCTCACTGAAATAGGCAACTGGATGACCCTCTTGGCTTAGTACTCCTCCTATACCTACGTATGACGCATCACACGTTACTTCAAAGACTTTAAAAAAATTTGGAAGACGCATGACGGGAGCATCTATCATCTTGCCCTTAATATCTTTGAATGCCTTAGTTGCAACCTTAGACCATATGAACTCTCCCTTTTTAATGCAATTAGTAATGAGAGCCATAATAATGTTAAACCCTTGAATGAACCGACGATAAAATGTGGCTAAGCATGAAAGCTTCTCACTTCATGTATGTTCTACGGTTCAGGCCAGTTAGCTATGGCCTTGACTTTTTCTGGATCTGCTCGCATCCCTACAGACAACACTATGAACCCTAAGAAGACAACCCTATCAGACAGGAACGAACATTTCTTAAGGTTCGCACATAACCTCTCCGCCCTCAAGACACTACAGACTTGCCTTAAGTGGTCGAGATGTAACTCTTTAGTGGTACTATATATGAGTATGTCATCAAAATAAACCAATAAGAACTTCCCTATAAAGGGTCTCAAAACCTGGGTCATCACACGCATAAAAGTATTGGGTGCATTAGTCAAGCCAAAGGGCATGACCAACCACTCATACAACCCATCCTTCATCTTAAAGGCTGTCTTCCACTCATCTCCAGGGTGTATGCATATCTGGTGATACCCGCTCTTGAGGTCTATCCCTGCTCTTGAGGTCTATCTTGAAAAAAATTATGGATCTGGCCATCATGTCTAACATATCTTCAAGCCTCGGTATCGAAAATCGATACTTGATCGTGATCTTATTAATGACCCTACTATCCACACACATCCGCCACATACCATATTTCTTAGGCGTTAATAACACTGGTACAACACATGGACTCATGCTTTCACGGATGAAACCCTTTTGCAGGAGCTCATTTACCTGTCTATGCAACTCTGCATGCTTTGCAGGATTCATCCTGTAATGAGGAAGGTTCGGTAAAGTAGATCCTATGACGAAATCAATGGCATGCTGGATGTCCCACATAGGTGAAAGCTTATCCAATAAATCCTCGGAGAATACATCACTGTGCTCCTCAAGAACCAAAGTCACCTCAGGGGGTAACTCTACATGAACCTTGAGTGTAACTTCCCTAGACATTAGGGCGTATACCGTCGAATCATCCTTTGTCTCTTTCTCAAATTCTTTAGAATTTATGATATGTAGAGACTTCGGAATAGATTTCCTTACATCCTTCCTTAACTCATTCGTTTTCACATCCCTAGTCTTATCTGTATGGCTCTTGGGTGGCAATGGATTAATCTTGATTTTCTTGCCCTCATGCGTGAATGTACACACGTTCGAACGATCAAAAATCGTGACATCTCTATCATATAACCACGGCCTCCCTAGAATGATGTGACCTACATCCATAGGTAAAACATCACACCACAACATGTCTTTATATGAACTGATTTGGATGGGGACTAAACATTGCTGAGACACAGGCATAGAAGACATGTCAACCCAAGAAACCTTGTAGGGTTGAGGGTGAGGGATGAGTTTCAAACCCAAACGAGTGACTGTACTAGCTGAGACCACGTTGGTACAACTACCACTATCCACGATGACTTTGCAATTTTTGTCACCGTTCTTGATAAACGTGTAGAAAATTGTACTTCTGCGCCAATTATTACTCTTTTTGTCCTCCGCTAAAGCACATCTAACTACAGTTAGTGGTGCAGTCTCTGGTTCTTCTTCTTCATAATCACTAGCACCTATCTCTAGATGATATTCCTCAACTTCATAATCACCCATGTCATCCGCATTTTCATTTGACTCATCTATGACTAAGGCTTTTCCACAAGTCTTTGTCATGCACTAGTATGCGAAATGACCTATACCTCCGTACTCATAATATCTCACGTGACTACCACTGCCAGGATTGACACCAAGGACTCCTTTGCCCTTATCATCCTTAGGCTTAGGCGATGCACTAGCCTGTGCCCTAGGCTGACTTCCAATATTAGGTTTGGTTCCCTGAAAATCAGATCTAACAGTAGAGTCTTGAGACTCAAAGCGCCTCGTGACAGGAGACTTTAGGTAAAGCTCTAACTCCTGTACAACTTGGTAAGCCTGATCCAAGTCACTCACTGCATGGGTCATAAGCTCACGCTGCAGATCCATGTGAAGACCCACCTTGAAACGCGTCAGTATTGTAAGGCCCGTATCCTAGTCCGTACTGTTCCGTCGACTGCCGCAATCCTTTCTGTCGAATTCCAACAATTCGAGACTAGTAATTGATGTTTACGTGTGACCTTAACTTGTATCCCGTAGATTTGAGTCGGCTTAATTCAAGACTTGTACCATTGCGATCGCACAGTCGCCGCGGTTCCAATGCGGTGACTCGTGCACCGATCCGATACCCAAACGAGGAGATGTGGGCCCGCGTTCAGTTCGAAGAAAATGTCGAGCATTACAAATCTCAAGAGAATGTCCCATCAATCACATCAAATGTCACATCAATCCATCAATCACCTCACTTATCAAAAGTACACCCATCACTCAACCCATTACTCCTCCCATTCCCAAGTACAAAAGCAACCCCAAAAAGTTAACTTTCCCATCACCTCACCATCCTCTCCCATCACTTCTCTTACATCACTCTCTCTCTCATTTCTCTCTCATTTCCTCCCAAGCAACCCACATCCATGACTCTCCATGGGAGAAGCTTTGTGTGGCCCACTCCCTACCATCCAATCCAATCCTTCAAAACCGATCTCAACTGTTGAATCACACCCATTAGAGCTCCAGAGGCTATAGGCGGAAGAAGGAAGAGGAGATCTTGAGGTGGGTGATCTAACCGTTGATTTTGTTATTTGAGGACCCACATATGGTGGGACCCATCTTGATGTATGCTTCATATTTAGGGAGGTTCCTCCCTTCTTACTGATCTCTCTCTCTCTCTCTCTCTCTCTCTCTCTCTCTCTCTCTCTCTCTCTTTTCGTTTTGTGGCCCACCTTGATGTTGATCCGCACCATCCACGATGTGGGACAGTGGGACCCACACAGCCATGTAGCTGCTGTATTGCGTCAGCAACCGTGGGCCCCACTGATGTTGGTGTTTCATCCAGCCGTCCATCCAGATTGGACGCTGGACGTTGAAGCCTTCCTCCCTCTTTCTCTATATATAAAATATAATATTATATTATGGTGGCCCTATGTGGGACCCACCTATTGTGCAGTGGATTGGCTAGAGCACCGTATGCAGCTCTGTGGACCACCATGATGTATGGTTTCATCTAGCCATCCATTAGCCCTGGACGGTGGACTCCACCGTCCGTATCTAGGGGCCACGTGATGTATGTGTTTCATCACCTACCATCCATCAATTTTGCTAGTGGGGCACTGCCCTGATATTTGTGTTTACCTCTGCCGTTCATCCAGCAGCAGATGGCTGCTGGATTAACGTCAGCAATACTGTGGGGCCCACACGTTCCATGTAAGCACCGTCTGTACTTGGACGGTGTACATTCATACCGTCCATCCATCTTACAGCACCAAGGTGGCTGCTGCACTGTTACCGTCTAAGCTCTGGGCCCTACCATGAAATATATATGTGTTTTATCAAGCCGTCCATCCATTTGCATAGGACCCACCCCACATGTGTGACATGTGTGAGGGTGGGGCCCACCTGATGTACGTGCTCTTCATCCAGCCGTCCATCCAGCAGGGATGGGACGGTGGGCCCATTGAGGTACGCATTTCGTCCAGTAGTCCATCTAGACGCTGGACGTTGCAGCTCTAATTCAAAATAATAATAATATAAAATATATACATAGACACATATATACTATAATATATAATATATGCTGGTGGGCCCTACCTAAGAGGAAAGGGGATTGGCTATCCTTGCATAGCCATTGCTGTGCTGTTAACGACAACAATTGGTGTGGGTTTGATCCACACCGTCCATTTGCATGGATCCACCATAGATGTATGGGTCTTATCCACACCGTCTACCTGTCCTGATGATGGGACCCACCTTGATACATGTGCTATGCATCCCCACCGTCCAAGACAGTGTAGTGGGCTCCAACGTGATGTATGTGCCTCCAATCCACACCGTGGTGGGCTGATCACGAGGTATGCGTTTTATCTAAACCGTCCATCCATTTTTACTGGTGGGCCACCACGTGCACCCACCCATGATAAGTATGTTGTATCCCCACGATCCATTCTTTTGGACCTAGTTGGCTGGTTTAAACCAGCTATTTAGCTGTTGTAGCTACGTGTGGAGACCCACCTTGAAATACATTTTCACACTGTCCATGTGCATGGGACAGTGGGCCCTGATGCACGCAATGCCACCTTGATGTATTTATTGTATCCTCACCGTCCATCAGAGACGGTGGGATCCATCGTGATTTATAGGTTTTATCTGTACCGTCCCTGCAGTGGACCCCACTTGATATGAAGACTGACATGATATTATGACACCTCGTCACTGTAGCACATGTGGTCGGGCGCACGTGGGCGAATGCTGATGTGGGTGGGGCTGAGGCCTGGCCAGCTTCCACACTGGGCGAGCTACCAGCAGTTGGCAGGCTACTGTGCTGACAGGCTACTGAGTAGGAACTGCATACTCATTCATTTATCCATTCACTATCCACTCAGGCTGGTGGTGCGTAACTATTTGTTATATGTACCTTCGCAATGGCCAGGATTTCGGTTAGGGCGCACAACTAACCTGAGATCAGGAGTTTATCACATCGTGTTTGACTATCCAAATTTAGGTATGAGACTGGTTTGGATAGAAATCTCTTGTGATGGACCCCGTGCCTGCGATACTACGTACTATCATCCCGACTTCACATTCTAGCATAGTCATTTCATTCGCATCGCATAATACATTGCATCCGTAGTACTTAGCATCTTTGGTTACTATGTTGTTGCATGTATATGGCCTAGATGGACTTAGCAAGATTTACATATTACTTTGTACCCTCGATATTTGACATTTGGCTCTCTGTGACTCCTCGTTCACATAGTTGAATTGTCTTGCTAGTATTTCTGATATTGTATGATTTATGGGCTTATCATTATTTTCGCTTACTCTAATATCGTATGATTCATGACCTTGTCATTTTTCATGCTAATCTCGATGATATATGATTTATGGACCCTATTGTATACTCGACACTTACCTTACATACACTTACACCACCCTCTAAGCTTTTGTAAGCTTATGCACGATAGATGCGTGCAGGTGGCATTAGGTTGCAGCAGCGTTGAGCTTGGAGTGTGCAGCGGTTTTCAATAGCTCTGATTTTGATATATGTATTTTCCTTTCAGCATTGTATTCAAGTGATTATATTAGTGGATATGTGATAATGATGTTACCTTTATGATTTGGGTAAACTTGTGGTTATACTTATTACAAGACAAAATGTACATTGAAAAATCCTCTTTGTATGATCCCAGGATCAGAATCTGGCGTATGCTACGCTGGGAGCCGAGAATGGAGTACTACGGAGGCTGTCGGCACCGGATTCAGCGATCGGGGTTCCTGTGAATCTGATTTCTGGGTTTAGGGCGTGACAAGCATCACTAAGGGATCCTCCTGAACATCACATCGCATCATATACTCATCAAATTTTACGATGTAATCTGCAACCGACATAGATCCTTAGCGTAATGCTTGCCATTGATCTAGGAGCTTTTGACGTTAAGAGAGAGGAAGATATTTTTCTTTTAATAACTCCTTCATCTCTACCCAATGTGCGACTGAGATACCTCCTGATCTCTCGATCCTACGCTTCATATTTGTCCAAAACAATTTAGCTTGACCCACAAGTTTCATTTTCGCAAACCGCACCTGTTGGTTTTCAGACATCTCATACCATTCGAAATAATGGTCCATATCCGCTAACCAATTAAGGAATATTTTTGGGTCAAGACGCCCATCAAAACTAGGAGCATTTACTTTAACACTCTTTAAGACTCTCTCATTGACATCATAACGGTCATGATACTTGATAGTAGGTTGCGAATTTTACGCCCCTCCACGTCCTACTCCTCTGCCACGTGCTCCACGACCTCTACCACGATTTTCTACCCGTTCCTCAACTACTCCCCCTACGTGAGACTGTTCATCCCCTCCAATGTCAGAGATTTCTCTTAGGGACGCTTCTTTCTGATCCATACGGGTATTTGTGTTCCTAGATTGTGCCTCAATGGCGGCCAAACGTTGGTTGATCGTGTTCATCATGTCAGTCAACTATGTAGACCAAATTCTTTACCAGTCCGAGTGGGCATACACAATAAGACTCAACTTAGGTTTCCTAAAACACGACGCTAGGAGATTGTTTAACATAAGATTATGGACACCGATGATCTTAACCTTTAGAATGATGCAGATGTGAAAAAATTTAGATCTAGACTCTCTTTTTTTTTTTTAATGCAAATCTGAAAATTTCAAATCTAGACTTTATATGCGATACATGAAATCCTAGAAAAATAAAAATAAAAATCTAGACTCTTGATAACTCGATCTAAGACGATCCAATGCAAGAAAACTTGGCTCTGATACCAAAATTGATGTAGAACGGCCTAATCTAACCTTAAATGAGCATGGTATTTGAAAAGGGACAGATTCATGCAATCTTAAAAAATAAATAAATATCAGTCTGATTTATACATCATAAACACAAGAAAAAAATAAGGTCAATATAGCATTGATTAGGGTCATCCATCACAAACACGAAGTGTTGAATTTTAAAATCTGAATTTAATTGGATCCGGCGAAAGATAGAACTTTCGTCTTACAATATGTCCGTCTAACGATCCAAGTGGATTTTCTAATCCAGAAAAATAGGAATTTCCTGTATTGAAAATCTGAAAAATTCAGAAAAAAAAATATGGTGGTTCTTCAAATGTAGATTTGGGTGATGGGTTTTATGTGGGGATGAAAAGGTAATAAAAATCTTTTAAGATTAGGAGAAAAAGAAAAAAATGGGATAAAGAAAAAAATATCTTTAGAAAAGAGAAAAAAAGAAAGAAGTAGGGGATTAGAAATCGTTTACCTGGGACTCACGCTCTCTTCCAATCGCTAGAAGTCAAAGATGAGATTGTCAGAAGTAAAAAATAATAATAAAAAAATAATAATAATAAACTCTCTTTTTTTTTCTTTCATCAATATAACATCTTATCCTATGGGTTTAAGGAAATCCTTATAAATTCGTAATTATACGAAATTATCAAAATACCCCTACTAAAAAAAGTTTCAAAAAAAAGAATTTCTTACAAAATTGTACACAAACTATCTCAAAACTTAATAAATTCAAATGTTCATAAACTAACTATAAATTTAAGATGCCCAATGGGCCTCGATGATAGTGCTGTGAAGGTTGTATAATGAAGGTGGACCGTGACAATCCAACGGTCCGATCACACCCTCCTCGGGATCTAATGGTCCAAATGTCTCCTCTAAGCAACTTACACATGTCACGAACACATGTGTAAGGTATTCGACCTCTAGAGACCCGACCCGTATCCCTCATCTAACCACATTGACACGGATAATACACACCTCCTGCATTGATATACTTTTAATAGCCTGTTGTCCGCATCACTCACCGTAGAAACTTTCCCACACTCAAGCCATTTAGAAAGCAAAGTAGACCATGACAAATGGATATATATATATATATATATATATATATATATATATATATATATATATATATATATATATATATATAGTTTGCATTGCTTTTAACTCTTGAGAATATGTGCGGTTAAAACGAGGGGGCTCACCATAGTTTGGATTCCACATACACATCAAGTGGTGGGCTTTACGCATGCCAAGCACATTATACCATATGTAACCCTTCTCCATTATTTTAAGACAATAAAACTTCGAAATCCATTTTCCATGCACATTCCTGCATGTGGCCAGGTGGCACGTGCTTATAGTCAAGAGCAACCATTGGTTATGACTATAGATTGCACATGATGTTAAGGCAACCACAATTGAACAGTCACGACTAAGGGAATCCAAAAGGGAAAGTAAGAGTAAGAAGTATTTTGCCATCTTGAGCTATATGGAAAAAATAATGAAAAATGAAAAAGAACTCATTAAAATGACAACTCTTTCCTTCCTAAATCACTTAATTATACATACAGATAGAGATGATTGAATAGATATCCGAATTGCTTCAGTTCTTGGTCATACATGACCACCCATGATCTCTTTATCTATATCGATGCATGGGTATAATGCGCATTGTTCAAATTGAGTTGTAAAAGGTTCGATCACACTTGGCACAGTACATACATACCAATGACCAAATTGTTCGAGCCAAACTACATTAAAAAAATATATATACAAAAAGTCTTTGTGAATAATTACCGTATAAAATATACAATTGGTCTAACATAGAAAATCACACTTCTTTTATAGCCGTTCATTATACTAATAAAAAAAAAAATTAAAAAAATTAAAAAAAATTTAAAAAAAAAAATCTAAGCCATTCGGATCCAGCATGGATGTGCCATGATAATATTCCTGATAGAAAAATCGAAACCATTCAACTTTTGGCCTGAAAATTGAAGATCAGGAAGCGAAGGACAGCAACGGTTCGCATTCAAATGAAAGACGTAAATGGGTGGATCTAGCTTGGGATTCAAATCTATTCGAATTTTGGGTCATCGACGATCCACGGTGGTTGACGATGAATATGATGACAGATATAGGTCGCCCAAACCAAACCAAAGTACTGCCTACATGTTGTAATCTTTCAATAATGTCCATTTTTAACGGTCTAAATGATGACACATACTAACTCCTAGAAATTTCTTTCATCTGGGCCCTCCAATAAATTTAGTTTAGCTGTCCGAAAGGTTCTATCTTTCTATTAAATGCAACTGGGATGTTATATTTTCTCATGAAAGTTAATAGATTACAGTACGGATGCTTGATTACATGAATAGTATCCTGATGCATCCAGTTCCTAAATCTGGATCGCTGATCAGATAGGCCACACCATGGATTGAGGACTTCCAAAAATATTCTAGATATTTGGATGACATCCGATCTGTGGCCTTTGTTTCTAAATGTTACTTTACTTTTTCTTTCTACCTGCTTATTCGTAGGCCACTGATCCAACGGTCAGAAATCTTCTAATCTGGAGGATCATTTTAACATCGACTGTTCACTTTGTGGGCCATCTTATCAACGATTTCTTTGCCAAACTTTGGCCTTACATCAGTTGAATGTGGACGGTTCAGTTCAAAAGAAGAACAAGAAAAAAAAAAAAGGATATGAGCCCAGAAATGAGCGAGGCAGATACAAAACTCAAGTGGGCCACACCAAGTCTCAAAATTTTCTGCCTAGGTTTTGAACTATGGTTGAAAGCCCTCACATCTCACTCCATCCTTTTCCATTTTCCTCAAGCTGCTCAAGCTGAATTCTGACCATTGTTCCAAAGGGCTCCTGAGGTGAAACAAAACGAGACGTTCATGTTGTGTCATACGGCGATGTGGTTAGCTGAAGCATTGAAGCATCTAACTCAAGCTAGAAAGAAGCGTCAACTCTAGCCAATGTGATGAATCTTTTAAACTGTGATGTGATGGAAGGTTGAGAGTAAAAACGTAAACTCCATAGCTTCACGGAATCTTACCATGTAGTGATCTTGTCAGACTTGGTGTAGTCCATTGGACTATTATTGAAATGTGCATGTATTTATTCATTAAATTACGTAGAAATTTTCTCATATCCGAGTTTATACGTATGGATGTAATAATTTCATGACGATGTATACACATATATACTTGGTTCGACCCTCATAATAAATGCATATAAATATTTGGAATGCACGGGTATACACATTGAGATGTATATGCAACAGGGATGTATGATGAGATGCACGTAGATGGTCAAGACGAGATGTAGTGTGTGCGCATTATCTAGGGTTGGAACCTTGGTCATCTTACTTCTTAAAGCTTACTAGAATAACAATATATTATAAAAAAATGTACAAGTAAGATGTACCTCCACCTCAACTTATGAAATTGACAAGTAAGATCTCACACAGACTGACATGATCAACTCGATACCTAGTCAACAAATCATGTAAGCGTGTATATTACAACGGGAATGGATCATTAGTTGATCGAGTAGATCTTACATGATAATCACATAAATTACAAATGATTGATCATTTAAGATGTGTGAATTGAGTCACACGTGCTGCAAGATAAATTGGCTAGCTAATAAATTCCACTCCAGTCATTGTAAAGTTTGTAAGTCTTGTACGGGTGATACCACTTTAGTGTATATTTTAAAGGCCATGTACACAGATTGGGATAAGGTAGAAGCATTATGGGAAAGCGATCAAATCAAGATTGAGTCATGGAGATAGGAAAGAGGAAGATCGTAAATGATCACATGCCGGGGATGATACAAGCAAGAGTTATTAAGATACCAAATTGAATGGACTGTTGGATTTATTGGAAACTGGGTTTTTTTTTTTAAAAAATTATATCATTATATTAAATAATTTCAAAGGTTTTGATCGATCAATTTTGTGAAGATAAAATCTGTTTGATTTTAGAAGGAAATAAGTATATGCCATCATCGGAGCATCAAGATTTATGCACCGACACAAACGAAACTAAACATGTCTGATCGAGTGTGATCAAATTAACGGTCTAGGATAAGTGATTAGAGATTAGGACAATAGTTTTTAATCAATTTGTGAATTTGATTCAATGTCGACCATTAGGGAGGATTATAGTTTTGGAGGTCTCAAAGTGAATCTACGTGATCTGAGGATATAGTTTGGGTGTTCTAAGAGAACGTGGTAATTCATTATACTTTATTTCCACCGAAACTTGAAATATGCTAGAGTCAGTTTTTAATTGGGCTTAATTTTTCTAAGATGAAGATCTATAAATATAGATTTATGATCTTGGTTTGAAACACCTCTCTCTCTCTCTCTCTCTCTCTCTCTCTCTCTCTCTCTCTCTCTCTCTCTCTCTCTCTCTCTCTCTCTCTCTCTCTCTCTCTCTCTCTCTCTCTCTCTCTCTCTCTCTCTCTCTCTCTCTCCCAGAGAAAAAATTATACTTTCCTAAAAACCTTAGGCGGCTGAATCTAGAGATCCCACATTTTATCTAGAGTTCTCTGCTCCTATGGCTGAGAATCTAGATCCCTGGTAGGCTTCTTTCATCTTCACATGTGTTTCCATGCAATGAAGAAGATGGTCGGATTATGCATTCAAAGTAATTTTTATATTGAAATTTTTAAAAATTAGGGTATTACTCTTCCTTTACGCTTACCCACACACCCCAAGTTACTTTAATGTCATATCGGGGTTAAATCTCATATGCCAACAATGCTTTTCTTCCATGTACCATGTGCATGCACACATCCACTTGGGCACTTGAATACAAGTACTTCAAGTCAAACTTTTCAAATTTGTGGATCCCACACTTTAAACGGGGCATTGCCTGGAAAACGAGTGTAGTATGCATGCCAAATGGATTAGCGGGCATTTTGGGTTTTTTTTTTTTTTTTTGGATAGGTTAACCATTCATTTTGGGCACCAATACAGTTAAGATTAGTTGAACCAATCTTCTCATCATTTAATTAATATGTCAAAGGCGCCAAATTAATTTAACTTTCAATTTTTTAGGATAGATTTGCAGGATTTTGATGGTTATGATAGACAAATGCAAAGATTTATGGTTATTCGATTACTGATTCTATAGCTCCACCTCCAAGCACCAATGTCGCTATATTTCAAATAATTAATTTCTAGTGGGAGAAAATCCAATGGACAATTTATATTACTGGAAATGTGACCTTAGAAGGTATTTTAAGGCAAGAAATTACCACACCTAATCATATTTTTCCTACAACTTAGGAAGCCCTAGCTTATCTCCCAAGTCCCATATTCTGTTTGGATTTGTGGAATCCGTAAACTAACTTTACAAAAGAAAACGTTCTATTCAACTGTGATGTTTTTCTTTCCATGATCATGGATGACATATTGTCACTTAACCAAAAACATCATGGTTGAATAAAATCCTTTTTTTAAGGAAAAGGATTAAAAGAAGTATTTTCTTTTCCTTTAAAAAACTTAATAATCCATATTATCATAGTTTTTAGAGACGATTCTTTTTGAATATGAACTATTCTGCATTTCTCTGGAAATCATTGAAACAAATAACCTATTTTATGCGTCTTTTCCACCATTTTTTCTCAAAAATAATGTTCTCCTTTTCAAATAAACTTTTTTGGATTCCACCAATTCAAATGAAACCAAACTCTATCTCATAATTTTCATTGTCAGGGAAATCAATTTCTCATACAAATAAAAGGGCATACTTTTTAATTCCTTAATTTTGTTAAAAATTGAGATTCTTATAATTCATAATTATAATATAAATAATTTTATACATGCAAAATAATAGAAAAATCAGTATTTTCATATAACATGATAATTTGGACATCTTCTAGCATTAAACAATCTTTAGGAGGTATTTAATTATTAAACTAGAAAATTTGAATCTATCTCATGGTATCATTACCCTCGATACTATGGAAGTGATTTTCCTTATAAATCTTACAAAACTTTAAGATCAATTGTTATCTACTTGAAGAAGTAATTCCATTTTTAGATGTAATGAGATATTAATTAAGATCTATTTATGCTAGATCAGACCACATGAGATCTAGTGACTCAAATGATGCCATGTGGAAGTGAAATCTCAACAAGAGATAATGAAAGATCTTTCGCCTACCTTGATGGCTGAATATGATCAGAATTTCAGAAGTAATGAGTAGTCCAAAAATAGTAAGCCCATCTGACTATAACGGTGATACACGTGTAGCGTATTCCACCCATGTGGTAAAGCAAGTTATTCACCACAATGGCCTCATGATCGAAAATGGGTATCGATCAAAATAAGGCCACAAAGAGTAACGAATTTAATTGATGCACCCTAACATCTCGTAGAAGCCTTTATGGTCAAAAATGCTTGAGGAGTTGAGTAACAACCATGCCAAGTTGGCCGAGTTTCAAGGCGCATTATACAAGTTCGTATGGAGAAAATGATAGCTATTACCAACGCATCTAGAGAGAAACTCTTATCTACATAATAGAAGTAGACAATATGTGCAACCAATGTTGAACCTATGAAAAATGTGAGTCGGTACAAAGATCTCTTTCCAGCTACCCCCTCAAAATCTTATAAATAGGAGAAACACAAATCAAATCTACATTGTAATGATGATTTTCTTATCCTGTCCATCTACACTACTATGCTAGATAGACCTAAATTAGAGGGAGTGTAATTCATTTGCATCCACGCCAAGCATTGAATTACAAGGAATATTTAGATTTAGGGTCTCACCATCTTTTCCATAGACGTAGGATTGTTGATGGATATGTTTATAAGTTTTTATTTTGATTTCAATTAATACTGTAATCAAGTCCTCTCTGCACTCACTTTGTATGAATTAAGTTTTTTTTCAACACATGCACTTATACCCCCCACACACGGCCACACACTCCTACCATAGTGGAATTTCACCACAATGGGAACTCGAACCCATGACCTCGTGTGTTGAACCTCTTGTGAGCCTACCACTGAGGCATAAGGACTCATTTTGGCACAAATTAAGTTATGTCTAATATTATGGGAAGAAAAAGTCCTTTTTAATTGAATGGTTAAAAAAACTTATTAGAAGGACGAATTATCTCATTCAGAAATCGCATGATTTCATTTACAGACTAAATAGATAGTTGAACTATTTCATTTCTCAGTTATAGACAATCGCTCATGGTCTCTTTATTTATCTCGGCACTTGGGTTATAGGTGTTCAGTTTGAATCGAGCGATAAAAGGCTCTAGCACCCGCCAACACCCTACCTACACATGTACCAACGAGCCAATTTTGAGCCAAGCAAGATCAAAGTCCACATTCATCCAACAATTTAATTAATTAATTAATCTTAAAGCTATAAATTAAGTAGTGAGATGAGGTGCATGGCCATTGCACAGCCTCAATGGAAGAATCATTGCTTTATGTACCCCACCCACATAATTGCATCTAATGCCAACTGGCCATGATAATAAGGAATCTCGCCTCCTTATCCCATAGGAAATCATGCCACATCAAATTGATAGACATGTAAATTTTCAACTATGGAAACATCATGACAAGAATGCAATATGATATAATCACTGTAACATGACCGTTGATGAAATAAGATCCTCTTAATATTCTAAGAATATATATGATGATGGCTCAGGTGTGATCTCAACCGATCCCTTTGTATTTGCCACTCCGCAAATGTTATACCTGTAAAATACACTGGCCCACCACAACAACTTATGGTCACCATTGGCTCAAATGATATATGGCGCATGATTAGTTCCGAACGCGTGCGTTTGCCTTCTTGTTGTTTTTCTTCTACTACTTGGCCGGACATGATGGTAGTCACATTCATCATCATTTTGTGACTGTCCATCTATAGTTCGCTTCACCTTTTCTCATTGATTTGAGAGAGATGATTGAAAGGGTCATGGGGCTTGCAGTTCTTTGATAGACCCCTACGATATGTAAACATGGAAAGTGATCAAGGTATTGGGTTGACCCATTTTCCACATGGGTTAGGTTTGGATTGTGTTTAGTTAACTCGAAATTATATTGGTTGGGTTCGAATTGTGTTTTGTTAACTAGAAAATAAATGGAATGGGCGTAGGTTTTCTAGGCTAAACTGATCAAGAAGTGAATTTAGCCTTCATTGCTTAAGATTAACTATATATTCTACTTGGAGAACATTAACTATATTCTACTTGGACATCGTGATGGTAGTCACATTCATCATCATTTTGTGACTGTCCATCCCTAGTTCCCTTCGCCTTCTCTCATTTATTTGAGAGAGATGATTGAAAAGGTCATGGGTTTACAGTTCTTTGATAGACCCTTACAATATGTAGGGGAACTAGGGGTGGCTAAACTTGACCCGGCCTACCAACCTGACTCAGACACAACATGGAAAGTGTTCAAGTAAGGTACTGGGTTGACCCATTTTCCACATGGGTTAGGTTCGGATTGTGTTTTGTTAACTCGAAATTAAATTGGTTGGATTCGGATTGTGCTTTGTTAACTAGAAATTAAATGGAATGTGCTTAGGTTTTCTAGGCTAAACTCAAGAAGTGAATTTAGCCTTCATAGCTGGAGATTAACTATATATTCTACTTGGAAAAGATTAATTATATATTCTACATGGACATGATGGTAGTCACATTCATCATCATTTTGTGACTGTCCATCCCTAGTTCCCTTTATCTTTTCTCATTTATTTGAGAGAGATGATTGAAAGAGTCATGGGTTTGCAGTTCTTAATAAACCCCTACAATATGTACTAGAACTAGGGGTGGCGAAACTTGACCCAGCCTACCAACCTAACTCAGACCCAACATGGAAAGTGATCAAGGTATTGGGTTGACCCATTTTCCATGGGTTAGGTTTGGATTGTGTTTTGTTAACTCGAAATTAAATTGGTTGGGTTCAGATTGTGTTTTGTTAACTCAAAATTAAATGGATTGGGCTTAGGTTTTCTAGGTCAGACCCAAGAAGTCATGAATTTAGCCTTTCTTGTTGAAGATTAACTATATATTATAATGCTTACACACAACTAGATAGTGTGTGGGACCCAATCATGATATTTGTATCTGATCCCACCTTACACGCAACTAGATAGTGCGTGGGACCTAATCATGATATTTGTATCTGATCCCACTCTTCCACCATGGTAATCCACAATGAAAATGGGATGTCCCAAAAATCAGATCAATTCAAGAATTAGATGGGACCCATTTTGAACCTAGAGGATTTAGGTGTTTGTTTATTGTTTACTACGGTCTGGCACACCTGATAGTTGGATTGCCATGATTTTATTATTATTATTTTTTCGATGGTAGATTAGGTGTTATCCGGATAACACCTCAGTGGGCGTTTCGCTTACCACATGGTGCCCACCTTGGTGAATATTTTGTACATACACGCTGTCCATCCATTTTCTCATATCATTTTAGGATGTGATACCAAAATTTAAGCAGATCCAAATCTCAGGTTGACCACACCATGGGAAATAGTGGTAAATGAATATTAAAAGCTTCATGGGGACCTCAAAAGTTTTGGATCAAGCTAATCTTTATATTTTCCCTTCATCCAGGTCTGGTTGACTTTATCAACAAATTGGATGGAAAGAAGCATTATAGTGGGCATTACCATGGGCCCTAGGAAATTTTTAATGGTGGACATTCAGTCACCACTGTTTCCAGTGGTGTAATCCCCATGAGATTTGGATCTGCTTAATTTTCACGTAAACGTTCTAAAATGAGTTTAAAAAATGAATGGACCGCATGGATATACAACACATCATTAGGGTGGCCCCAAGGTTAGGATAACACCTAATCGGCTCCCTACTTTTTAGGCATCCGATTTTCATGGTGGAACCATCTTACTAGATAGGTTTGGATGTTGTACAAACACCAAGGTGGGCCTCACATACGATTAGCTGGACATGCAACCAGTTTTGTATAAGCCATTCTCATTATAATCTTAAAACACCTTAAACTTTATTAGGATGGTTGTAATTTAGTTATAACAAGGGTTTAATTTTTTTTCATAAATAGTGCTAAATATGCAGTCCAAAATATTTCTTATTTAATTATTATTATTTTAATTAAATAGTTAGGTTAGTCAGGTTGAACCATTTATAAATGGTTTAGCAAGAGTTGAAATTCAACCTGTTTTTTAAATGAATTGAGTTTGGGTTGTATCAATCCTTTCTATGGTCCACCCCTTGTTAGACAAGGGGTATTCATAATGACCAAGGGCCATCAAAATAAATGGTTGGATTCTTCTTTGTACTCCCCGTCGATGATGTCCGGGTCCAGCGAAGAATTTCCCTACATGCGCTGTTTTGTTCTGTTTTGTTTTGTTTTGTTTTGTTTTTTTTGCTAAGCTGACATGGTAAAAATGATGCGGTAGAGAGAAGGGGGGTTGAACTTGTTGCTCTTCTCAGCTCAGACCGTTAGTGCTATTAGTGTGACTGAGGGCTTAGATTGGAAACACACGTACATGTATAATTGCACGGGCATACTAGAGCTTGCTTGGCTTAAGAATAATGACTGAATCGGTCAGTACTCCAGTGTTGAGATAGATAAATTGGGGACCAAATATGGACTCAAAGTTCTTTTGACCAATGATTGATTGATTTATTGTGCGCTATATTTAGGTGATTTTAACAAGGGAAGGAGTAAGCCTTCGTGAATGAGGTTTTTGTATTTGTTTTTGTTTTTGGGTTTTTGCCTTGTACTGACGATTACAAAATAAACTGATTTAAGGACTTTCTATTCTATTCTACTAATGCTTTAACATGATATTCCACAATTGAAGTAAGATATTTGCACATAACGGAATAAAAACAAATATAAACATGATCCATCTTTATTAATGTATTGGCTATGCTACAAATGTCATGTTTTTACAATATAATCGCGATAAACACGATAAATACCTGATGCGCCTATCGAAATAAACGATCGAGGGAGATAGTAAGCGAGACATGTCCGGGGTAAGAAGAATTGAATCGGAACTCAGATAGACATGGAGATCCAAATTAATGTTGCAGATATTTAGTCTACTTCGAAGATGAACGTATTGCAGCAAGAGTTGCTCAGTAGTGGTGAATAAAGATAGAAAAAGTAAAATATACAAGAATATAAAGTAGACATATAGATACATGTGTTTAGTGTGGGCCTCGATGTTGAGAAAATGGAGCCACATTGGGCTGCCTTCGACCGGTCGTAGGACGGCTACGACCGGTCGTAGGGCCTGTTCGACCGGTCGTGGACCGGCTCGACTAAAAGTCCAGCGATGCTGTTTTTGCTATTTTGGGCCCTAGGACCGGTCGTATGGGTCTAGGACCGGTCGTAGGGGATCTAGGACCGGTCGTAGGTTACGTAGATTGTTTCTGAAACTGATACGGATTGCGGATTTTGGTGTCGCCTTTCGCAAGGGTGCGGAAGAGAAGTTACCTAAACTATAAATAGGGGTTCCTAGGGCTTTTCTAGGGAGATGAGAAAGAGAAAAAAATAATTCTAAGGTGTGAGCTAAGGGTTTTCTATGTTCTTTCAAGGGAGAGGTTAGTATATTGCCTTGTAATCTTTGTTCTTCTTCATAGTGGAAGTTTGCATCCGTGGTTTTTTACCCTAGTTTGGAGTTTTTCCACATATATCTTGTCTTGTGGTTTGTTTGGATTGCTTTGATCTGTTTCTAGTTTATATTCCTTTCTGTTTATCGTTTGTGGGTGAGGCCTGAGATTGGATCTCGGCCCACTGCGTTGTTGGCGTGCTGCGCAACAACTGATATCAGATATATTGGTTTAGTTCTATTGGGAGCGATGGCGAAAGATGAAAAAACTAGAATTGAGAAGTTTGATGGTTCAAACTTTGCCTTCTGGAAGATGCAGATGGAAGATTATCTGTATCAGAAGGACCTCTACATTCCTCTAGAAGGAAAAGAGAAGAAACCAGAAAAGATGACAGATGATGAATGGTTTTTACTGGATAGGAAGGCTTTAAAAACGATCTGACTCTTTTTGTCTAAGAGCGTCGCCTTCAACATATTCAAGGTGAAAACGACAAAAAAACTGATGAAAGCCCTAGCCACTATGTATGAAAAACCCTCAGCATCCAACAAGGTTCATCTTATGAAACAGCTATTCAACATGAAGATGTCAGATGGTGGGAGTGTGGCTGAACATCTAAACGAGTTCAATACAGTCACGAGCCAGTTGGAATCCGTTGGCATCATTTTTGACGATGAGGTCAGTGTGCTATTGATCTTATCCAGTCTGTCAGACAGTTGGGATGGTTTGGTGATTGCTATGAGCAATTCTTAAGGGTCGACAAAACTGAAATTTGATAATGTGGCCAGTCTATTTCTCAGCGAAGAATCTAGAAGGAAGGCATCAGGAGTTTCAGGGGACTCAGGGAATGCTCTAAACGTTGAAGGAAGAGGAAGATCGCAGAACAGAGGAGGCAATAAACACAAGCGTTCTAAGTCGAGGAAGAAGTCCAAGGAACTGAAAGACAAAGACGGGTGTTGGCATTGCGGCAAGAAGAGGCACATGAAACGTGATTGCAGGGCGCTTAAGAAATAAGATGGAAGCTCTGAAGGTGGGAAGAATTCAGTGAATCTGTCTGAGAAGAGCAACACAGAGGCGCTGATCTTGTCTCTTAATGCGAGGAATGAGTCATGGGTTATAGACTCGGGTACTTCGTTTCATGCCACTTCATGTAAGGAAGTTTTGCGTGATTATGTGTCAGGGGACTTTGGAAGAGTCTACTTGGGTGATGATGAGCCGTGCAGTATTATTGGAAAAGGGGGACGTTCAGGTCAATCAAAAAGACAGAACGGTTTTGAAACTGAAGGATATCAGACATGTACCGAGTTTGAGAAGGAATCTGATCTCAGTGGGGCAGTTAGTCGACATCAGTTATGTGACGACATTCACCAGTGATTCCTTGAAGATCACAAAAGGTGTCTTGGTGATCTCGAGAAAAAAAGGAAGGTACTTTGTACATGACTTCAGGATCGTATAGTTCACTCGCAGTCGCATCAACTGGAGTGAATGGGCAGTTATGGCATCAGAGGTTGGGACATATGAGTAAGAAAGAGATGAAAGTGTTATTGTCAAAAGAGAAGCTACCAGGGCTGAAGTCTCTTGACTTAGAATTTTATGAGGACTGCGTATATGGCAAACAGAAGAGGGTAAGCTTTAAGAAGACAGGACATGCTCCAAAGACCCATCTATTGGAGCTTGTACACACTGACGTGTGGGGACCGTCACAGGTATCATCTCTTGGTGGCTCACATTATTTTGTTTCTATTATTGATGATACTAGTAGAAAACTGTGAGTTTATTTCTTAAAGCATAAATCTGATGCATTTGATGCGTTTAAGAAGTGAAAAGTTATGGTAGAAAACGAGACAGGTAAAACAGTAAAGTTTCTCAGATCTGATAATGGAGGAGAGTATTGTGACAAGAGATTTGAGGAGTATTGTGCAGCAAGTGCAATCAAACATTAGAAAACGATTCCAGAGACACCGCAATAGAATGGTGTGACTGAGCGCATTAACAGGACCATCCTTGAGCGCGCCAGGAGCATGAGGTTACATGCAGGGTTGTCCAAGACCTTTTGGGCAGATGCTGTAAATATTGCCGTATATCTTATCAATAGAAGTCCTTCAGCACCATTGGATGGTCGGCTACCAGAAGAAACGTGAACTGGGAAAGAAGTGAACCTTTCATATCTCAGAGTGTTCGGTTGCACTTCATATGTTCACATTGATGCAGATCACAGAAACAAGCTGGATGCGAAGTCCAGGAGGTGCACGTTTATAGGCTACGGGCAGGATGATTTTGGCTACAGGTTTTGGGATGCAGAAAATAGAAAAATCATCAGAAGCAAGGACGTAGTCTTCAACGAAAAAGTGATGCATAAGGACAGTGTGCAGGAAAATAAGGCCGAGAAAAAAGAATTCGTAGAGTTGGAAGAGTTACTGGACATGGGTGTTACAGTGCCACAAGATGATCGTACACAGGAGCATTATGAGGCAGAGCTACAGACACCGATTGTGAGGAAGTCTACTCGGGAGAGGAAACCCACGGTCTGATACTCACCCTCCTTGCATTATCTACTACTGACAGATAATGGTGAGCCAGAGTGTTTTGAAGAGGCATTACAGTTAGAAACACGGGTTAAGTGGGAGCAAGCCATGGATGAGGAGATGAACTCTCTTGAGTCTAATTGTACATGAGATCTAGTCACTCTACCCAAGGGTAAGGAAGCTCTTCATAACAAGTGGGTTTACAGACTGAAGGAGGAGCATGATGGTTCGAAACGGTACAAGGCGAGACTAGTTGTAAAAGGGTTTCAACAGAAGGTAGGTATCGATTTCCCTGAAATATTTTCACCTGTGGTGAAAATGTCTATGATTCGTATGGTCTTGAGTATAGTGGCTACAAAGAACTTACATCTAGAGCAGCTAGATGTTAAGACAGTCTTTCTTCATGGGGACCTTGAAGAAGAAATATATATGCATCAGCCGACAGGATACGTGGCACCAGGTAATGAGAACAAGGTGTGCAGACTAAAGAAAAGTCTATATGGCCTGAAGCAGGCCCCGAGGCAGTGGTACAAGAAGTTCGATAGTTTCATGTCGGGAAACGGTTTTAAGAGATGTCATGCAGACCACTATTGTTACTTGAAGAAGTTTGATACGTCATACATCATCCTTCTTCTGTATGTTGATAATATGCTTGTGACCGGTTCAAGCATGAAGGACATCTCAGATCTCAAAAGACAACTGTCTAGAGAATTTACTATGAAGGATTTAGGAGCTGCAAAACAAATCCTAGGCATGAGGATAAAGCGTGATAGGAAAAACAAGAAATTGATTTTGTCACAAGCAGAGTACATAGCCAAGGTTCTTGATCGATTCAATATGAGAGGTGCTAAGCCGGTTAGTACTCCATTAGCCAACCACTTCAAGCTATCTAAGGAGCAAGGTGCAAAGACGCAGGAGGAATGAGACTACATGGCCAAAGTCCCATATGCGTCAGCGATTGAGAGTCTCATGTATGTTATGGTAAGCATGAGGCCAGACATTGCTCAAGCAGTGGGAGTTGTTAGCAGGTTCATGAACAACCCCGGGAAGAAACATTGAGAAGCTGTGAAGTGGATCCTCAGATACCTGGTGGGTACTAAGAATGTAGGCCTGTGTTATGATGGATCGAAAATCAAGCTGCAAGGCTATGTGGATTCAGATTTGGCAGGATATATCGACAGCAGAAGAAGCACTACAGGTTATGTCTTTACTCTAGATAGTGCTGCAGTCAGTTGGGTCTCTCAGTTACAGAAGATAGTATCTATCAATACGACAGAAGTAGAATATGTTGCGGCTACAGAAGCATGCAAGGAGATGGTGTGGATGCAAAGTTTTATGGAAGAGTTGGGTAAGAAGCAAGTAGATTGCAAGCTATACAATGACAGTCAGAGTGCAATACACTTGGTTAAGAATTCAGCCTTTCATTCAAGGACCAATCATATTGTCATCAGATATCACTTCATACGTTCGTTACTGAAAGATGGATCGATTGTTCTAGAGGAGATTCATACAAGTGAGAATCCTGCAGATATGTTGACCAAAGCGGTCATAAGGGAGAAGCTGAAGCTCTGTTCAGCTTTGATTGGTCTTCAGGCTTGAAGACGGGGAGGTGATGCACTCCGGATGAAGAAGACGAAGGTTTATGACAATGTGTCTCCAAGTGGGAGATTGTTGAGAATATGGAGCCACATTGGGCTGCCTTCGACCGGTCGTAGGATGGCTACAACCGGTTGTAGGGCCTGTTCGACCGGTCATGGACCGGCTCGACTCAAAGTCCAGCGATGCTATTTTTACTATTTTGGGCCCTAGGACCGGTCGTAGGAGAGCTAGGACCGATCGTAGGGGTCTAGGACCGGTCATAGGGGAGATAGGACCGGTCGTAGGTTACGCAGATTGTTTCCAAAACTGATATGGATTGTGAATTTTGGTGTCACCTTTCGCAAGAGTGCGGAAGGGAAGTTACTTAAACTATAAATAGGGGTTCTTAGGGCTTTTCTAGGGAGATGAGAAAGAGGAGAAAGTAATTCTAAGGTGTGGGCTAAGGGTTTTATATGTTCTTCCAAGGAAGAGGTTAGTATATTGCCTTGTAATTTTTGTTCTTCTTCATAGTGAAAGTTTGCATCCGTGGTTTTTTACCCTAGTTTGGAGTTTTTCCACGTATATCTTGTCTTGTGGTTTGTTTGGATTGCTTTGATCGTTTCTAGTTTATATTCCTTTCTGTTTATCGTTTGTGGGTGAGGCCTGAGATTGGATCTCGGCCCACTGCGTTGTTGGCGTGCTGCACAACACTCGAGCTCTTCTTCAATCTTTTATAGCTTTCTCGAGGAGGTGAAAGCTCCTCGTTGGGCTTCTAGGTCCTTTAAGATTCTTCATGTGTCTTTCCAAATAGGCAACCTTTTCCTCCACAAACTGGAGTACAATTTAGAAAAAAAAAATTCTCTGGACTTTTCTAGCTTCTCGAATCTTTTTTCTATACCTAACGCTTGTAGAAATGTTCATGGCCCACTAAAGATCTGGCCTGGTGCCCCCAAAGTTGCTCTGATGAAGACAATTAGACAAAGGTCCAAAAAACTCAAGGGTTGATCTCTATCGAACATGGCCATTCGACATCTCGTGATGGCCCACCTTAACAAGTTCAAAGAATTGGTTAATCTGGATCAAACTGCCTCCTTCATTTAATCACATTGAATGGTGATGTCTTAGAGTGTTGGATGGATTTGACCCTTGACATTGATCTGTCATTTAGACAGAATTAATCTAGTTCCCCCATTCTCTTGATCGCAAACGGATCATGACCATAAAACATATCCAAATGATGCTTTTGTTCCTGCCGATCATGGCTTGATCCAAGGCTAGGTTCGTTTGAATATTAGCTAGTATGCAGATCTTCAAAATCTTGTAGATCGTTGTTGTCTCTCCAAATGCCTCTGAGAAAATTTCTCATTTTCCAAGGTTTGTAAGAGACAACATAGTGGATGAGATCTTATCTAGTTGAAAGATAAGATATGCTCATCCAACGGTTCTTTTGTAGCCATTCTTGGCACGTCCTCATTTATTGGGCACACTAATCGTGGCCACATGGCATGTGATGATTCATCCCCTTAAATGGTGTAATAAGAATATATACCATTACAATAATGAAAAAATGTGTGCTGCTGAAGGAATATCAAATGTAGATCCTTTTCAGGTGTGAGTATGATTTTGACTATACCAAATATGTAGTGTCTCCATATGGCATTGAAAACGAGTATAAACAATGCCTCCCATGTCCCTTCATATCAAGAGATGTGATGAGACATTCAATACATGAATTTTAAACGGCCATTTAGCTTCATAACATGTGTCAGCACGAGGTTTGTGCTTGGTCATAAGAAACAAAATTGTCCTAACATGATTGGTGGAATTAACATAGGTGTGAATTGCAATAGTTGGATTTTCTTTTATACGACTACATTTCTACTGCAAATCATCTCCTTACTTCCTTTTGATTAGCTTTTGATTTTATCTTTAACTCCACTATCCTGCTAGAACCTCATCGTCTAAACTTGGTCTTGCTGTTATGAAAACTTTTTCTTCAGAAGTTATTAATTCTGTTGTGGATGGACTGATTGACTATATGCTTCCAAGCACTCACCTGTTTTGAGGATAGGTTTTCATCTCAATACCTTTTAGGTCCAACCTTTTCTCCTACCCCGGTCGAGGATTTCTCTTCTCTTTTCCCTCTTTCCATTGTATTTGAAAGAGGGGTTTCTTTTTCTTTCTCCTTCCTCTAATTGGTCGCAATGGAGTCTCTTCGGGTCTCACCATCATTCGTGGCTTTCTCTCTCCCCGGATTGGGTTTCTTGGTTTGATTGTATAGAATTTGCCTTCGATGAGCAATGACGGGCCATCTGGATATTTAGTTGCATCCAACTTTCTCAGCTTGAGACAACCATGAACCCTCACCTTTGACAATTGTCGTGTGCTTTTGGGATCCTTCCACCAATTGCTTCCACTTCCCTCGGGAGTTCATGAGCCCAACTATATTAGATGTTTGTGCACTCATTGGTATTTCATCCTTAGGTGCTTTTATAGAACCATCGAGTACTCAATCATCTTCTTCTTTCAACAATCATCAAACCGATGTTACCTATAACACCTTTTTGCAAGAAGAAATGGGGCAAGGTCCAATCACTTATCAGGAGCGCACCGCTCTTTCTTGCTGATGTGGTTATGTTGTTTCGTGATCTATGTTCCAGCTGGGCAAAAGACTAAAGAATACAATGAGTTAGCTGAATCATTAGCCATTGGCCGCCACTTAGCTCATGTTCCTTTTTGTTTTGGCCCACCTTTATCGTATCTTTCATTGCCTCGTGACAAGAAACCTTCACCATTGTGGAGGGCCTTTATGGATCATTCAATTATGGATTTGTAAGTACTTTTCTTCTCTTAGCTTTTTAATTTTTTTAAACCGCCCCCTTGGTCTACTACCTATGGTAATCACGATTGTCATGTTATCGGCCGAAAGAATAGTCTTTTGGAGCTTTTCTTCACTTTTTCTTAATTGACTTGAGGAATGTTTTGAATGAATCTTTCTTCCCTTTCTCCAAGATGATTCATCGTCCAGATTAGTTTAGATGTTTTCAATATGGCCCATTTAATTCTGAGACCATCAAGTTGATTTGTCAATTATGAGCTAGTTTCCAAATTTCATGGGATCTCCCATACGGTGGCACATTTCGATTAACAATCTCAACCCTAAAACAGGCGTCTAGTTTTTTCTAACTGCTCTATGCGCATGGCAGTTTGGCTTGGCCTAGGGGATCCCACTTCCCCCTTGTTGTGCTTCAAAAAATATCCAACTACTTTCAAGAATTCTCTTCAATCATCGGGAAGAACTTTTCTCGATTGACTTAGGAAGATTTTGAAGGAGTCGTTAATTGCTTCATCTTCCCACATGCCTTAATTAGGGGTCTCTAAATTCCTAACTTGGTGGGAATCGTATATATTAGGGTACCTTTTGAAGGTCAAATATTACATATCAGACCCTAGTTACTGCCTGGATTTATGAACATGATACTGTTTAACAGGCTATTTTAATTGTGTTTGGGTTGCAAGGTGACTTTAGGAGATTAGACTGAAACAAGGCACTAAAAGCTGAGATTTAATGCTCAGAAAGCACCAAGGCAAGGGACGGACCCCAGGGGACCAAGATCGACAAATTTACATGCCAGAGACCTGAGAAAATCAAGAAACTGAAGCTCAAGTGGCCTGAAAGACGTCCAGAAAAAAAAGATCATGGGGTTCCCACCATCTGTTCGGCTCAAGACTTCATATATGGCCTAAGGACTATAAATGAACTGTACATGTCAAAATTGATCCATCGGATCCCTGTAAAAGTGTCCCAACGGATAGATCAGTCCCTTAAATCCTTAAGTGGGGCCCACCTGGTATCTGGATATGCTTCAATTTTGTTCTCAACGCCTTAAATGGAGTGACACATCAAATGGACGGAGCGAATGTCTCAACAAGATCATAGTGGACCCCACATGTACACATGCGTGCACATATTATACTTTCACCGGCTGTGCATTAGTCTTTAAGAACTCGGTCAGCAAGCGTTAACCAAGGATTTTTTTAAAATCTCAAAACGCCTCAGTGTACGCACTGTGACCGCCGTTTGATCATAGTGGGCCCCACTTATCGTCAGAATCAACGATCAGATCTATCCAATGCATCCAGGGGGGGGGGGCGACCGTAGCTATGGTGACCATCTACAACCATGCACATACACACAAGATGAAAGCGATCAAATGCAAGATAGATGATGGAAATATTTATTCTGGTGGACCACACTAAACTCAAGAAAAAGTACACATTTCTAATTAGTTTTTCGCCACGAGCCGAATGAACGGAGTAGATTTTCTTATCGACCTCATTCATGGGCCCCGCCAACCACCTCAACATGACTATGCAAGCTCTGTTTCGCAAACAGAGCCTGTAGACGAGTTTCATGGGCCACCACCGTACACCCACGGTCTAATCCGAACCATCCATCAGGAACCCACGGGGCCTCTCACAAAGACCTACATATCTGAATTGAAGAAGAGCAGCATGATCGGTTTTTCACCATGCAAATGTAATTCGAACGACAGTCTAAGAAATACAGTGGGTCACATCGAATCTAATAAAAAAAATCAATCATTCTTGACTGGTTTTTCGAGAATAACACATTGGACGGGGTGGATTTCACAAGGGACAGCTACAATGGGCCTCGCCAAACCAAAATGCAAGTTGGCTCGTGGTTTCTTGTGCACGTGGTTCTTGCTGCATAAAGAAAGCCCACGCACCGCCTATTGTGCGTGCAGCTTCTCGCCGACTTCATAACTTATAAGAGAGAGAGAGAGAGAGAGAGAGAGAGAGAGAGAGAGAACAAGAGAAAGGATTCAATCTGGAGGGCCCAAGTTTTGGGGACATCAGGAGTAGAGAGAGAGAGTTTGTAGTTTTTTATTATTATTATTTTAAGGGAACTACCCACATCATGTCCATGCGTGGCTGAACCTCTTAGCTAGGGCTAAAAGGTGAAGCTTGTAGCATGATGGGAGATTCTTTGCTTATGCCTTTTGTTAAGACTGAATTGATATTGATTATTAGTTTAATTAAGGAAATATTTTTAGTTTTTAATGGTCTGTTGTGACTAAAATTACAATGGGTATGCGATAGCTTTGAGTATGTTCCTTCCTTTTTATGTTTATGATGTCAGGAAGCCCTATTGTTCACCATCGTCTCCTGGGCATGGTTGGATGACAGTACCCTTCCTAACCTTCATAGCATGTTAATTGGTTGATAATTAGTTTAATTTTGTTGTTTACTTTGTCTCCTAGGCATAGTTTGGTGATGAATTCTATTCTAATTCATATACCTTTCATCTCTTGAAAACTATATCAAAGGAAGTTCAGTTAATTTTCATGGTTACACATTTCAACTGGATGAAGATGGATTTTAAGTCCAATTGAGTTTTTGATGCAAGCATAAGATCTCCCTAATCTCTACAAGTGGATCCTCTGAATCTCTAGTTTTCTTTTCCTAAATTCTCTTAAGTTTTAATTTAATATTTCATCATTATTCCTTCAAATTCAATCGATTTAGATTTCATCTTAGACTAGTTCTATTTTTACTTAGTTTCAGATAATGTACAAGTTCCGGTTCCTAGGGATTCGACCTCGGTCTTACCGAGTTTATTACTACATCATAACCCTGCACTTGGGGAGTGAACAAGTTTTTGCCGTCGTTGCCGGGGACTGACGACTACAATTCTTTGAAATTAATTAGTTTTAGAATTAGATTAAGATTAGGATTGTACTAACTTTCCTGTTTTGTAGGGTCGTTGATAGATTGTCTAAATTGGTAACTTTGTCCTAATTTGTTTACTTTCTCTATTTTTTAGATTAGGTCTTATCTCCTAAATACTGACGTGGTTTGTTTTGTTTTGCAGGTTTTAACTTAGGAATCTCTAACCTAGTAACTTCTTTCTCACATCTCCCCTGTCTTCCTTTCTATAATGTTGTAAGATCTTTTTATTTTTATTTTTCTTAGGATTAGATTCAGAGTTAGGGTCTCACCATGTATATGCATGAGTGGGAATGTCAGTATGCTGAGAAGAATAATATATATTGGGATGATGACGATGGTAGAAATCAACCTATGTCTCAAAATTTTTCTGAAACTATCATCGGGAACCAACTGGAATATAATGATCCATCGGTTAAGAAGTCCTTACGCGATCATATGCGGGAGAATAATTATACCCCACGAATTAACAAAAAATACGTAAGTGTCGGGGTTATCATAATTATGGGCGTAATGACATTATCACCCACCAAATAAGAAGAAAACAATGCGTGATTATATTATGAGTGATAATATGTATTACCAACCATCAGATTCTCTCACTTATGATCTGTATAACTATAATTAGTGGAAACATTAAAATTAGAGAAATGAACCAATAACATGTTATACTGATTATTCTCTTGGATCCTCTACCTTTGAGATCCAACAGGATTCAATTCAGCATAGCATAGCCTGTCTCGTGGAAATTAGAAAATTGTTGGAAGCGCTTAATTCGCGCCTTGATAAGGTAGAGGAGGCTCAGTCATCCTAGCCACAACTCATTCCAGAAATACAATGCGAGGAAAGTGATCCTAACTCGCTTTTGAAGAACTCTGGAATTTGGAATGAGGAGTTGGATTCCATTAACGAGCATATGGTTCAATTTTTCGATGAGTCGATCTCGATGATTGTTTAAAAGAATGGTGAAGAGACATGGGTGTCTTTCAGATACAATAATAATAACACACTTCACTTACATGACACACTCGAGTTTAATGATGAGGAAGAGGTCAGTTTATTTGAACCTCAACCCAATTTAAGGATAGAATGTGAGGAAAGAAATCTCATCCCAAGTGTGAACTGCACTGAATTAGGAGCTGATAAGTATTGGGATGAGATTCATGAGAGCACAACCCAAATTTCATTGGAATCAACTTCAATTATGGTCCAGGAAGGTGATCACAAGGCACAGGAAGTTCTACTCCCCCTATCTAACATGGCTAATTTAAATGTGGAGGATGAACCACTTTCACCTAAACCTTCTAACATTTGCGAGGCATGTTTAGATCACTCCCCTGAATTAGATGATGATATGATTCGGGGGATGAAAGAGTCACCTGATATGACTCTTGAAGTTGAAACCACCCAGTTGAAGTCACCATCTGAGTTATACACTTTTGATGATTCAATGCCTCTTCTGAGTAGTATCAATGAAAAGAGTCCACATATCAATGTTTCGTCTGTTAACCCTCAATCTGTCTGTGTAGGGCTAGAGCAAGAAAGCATACCTCCGTATATTTTTAAGGATGATAGATTCTTTGGGCAGATCATCACGGGCTCCAATGTGGAGAACAAGTCACACTCAGCTGAACTTCCTAACTCTTGGAATTGCTTGGCACACTTTGTCGATTCAAACGATCCTATGTCAAAAGATAAAGTAGATGCCTTGTAAGACAACATCTTAGTAGTCATCACTGATCGAAAGAACCCTTATTCTAAAGTCCCTTCTTCCCCTGATCCTAAACGTCTACAATTAAAAGAGGAAGGGCTGACAATGGAACCGAAGTCTGATACTTTGAAATGTGTTGAGACTACATCACTTCTTAAGAAGTTTTCTAAACTTTATTTACTTGTAGTTTCTGATTCACCATGGGATACTAAAGTTGAAACTTCTTCTGTCACAGGTGAATCGTATATACTTTAGATACCTCAAGCAATTCAATGAAAAAATTCTTATGAGGTACATATATTTCTCTAGAAAGTCATGCTCCAGGGCATCCAAGACTATTGCAAAAATGACTTTTGGATGATCATGTTGAGGAACTTATTGAGAAACTTATCAAGATATTGGTCGAAAGAAGAACCTTGCGGCAGGATTAAGTAGTTTTTTCCTACTTTCATAGGACTAGGGTGTTTGCTTTATGTTATTCTAGGATAGAGGGTTTTATGTCGTTAGGTAGTTTGCTTGATACGTTGCTTTAGGATAGTTGCTTTTGTGTCTTCACTCTCGTACTGACCTGCTCTCTCACAGCGATTTCTTGAAAAATCTCTCTTGATCCCTTCATTCAGGTACTATCTTCCCATCACTTCTCATTTATTTCTGTTGTCCCATATGCATTACATGCTCATATCTTTTACATTGAGGATAATGTAGATTTTAGGTTGAGAGTGGGAGAATAGGTTTCATAATCAGTGTTTTCTTGGTCTTGAGAAAAAATTGTGAATTTTTTTAAAAATTTTTCTGAAATTTCTTGTGAATTCTAAACGATTTTGAGGGATAGTCGTTATTTTAGAATTACAAGATAGGTGATGTTGGTAACTATGACTCTTGGATTCAGTATCTATTAAAATTTCACAATTAAGTTTGAATTGTTAATTCAGAATTAGAAGCTGTAAACATTGATTGAGTTATGATTTCACATGTCACATCTCTCTTTCACATTAAGTTTCAGTTTGATATTGAAGGGTTAACTTGGTAATCACTAAGCATGTAAGGAACCAGCCTGAAAAATTTGCCTGTCATGATTAATGAAAAAAATAAATAAATCTTCAACATAGCTTTGCTTCCTATAGGTGTAGATTTAATTCTCCATGGATGATATGTGAAAAGGGTTGGGTGTACGGTCTTCAACATAGGTTTGCTCCCTATGGGTGATGATTTGATTCCCCTTCTTAGTATTACTTTTAATGGAAAAATCAAAAGATAGAAGAATGAAAAGATGATCTGTGAGGTAAAAATTGGTTATCATAAATTCTCTTGCTGGTTACCAATGATATCCAGAATAGAGAAGTGAATTGTAATGATGATAAGCCGATATTATACTATACACCCATGGAACTCAATGTTTAGAATTTTTCTAATTGATGGATTAATACTTCGAACTTAACTATGAAGTTTACCATGCACTCGAGTCTAGGAGATAGTAATGCCCAATATTCATGAATCATAGAATTCTAGGATCTGTATTGTTTTTCAAAATATCACTTGGTTTCATAGAAATTACCCTGTAGTTTTCAACTTATTTTTCGCATACTTTGCTTGTGACAAGCAAAATGCTGATTAGGGATTGTGTTGAGGGTCAAATATTACATATCAGATCCTAGTTACTGGATTTATAAACATGATACTGTTTAACAACCTATTTTAATTGTGTTTGGGTTGCAAGGTGACTTTAGGAGCTTGGACTGAAATAGGGCGCCAAAAGCTGAGATTTAATGCTCAGAAAGTACCAAGGCAAGGGACGGACCCCAGGGAACCAAGATCGGTGGATTTACATACCATAGACTCGAGAAAATCGAGAAACTGAAGCTCAAGTGGCCTGAAAGACGTCCAGAATGCAAGATCACAGGGTTCCCATCATCCGTTCGGCTCGAGACTTCATATATGGCCTGAGGACTATAAATGAATCGTACATGTCAAAATTGAGCCATCGGATCCCAGTAGAAGTGTCCCAACGAATAGATCAGCCCCTTAAATCCTTAAGTGGGGCCCACCTGGTATCTGGATATGCTTCAATTTTGTTCTCAATGCCTTAAATGGAGTGACACATCAAATGAACGGAGCGGATGTCTCAACAAGATCATAGTGGACCCCACATGCACACATGCGTGTACATAGTATACTTTCACCGGCCGCGTACCGGTCTTCAAGAACTCAGTCAGCAAGCGTTGACCGAGGATTTCTTTAAAATCTCAAAACGCCTTAGCGTATGCACTGCGACCACCGTTTGATCATAGTGGGCCCCACTTGTCGTCAGAATCAATGATCAGATCCGTCCAATGCATCCAGGGGGCGTCGACCATAGCTATGGTGACCATCTACAACCATGCACGTACACACAAGATGAAAGCAATCAAACGTAGGATAGACGGTGGAAATATTTGGTCTGGTGGGCCGCACTAAACTCAAGAAAAAGTACACATTTCTAATTGATTTTTCACCACGAGTCGAATGAACGGAGTGAATTTTCTTGTCGACCTCATTCATGGGCCCCGCCGACCACCTCAGCGCGACTACGCAAGCTCTGTTTCGCAAACAGAGCCTTTGAATGAGTTTCGTGGGCCACCACTGTACACCCATGGTCTAATCCGGACCATCCATCAGGAACCCACGGGCCCTCTCACCAAGACCTAGCCATCTGAATTGAAGATGGCCCATGGTCTAATCCGGACCATCCATCAGGAACCCACGGGCCCTCTCACCAAGACCTAGCCATCTGAATTAAAGAAGAGCAGGATGATCGATTTTTCACCGTGCAAATGTAATTCGAACAGCAGTCTAAGAAATCCAGTCGGCTACATCGAATCTAATAAAAAAAACCAATCATTCTTGACTGGTTTTTTGAGAATAACACATTGGATGGGGTGAATTTTACAAGGGACAGCAACAATGGGCCCCACCAGACTAAAACGCAAGTTGGCTTGCGGTTTCTTGCACACGTGGCTCTTACTGCGTAAAGAAAGCCCACGCACCGCCTATTGTGCGTGCAACTTCTCGCCGACTTCATAACTTTTGAAAGAGAGAGAGAGAGAGAGGGAGAGAGAGAGAGAGAGAGAGAGAGAGAACAAGAGAAAGGATTCAATCTGGAGGGCAGCCAAGTTTTAGGGACGTCAGGAGCAGAGAGAGAGAGAGAGTTTGTAGTTTTATTTATTTATTTATTTATTTTTATTTTAAGGGAACTAGCCACATCATGTCCATGCGTGGCTAAACCTCTTAGCTAGGGCTAAGGGGTGAAGCTTGTAGCATGATGGGAGATTCTTTGCTTATGTCTTTTGTTAAGACTGAATTGATATTGATTATTAGTTTAATTAAGGGAATATTTTTAATTTTCAATGGTCTGTTGTGACTAAAATTACAATGGGTCTGCGATAGCTTTGAGCATGTTCCTTCCTTTTTTATGTTTATGATGTCAGGAAGCCCTATTATTCACCATCGTCTGCTGGACATGGTTGAATGACGGTACCCTTCCTAACCTTCATAGCATGTTGATTGGTTGATAATTAGTTTAATTCTGTTGTTTACTGTCTCCTGGGCATGGTTTGGTGATGGAATCCATTCTAATTCATACACCTTTCATCTCTTGAAAACTATATCAAAGGAAGTTCAGTTAATTTTCATGGTTACACCTTTCAATTGGATGAAGATGGACTTTAAATCCAGTTGGGTTTTTGATGCAGGCAAAAGATCTCCCTGATCTCTACAAGTGGATCCTCTGAATCCCTAGTTTCCTTTTCCCAAATTCTCTTAAGTTTTAATTTAATATTTCACCATTATTCCTTCAAATTCAATCGATTTAGATTTCGTCTTAGGCTAGTTCTATTTTTACTTAGTTTCTGATAACGTACAAGTTTCAGTCCCTTAGGATTTGACCTCAGTCTTACCGAGTTTATTACTACATCACAACCTTGTATTTGGAGAGTGAACAATACCCAATACTCCTCTCCAAATTGCTGACTTGGATAATCTTTTTCTAGTTGGAGAATAAATTCCATTGGTTGAACGGATGACCAACTCCACAGGTTGTGGGGCTAACAACAGCCTTATGGGTCACATGGTCGTAATTAGGCCCACTTCTCATTCCTCTCCTTGGAATCTTCCTGCTAAGGGTCGGTAATCTCGTAAGCGTCCTCAACATAACAGCCCGATTGGTGATCATATTAAAATTACTGTGTAAGGAGTGTTGAGGGGAAAAAGAAGAAGCGGCACATGATTAAAGATCCTTCTGATAGTGTCTAGTCACTTTTCTTCCAGAGCTAAAACTCAAGGACTAACCAAATCTTCAATCATTTAGATCAGTTGCCCTTCAGAGGATCAGTCTGGCTCTCCTTCCTAGTAACTCTGATTTTTGATGGACTTCTCTCCTTTTTTTCTGTATATATGTAACACCCCGTACTTTCGATACTCGGGTGTTTCTGTGTGACCTAACTTAGTATAAATACAAACCTAGCTTGAGCAAACATTTATGTGCATTCCAGTTTAAATCTAACTGTTAAAAGTAATCCCAATCCATGTATCAAACTGTTCATCCATCGATTTCCAAGATGGATCACCATGCCACTAAAGAGACCCATTTTTAGGATCCAAATTTCATCGGTGGACAAATCTAGCCGACCATTTCAACCCAGGATCATGCAGTCTACCATTCACCAAGTTTACATAGTCCCATAGGATGATCCACCATTTAAAAACACAGATCGGATTATCTAGTTTCATATACAACTCTCAAATCACACCTAAACACTCTTTAAGATCCCTAGGGCTATTGATGGTTAAGATAGAAGCAATCCAACCGACGAATTGTTGGAATGGCCACGGAACCGAGAATTCATATCTAAACATTCATGTGATGTGGCCCATGTAACAGTTAAAGTAAGCTAGGGACTAGGTACATGAATCATGACGGTTGACCTACCATGAGGGCAATTTTGCCTGGAAGTGGGCCCTACAATTTAATTTAGAATAGTAATAACAAAGTGAAACAGAAGTAATATTAGTAATAAAATTTATATTATAAGTAGTATTTGGGCTAGTATCATTTTATGAAGTTTTAACCGTTGACGTTAAATTTCGAAGCGATCTGACCATCAGAATGATGTAATCGATACCTAAAAAGGACTAATTGATTAGTATGGCCCACCTGGGCATTGCACCCACCTGAGTTTCGGTTAAAACCCATAATTGAGCCCATTACGTGAAATGGACAATGTGGATCTATCAAAAACATCGCAGTGGACCCTACACTCGGTGCGAGTGCACCACAACCACCCATGCACGCAGTGCACGGGATATCCAGCGCTAGTCTGACCAGTGCTGACCCGCTGTTTCCACAAAAAGATCTCTCTCTCTCTCTCTCTGTTGTTGACAGCAAACGAACCTCATTCGTGAAACTCGATCAGGTGGGCCCCACCTGAGATCATATCATTGATCTGAACCGTCCATCTGATCAAGATGGTAGATCTGACCAAAACCCTCAAGTTCCAAGTGATTCCACACATGTACGTGCACACAGTCCTAGCTGAAAACAGACCCTACAAAACCTTATTTCCAAAATTAGCAACTATCCTCCTTGCCACGAGGGCGATCGCGTGCTCCCTCCATTTCTCATCCTAGCCGTCTATCCAAAGAAATCTCAGCCGTCCATTTTATCTGAGCTGTTTAGGGCTCCCTCAGCAAAGAAAACCACCACCAGTTTCAGATTCGCCCACTGTATTTGGAGACGATTTCAGCCAGGACGATCCAGACCGTTTGATATGAATCCTACGGTTCTAGCACATTAGGGTAAAGGAATAAAAGGGCTAAGATCGAGCAACAATGAGACCCAAATGCATTCCGTGTAGCCGCAAAAAAAAAAAAAAACGGCCGCCATCTTCTTCATCAGAACCCACCAGGAAAACCTTCGTGAAGCTTCAGTCTATCCATCCTCCAAGCTCCATACAGTCTATCTGGACTGTTCTGAAGAAAGAAAATGGAGGAATAAGCCCCCGTTGAGAAGACGTCATTAACGCTCGGTCATCTTCCATGATGAGCTTGCATCGTCACTGCTGCTTGTGGTGACACCGTTCATGGATCTAAATATGTGAATGTGTGGCCCATATCATCATAGTTCAGATGACGAAAATCACGTCTGAGAGAGGAAGCAAAGGTGAGGAAAAAACAGTGCAGTTGTGCTACTGGCTGTCCTTGGCCATGTTAACTCAACGATTTTCATTGAGTCTGGTTCAAGTTAGACAAGGCCTGCTGTGTTGGGCCATGAATGAGTTGAGTCTAGGCTCGTTCAGCCATGTAGAGAAAGGAAGATAGAGAGAGCAGGTTATCGTTGCACTAGCATCAACTATGTGGCCATGATTGGCACCGCACTGAGTCGGGTCGACTCAGTGGCTAGGTTCTGGCCCGACAGAACTGCTGGAATGAATCCAGCCATGCAGGTCCGGTCCAGTCCAGACTTCTTGCTGGATTTCCAGCAGGTGGAAGACATGTAGAAGGAGATGAAGGAGAAAGTTGGAGTTAGGAGAAGGAGAGCCGACTCGTTGCATTGCTGACTCGGTTTTCTCCTTGAGCCGAGTCGAGTCACTGGAGTGGGTTGGGTTGCACCTGGTGTTTGTTGCTGGACGTCCAGTGAAGGGAAAAGCAGTAGGAATGAGAGAGGAGAAAGAGGAAACGAGAAAGAAGGGAGTTGAACCCTGACTCACTGCCGAGTTAACTCAGCTGAAACCGAGTCTGACTGGCTTGAGTCAAGCATGGGACTGGTCCAGGCATTGCTGGATTTCCAGCATGTGGAAAACAAAGGGGATGAGAAGAAGGAGTAGGAGAAAGGGGTGATGGTTGTGTCAAACTGAGTCGACTAGGTGAGCCCACATTTCTATTTTCAGATTTTATTTATTTTAATTATCATTGCTATTATTATTACCATTTTTTTTAGGATTATTAAAATCAGATAAGATTGGCCATCAGAAAATTATTCATATGAGTATTAGTTGATTCATATAAAAATCTTCATTATTAAAATATTAATATTTTACCTTATCGTTCTTGAAATATTATTATTAACACTAGAACACGCTATTTATTTTCATCAAAATGACTTTTAGTGTCGCATTGGCTAAATGTTAAGAATATTGTTAATACTGCTAATTTTTTTTGGAATTATTAGCAATATGATCCATCATGGGTTGTTGTTAGGTAATTTAATACATTAGTAGCTATTGTTGATATTCCTAAATTAATAACTAATTTACCCAATTATTCCTATTCATTCACTACTCCCTTTGATAAATGGCCACACGAAATAGAGTTCAACTTCCATAATTTAAACCCAGAATTATATCCTAAGATGAAACCCTAAGCTCTACAGTAAAACCCTAAAGGTCTGGCCTAGACCTAAATTCTAATTGTGTGTTGGGTTGGGTCTAGGTATAGATATTGGTATATTTTGTATGAATTTATGAACTATCATTATTAACATAGCAGCAGATATGAGTTATAACCCTAACACTAACAGTATTCTCGTAATTATTAAGATTTAATTTTAACTAATACACTAAGTAGAATTTAAATCATAGAATCTAAAGCCAATAACTAAACCTTAAGATAAAATGTTAATTCTACACTAAAAACCCTAAAGGTTAACCCTAGGCTATGATCTTAAATCCTAGGTAGTGATTAGAACTTGGATCTAATGGTATAAGTTCATGAATTATGTTAGGATTCAATTCCAAGAGCGCAAATACTTTGTGACATTAGAAGGCGATTCAAAGTATAAGGTGATGATTCTTCCCCTTGAGCTTTTCATCTTCTCATTAGCTTAAGTTATAATTTTTATTAAAAGTTATAATTGATATCTCTCTTTTATAATCACATGTGTTAGCTGTTGGAATTGAATTGCTATATTGTATGCTTTATGATTATCTTGTATAATTGTTCATGCTTGTGGATTTCCTTTTGTGGATTGCATATGGAACTTAAACTAGTACATAGGTGGAAAATTCCCACATATGAATGTACACCCATACTTGGGATGTAACTTGACTAGTTGTGATCATAATGGGCCTTCGACTTAGTGGTCGTTGATTGGTCATTAGTCGATGGGTTTCCATTAAACATCCTAAGGTGGTAGTCTCATGAGCCGGGGATGGTGGTATGGGACCTATGCCCTAGCTGTCGGCCTACGCTGGGCCATGTGCTCCCCGTAGTGATCTTTGAGCTTATTTAAATTGGCTGGTTGTAAATGGACTAATAATGACTTGGCTAATCATGCATACATGGCACGTATTGTTCTGACTGGATGATGTTTCCCAGGTTCGATGATTGCATGGGCGGCGGCCCTGTCCGCACGGGTAAACATCCCCGGGGCGTGAATGCATTGCATGGGTGGCGGCCCTGTCCGCACGGATGAGCATCCCCGGGGCGTGAACGCATTCCATACATCCATGCATTTAATAAGACTACATTTACTATGTTTTGTTTGTCTGGATGTTTCATACTATTTCTTACCTAATGCGGCGGTGCGTAATCTTAAGGAAAATTCTCACTGAGTTAGCCACTCATCCATCAAATATACAACCGTACAGGTAGTACAGGTCGCTTAAGTGAATGCATGTTCAGACTTGATGAGGAGCAGAGTACGATCGCCAGGGATGCATGACTGTATTTGCCTGGAGGAGCCGCGTGATCTTGCGTCTTATATTTATATGTTTTCTGTTATTTTTCATGTATTAAATTCTTATAAATCTTGTACTTATTAAATTCAGAAACATTAGTTTGTATAAGTCATTATGGGCAGCTTCTTGTATATTTGAATGATAATGGAATTTTCCTTTATGTCGATTTGTCCACACTACGCTCATTGCTTACTCTGATGAAAGAAAAAAATAAATGTATACTCGAATTTGACCATCCTTTAAGGTTAACACTCGAGTTTTTTTGGGATAAGGGTCATGTACTCGGGTCCTGAAAAGTCGGGGCATTACAATATATGTGGTAAGACTCTTTTCTTTATCCTTTTTAGGAGTCAAAGGGGGAAAAGATACAACCTTCCGTTTAAAACATCAACCACCTCACCTGAGTTCCCTTTTCTCCACTCCACCGCATTCTTCTACCAATAAGGTGTTGAGAAAAGACTTAAATCTGAAGTTTTTGAGGTCGTTCGACCGGTCGTGGGACAGCTTCAACTGGTCGTGGGAGGCGCTCGACCGGTCGTAGGTTCGAGCCCTGGCACGACTCAAAGTCCAGCGAGTTTTTGCTGTTTTTCTTCGCGATCTTCGACCAGTCGTAGGTGAGCTTCGACTGGTCGAAGATGGGCTTCGACCAGTCGAAGGTGAGCTTCGACCAGTCCTAGAATTTCCAGGACTATTCGTAGGTTACGCAGTTTGTTCCACGATTTTGCACGAAACTACGGATTTGAGTCCTTTCACAACTGGGATGCGAAAGGAAAGTTGTCTAAACTATAAATAGGTATTTCTAGGGTTTTTCTAGGGTATGGAAAAGTTTTCTAAAGGGGTTCCAGGGAAATTAAAGGGTGTAGCAAGGATGAGATTCGAGGTTGTTCGAATCGAGTAAGTCCTCTCTCTTTGTAATTTCTGTTTTTCATAATGGAGATCTGTCGCTTTGTGTCATAGTTTTTTCCCGAAAGGGTTTTCCATGTTAAATCTGGGTATTCTCTGTGTTCTCTTGTGTGCTTGGTGCCATTGAATTGCTATCCTAGATCTAGATCTGTGTGATTCCGCAGGTCAAAATCCCCAACATAAGGATCTAGTGATTTCCCTAAGAAAAAGTGCATTGGCCTCCGAAGAGGTCGTTCCTATCATGAAGGAACCAAGTTCTCCCTTGGTTGGTCCAAAAGAGAGAATGGGAATTAACAATTCATTTCTTGAGGAATGTATTTCAACAACATTCTCTCCATTGGAGGGACTTTTGGGGGATATCATTCTTATCTCCATTGACATGTCGAGCATGAGGGTACTCTATAAAATAGTGTGCTTCCAACGATTTCTGAGGCTTTTCCTGATGCAGCTAGTGAAGATTTTGTGCTTGATTCCTTCAATCGACTAGAGGATGTAACTATTGCATGTGGACTAATGGACATCATCCCGACTAGTCGGAATATTAAGGGGCCGAAGCATTTTTTCGAATGCTTCTTTTGTCAAAATATCTTCAACCAACTCTCTTTAAAGAGTCTTAATTGAGTTTAGATGTCCTAGGTGTACTCCGATTGACAATGGGCAACAACAAGGATTGGGGGCAAAGACTAGTCCATGTAGAGGAGATGCTCATGACTTTATATGACTTTAAGGTTCCCAATGACCATCTTGACATTGTTGCCACCCGCTTTGAGATGTTGAATAGAACAATCACCCCCATCTTGTCCATGAAGGAAGAATATTTATCTTAATTCATGAGGACGACTCATTGTAACAAGAATAAGGAAATCTTGAATGACAAATCCCAGACTTAATCCAAGAGGTAGAGGAACTAAAGAAGCATTTAATAAATCTAGAAGATTAAAGTAAAAAAGATCCATGCTCGTAAGGCCCATATTACGACAATTGTTAAGGAACGAACAAATGATAAGAAGTGTCTGCTCACAAATGGGTTGGAAATAATTCAACAACTTGATGACTCGGAAGCTGAATCAACTGGCTGGGAGGCTGAACAACAGGAGACTTCACAAGTAGCCGATAATGCCATGAAAAAACTTCTTAAATAGAAATGAGCATGGTTCAGCTCGGGAATGGGTTGTGTTATGTTTCTTTTTTCTTCATTTATGTTCTTAGACGGTTGGTCAGCTATAGGTCAATCTTTAAATTTTTTATTTTGAACTTTTAATTTTGCGGCTATTTTGTGCAAGGTTCACGTTTGCAATCACTTGATACTCTTTACACACACACATACATAGGCTATTTTGTGCAAGGTTCACGTTTACAATCACTTGATACTCTTTACACACACACACACACACACACACACACACATGCACGCACGTGCACACACACACACTTCGAATGATTAATTGATTTATTCATCATACCTCATTTAAAAGTTTTTGGTTGGACTGTATTCACTCAATTGTACATTTATTTGAAAATAACTCTAAACTATATATAGGATGCCCTTATATGTGGGCTTTCGGGCCATCATGTCAGTCTTATTTATTCCTACTTTATTTCCTAAGTTTAGGTGTCATGGACGGCCAATGCCTTTGACCTCCACACCTTTTGAACTTTTTTGGACTTCGCTTGTAGGGGTTTTGTCACGCCCCAAACTCGAAAATCGGATTCACAGGAATCCCAATTGCCGAATCCGGTGCCGACAGCTTCCGTAGTACCCCATTCTCGGTTCCTGGCAATCAAATACCAGATTCCGATCCTGGGATCCTACAAAGAGGATTTTCAGAATGAATTTTTTTTTTGTAATAGAGCATAACCACAAGCATAACCAAGTCACAAAACAACATCACCACATATCCACTATATCAAAAACTTTAAGTACAATGCAAAAAGGAAAATATAAGATGATCAAAAAGCTCCAAAATGGACTAATATGCGCTCCTGCCTCAGCGCTGCTGCTGTCCAATGACACCTGCACGCAACGGTCGTGCATAAGCTTACAAAAGCTTAGAGGGTGGCGTAAGTGTGTGCGTAAGGTAAGTGTCAAGTATATAATATCAAAGTAATACGAAAACCAGCGGTAAGTCCATAAATAAAACCAACCATAACAATGCTATGTAATGTAAGGCATGAATGTTATCGGCCATACCAAGGCCATGCGATGCGAGACATGAATGTTATCGGCCACACCGATGCAATGCGAGGCCTACACAGCCAAATGTCATATGCGAAATGCAATCCAAGCAAGTCGGTACTCATCAAGTACACATATCAATACAGTTCCTCTCTGGATATCACCGGGGTCTAATACACTTCGCAGTGACTGCCACCTCCCTAGCTGCACAGTCAAGCAAGCGGAATAGACCTCACTATCCGCCTGACCAGTAGTCTGTCAATACCTACCCAGCTCGTCGATAGCGGACTCATTTACGAGCTGGTCAAACTCAGCCTAGCTTATAGCCCCCTCACTCAGGCGGATAAGGCCACAACCCCTTCCAACCGACCACGACACAGTGGGAGATGCGGCCTACTGGTATTTGGCACTCGGGTGCTCGTGTATCTACTCGGTCTAGACGTTGAAGCATCTCTTGGTACCAAAAAGGACATCCTAAGTGTCCACAGTGCTAGAACAAGTATTTTTGATATCTAAAACGGCCATCCACGATGTACCTGTGGAGCCACGGCCCTAATGTCGCTAGGGCGTGTAGTGATCAAGTCACACATATGCGAGATATATGAATCACGCCGTCAAATCATGCAGTAATCCAGCGCGTACTGCGCGATCATGTGGGGCACTCTGTCTCATAACGAGTCCCGTAAATGGTCTGCCCAATGGCGTATGCTATGATCAGTCACTACTCAAATCAAGCAGACATATGATGCGTATAGGCATAAGTCATGAGATTATACTAACCATGTTATAAAGTGACGAATATTAACGAGTATGGGCCTATCAATGGGCCCTAAGGAGAGTTACAATGCGGACATTTAACCAACATTGTACTTACAATGTGGACTTCAAACCAACATTATTCCCTAGGCACGACCCGCCATAAATATTATTACATGAACCATGGGAAATCACACATTACAATGGACTCTAAGAACATCCCGTTGGGCCTCGACCCATGGACCTTGGATACATTAAATGGGCCTGATCCCATGGGCCTTACATTCATCAAATGGGCTACATTAGTGGGCCTTACCAACGAGCCTTATTTACATTGCAATGGTCCATAACTTGCGGGCCTTATAGTACATCACGATGAGCCTTAACCCACGGCCTTGGAATACATGAAAATGGGCCTAATCCCATGGGCCTTATATATATTAAATGGGCCTAATCCCATGGGCCTTATATATGTCAAATGGGCTTAATCCCATGGGCCTTATATGTGTCAAATGGGCTTAATCCATGGGCCTTGGATATATACCAAGGTGGGCCTCAATGGACGGCCACAAACCAATCAAGATGGGGTCCATTTGAACTTTAAATCTGCCCCATTCTTTAGCTCATGCACTAAAATGATCTATCAAAATGGTTGGGGGAATAGGATGCAGCTCATGCGTCATGGTGGGGCCCACTGTCCTTGGACAGTGCAAATAAAACACATATATCATAAGGGGGTCCCCTTAGCCGTCCTCCAGCCAGCAGCATGCTGGACGGCATGATAAAACTCATACATTATGGGTCCCCACCGTCCGCTTGGACAATGGAATGGAACACATGCATCACCGTGGGCTCCACATGAGGGCCCACCGTAATATATATTTTCCATCCAATCTGTTGGGGAGGGTCACACAGACCTGAACGAAAATGAAAAAAAACAAATATTAGATTGATTCAAAACTTCCATGGGCCCAAGAGGGTTTCAATGGTAGAGTTCAATCACTGTTGTTTCTTGTGATGTGGGCCACCTGAAAATTGGATCAAGATGAATTTTCGGGTGGGTCCACTTCAGATAATGGCCCACCTCGTGAACAGATTAGATGGAAAATAAACATCAAGCTGGGACCCACTCACAGGGCCGTGGGTCCCTGCCCACCGTCCGCCAACCGCTGGCGCGGCCTACGCTGTTGACAACAGCAGCAGCAGCTGCTGTTGTTATTTATTTATTTATTTTTGAAAACCCATTTTTCTGGGATTTTTCTCTTGTGAGGCCCTCATCAGGTAGATCCACCCCATCCACTGACTCCCATGGCCCTAGACAAGTCTATCAAGACCAATATTGGGCCTTTTTTAGCGTGTAAGAAAAATCTGGGTGGACTTCAATGGTAATGATATTGTTTTCAACACTATGGCCCACTGGATACTCCGATCAACCTCATTTTTCGGCTCAACGCCTAAAATGAGTCAGGGAGTGAGGTAGATGGTTTGGATTAGAAACATACATAAGGGTGGGGCCTATACAAGTAGCCCTTCTCCAATGCTAAAAAAAAAACTCATATTTGTGTTTCTTTCAAGCAATCGTCCAGATGCTGGACGTTGTTGGGCTTGACAACACATTTAAGGTGGGCCACCACATAATAGATGGTGTGAGTACAATATATATAAGATGCGCCCCACTTTTAGATGGCTTAGGTCAATACATACCTAGTGGTGGGGTCCATCCAAGTGGGCCACATGGCAAATACATCACACACAAAAAAGTAAATAAATGAAATGAGAGGGAGAGAGAGATAGAGTGGGACATGCGTGTGATGGAGGGACCTCGACACTATGGGCCCTCCGTTCCAAAATAAACCATACCCTTCATAGGTGAGACCTTGAGATACACATGATCCCCAACTGTAAACTCCAAGGGACGATGCCGACGATTATTAAAACTCTTCTACCGGCTCTGAGCTGTGCGCATCCTCTGCCTGATGATGTCGATAGCCTTTGACATCTGCAGCATACGCTCGGGACCTAAGAGACGTCGCTCTCCAACCTCGGTCCAACAACTCGAAGATCTGCACGGTCTGCCATATAATGCCTCAAAAGGAGCCATGCCAATGGTCGCCTGATAGCTATTGTTGTACGTGAACTCAGCCAATCGCAGGTGCTCATCCCAACTACACGAGAAATCAATCACACAAGCCCAAAGCATATCCTCAAGGATCTGGTTGACTCTCTCGGTCTGACCATCAGTCTGCTGATGATACGTGGTGCTGAGCTGCAAATCAGTGCCCATCGCTCACTGGAAGCTCCTCCAAAACTGAGACATGAACCTCGGATCTCGGTCTGAAATAATCGAGACGGGAACACCGTGCAACCTCACAATCTCATCAACAAACATCTTGGCGAGTCGATCCGTATGTCAAATCTCACGAATCGCTAGAAAATGTGCTGACTTCATCAAACAGTCTACAACAACTCAGATGGCGTCATGATCGTGCTGAGTCCTCGGCAAACCCATAACAAAATCGGTAGATATATGCTCCCACTTTCACATCGAGATGCTCAGTGGCTGCAATAGACCAGGGGGTCTCTGATGATCGGCCTTGACACGCTGGCAGGTGTCACACTCGGCCCCAAAACTGGCTATCTGGCGCTTCATCCCCTCTTAAAAGTACTGACACCTCATATCACGATACATCTTCGTTGAGCTAGGGCGGATAGAGAACCGCGATCGATGTGCCTCGATCATACGATATCGACGTAACTCAAGAATATCTGGGACACATAATCGGCCTCTAAAGCGAAGTCCACCATCAGAACCAATCTGTCAATCCGTCTGACCCTCAAATGCTGCCTCTGCTCCGTAATCCTGTAACGACTCGTCTGTCTGCTAAGCTTCGATCACCCTTACGACAAAAGAGGGTTGAATCAATAGGCTCGATAGCTGAACAATAGATGACTGCAGACCAAACTCAAAGTCATACTCTACTATATTCTCGAGCATCCTCCACTCCTAAATCATCATATGCACCACCAGGCCTCGTGGCTGACGGCTGAGGGCATCTGCCACCACGTTCGCCTTGTCCAGGTGGTACTGAGGATCAAATCGTAGTCCTTCAGGAGTTCCATCCAACGTCTCTGCCTCATATTCAGCTCAAACTGAGAAAAAAAATACTTCAAGCTCTTGTGGTCGGAGAAGAGCTCAAACCTCACCCCATAAAGATAGTGCCTCCACACTTTCAGTGCAAAGACAACGGCTGCCAGCTCCAGATCGTGCGTGGGGTAGTTCAGCTCATGGACCTTGAGCTGACGAGACGCATAAGCCACCGGCTTCTCGTGCTGCATCAGGACAACACCTAAGCCAACTCGTGAGGCATCGGTAAATATAACAAATCCATCACTCCTAGAGGGAAGAGTGAGGACAGGAGCGGACGTGAGGCGGTCCTTCAACTCCATAAACGCCTACTCACAAGCGTCGCTCTAAATGAACTCGGCACCCTTCCGGGTCAACCTGGTCAACGGGGCTTCAATGGGAGAGAATTCCTCAATAAAACGTCAGTAGTAGCCCGCCAAACCAAGAAAACTACGGATCTCAGATGTGTTCGTGGGCTGGTCCCACTAACCCACAGCATCAATCTTTGAGGGGTCCACTACGACACCCTGCCTCGTCACTACATGGCCGAGGAACTTCACCTCCTCCTTCCAGAACTAGCACTTCTCCACCTTCGCATAAAGCTGGTGTGCATGGAGGGTATGTAATGTAATCTCAAGATGCCGCTCATGCTCCTCATGGGTCCTCGAATATATCAGAATGTCATCGATGAACACCACAACAAACTGATCGAGATATGGACGAAAGACCTCGTTCATCAACTGCATGAATACTGCGGGAGTATTGGTCAGTCCAAAGGACATGACCTGGAACTCAAAATGACCATAGCACGTCATGAAGGCTGTCTTCGGTATATCCTCATCTCGAACCCGAACCTGATGATAACCGGACCGCAAGTCTATCTTCGAAAAGAATTGCGCCTCTTACAGCTGATCAAACAAGTCATCGATCCTCCGAAGCGGGTACTTGTTCTTTATCATGACCTTGTTGAGCTCGCGGTAATCTACGTAAAGCCTCAACGAGCCATCCTTTTTCTTCACGAAGAGTACCAGTGCTCCCCATGGTGAACTACTCGAATGAATAAATCCTAGCTCGCGCAACTCGTCCAACTGCTTCTACAGTCCCATAACTCCAACGGTGTTATACGATACGGGGCCTTTGAGATAGGTGCGGTACCGGGCACAAGATCAATCTGGAACTCAATGTGCCGACGAGGTGGTAACCCCAGAATCTCCTGGAACACATCAGGAAAACCACAAACAACAGGCAGCTAGCCGATACTCAAAGCAGCTGACTCCTCAATGACACACGATAACAGGCAGGAAAGCTGCTCTCCTCTGGGCTCGCCAACATACTGAAACTCTGGCACACCGGGTATACAGAACATGACTGTCCTCGCAAAGCAGTCTAATATGGCGTGGTACTCGGTGAGCCAATTTATGCCCAGGATAACATCAAAATCGGACATCGGCAATACAAATAGGTCGGTAGGCAAGAAGATATCCCCAATCAGAATGGGGTAAGATGAGTAAACTCGGTCTAATACTGCAGTCTTCCCCAAGAGTGTCGATACTGATAAACCCTCGCAGGCAGACTCCATCGGCAAACCGGTCGATCGGCCACAAAGGAATGCGATGCACTAGAGTCAAATAATACACGTGCAATGCATGCGGAAATAGGAAGAGTACCCTCGACAACCCCTCCTGATGACTAGGGTCCTACTGGGCGACATAAAATACGCCCTGAGCCTGTTGGGGAGGTGTAGGTCCCCTCTGAGGTCTCTGCTGATGCTGTTGTGGTCGTTGTGGGGGCCTAACCTGCTGCCTCTGCTGCTGCGGGGGAGGTACAGGAGGCTGGTGTTATGGTCACTGCTGCTGTAATGGCTGTCGCGGAGGTGGTGCTACTGCTGCTGATGGGGACTTTCATGCCTACGATGTCTTGTCCTGCCGCATCCAAAGCAAGTGCCTATAAATGGTCCCGAAGATGGTGCTGGGGGTACTGCTGGTGCTCAGAATGCTGGGCGGATCGTGCGCCACTGCTGTGAACGATGCTGTTGGTGGGAACTACTAGAGGGTGCCTTCCTCTTCTGATCACGGGCTCTCTGCACACCAGCCCAATCTGTCTCATATATCAGGGCTCTCTCCACTATCTGCTCAAATGTCGGAAGCATGTGTCCGATCACACGGCTCCTGAGGGCAGGACGTAACCCGTTCTTAAAACGGCGGGCCTTCCACCCCTCATCATCAATAAGATACGTCGTGAAACTCGATAGTGCAACAAAACGTGCCTCGTACTGGGACATTATCATGTCTCCTTGGACTAGAGTCTCAAACTCTAGTGCGCGCTGCTGTCGCACATGCTTGGGAAAGAACTTTTGGTCAAACCGGTCTACAAAGTCCTCCTAGGTCCACTCAAAATCAGCCGCTACTGATCGGACTACAGATGCCCACCAATACTGAGCCTCACCCTGGAGAAGGAATACAGCTAATGGAACTCGCTGCTGGGTCATACATCTCATGGTGTCGAATATCTTCTCTACCTCGGAGCACCATATCTCTGCAGCAGTGGGGTCTGGCTCACCCCGAAAATGTGGAGGATCGTGCTATCGAAAATCCTTGAGAAGAGCGCTCGCACTCTCCTGCTCGGCCTCGGTTAGTGTAACAGTGGGACACCTGCTCTGCCCCTGAAGAATAGCAGTCACATCTGCTGCAACTGAGTAGCACTCATAGGTACGGTCGGATCCGCACCGATCTCAGGTAAAGGAGTGTCATCCTCAGGCTGGAAGGCAGGAATATCTGGTGGTGGAGCAAGAGTAGCAGGTGGTAAAGCGGGAGCTACGGGTGGTGGTGTGAGAGTCGCAGGTGGTGGAGCGGGATTCGCTCGGGTCACTCTTCTAGCCATAATGTCCTACAGAAAGGAACAATGGCTTATTAGCCTTGAGAATTCTCGAAGGCATAAATGTTAAGGGTCTATGTCAAAAAATCGCTAAGTCATTCGGACTCGGAACCTATTATAGTAGATATGTGATGTGATCTTCAGGTATTCTCAAGTTATGCTCCAATACCAACTTCTGTCACTCCCCAAACCTGAAAATCGGATTCACAGGAATCCCGATTAGTGAATTCGGTGCCTATAGCCTCCGTAGTACCCCATTCTTGGTTCTTGGCAATCATATGCCAGATTCTGATCCTGGGATCCTACAAGGAGAATTTTCAGAATGAATTTTTTTTTATAATGGAGCATAACCACAAGCATAACCAAGTCACAAAACAACATCACCACATATCCATTATATCAAAAACTTTAAATACAATGCGGAAAGGGAAATACAAGATGATCAAAAAGCTCCAAAATGGCCTGATACACGCTCCTGCCTCAGCGCTGCTGCTGTCCAATGACACCTGCACGCAATGGTCGTGCATAAGCTTACAAAAGCTTAGAGGGTGGTGTAAGTGTGTGCCTAAGGCAAGTGTCAAGTATATAATATCAGAGTAATGCAGAAACCTGCGGTAAGTCCATAAATAAAACCAACCATAACAATGTTATGTAATATAAGACATGAATGCTATCGACCATACCAAGGCCATGCGATACGAGACATGAATGCTATCGCCCACACCGATGCAATGCGAGGCCTACACAGCCGAATGTCATATGCGAAATACAATCCAAGCAAGTCGGTACTCATCAAGTACACATATCAGTACAGTTCCTCTCTGGATATCACCGAGGTCTAATACACTTCATAGTGACTGCCACCTTCCTAGCTGCACAGTTAAGTAAGCGGAATAGACCTCACTATCAGCCTGACCAGTAGTCTGCCAATACCTACCCGGCTCGTCGATAGCGGACTCATTTACGAGCTGGTCAAAATCAGCCTAACTTATAATACCCTCACTCAGGCGGATAAGGCCGCACCCCCTTCCAACCGACCACGACACGGTGGGAGACGCGGCCTACTGGTATTCGGCACTCGGGTATCCACTTGGTCTAGACATTGGAGCATCTCCTGGTACCAAAAAGGTTCTGAGACTTTCACCCAAGGACATCCTAAGTGCCCACAGTGCTAGAACAAGTATTTTCAGTATCCAATATGACCATCCACGATGTACCTGTGGAGCCACAGCCCTGATATCGCTAGGGCGTGCAGTGATCAAGTCACACATATGCGAGATGCATGAATCACGCCGTCAAATCATGTAATATTACCCGATCATGTGGGGCACTGTCTCATAACGAGTCCCGTAAATGGTCTGCCCAATGGCGAATGCTATGATCAGTAACTACTCAAATCAAGCATACATATGATGCGTATGGGCATGAGTCATGAGATTATACTAAGCATGTTATAAAGTGATGAATATTAACAAGTATGGGCCTATCAATGGGCCCTAAGGAGAGTTACAATGCGGATATTTAACCAACATTGTACTTACAATGTGGACGTTAAACCAACATTGTTCCCTAGGCACGGCCTGCCATAAATATCATTACATGAACCATGGGAAATCACACATTCCAATGAACTCTAAGGACATCCCGTTGGGCCTCGACCCATGGGCCTTGGATACATTAAATGGGCCTGATCCCATGGGCCTTACATTCATCAAATGGGCTACATTAGTGGGCCTTACCAACGAGCCTTATGTACATTGCAATGGTCCATAACCTGCGGGCCTTAGAGTACATCACGATGGGCCTTAACCCACAGCCTTGGAATACATCAAAATGGGCCTAATCCCATGGGCCTTATATATATCAAATGAGCCTAATCTCATGGGCCTTATATATGTCAAATGGGCTTAATCCCATGGGCCTTAGATATATACCAAGGTGGGCCTCAATGGACGGCCACAAACCAATCAAGATGGGGTCCATTTGAACTTTAAATCTGCCCCATTCTTTAGCTCATGCACTAAAATGATCTATCAAAATGGTTGGGGGAATAGGATGCAGCTCATGCATCATGGTGGGGCCCACTGTCCTTGGACAGTGCAAATAAAACACATATATCATAAGGGGGGTCCCCCTAGCCGTCCTCCAGCTAGCAGCATGCTGGACGGCATGATAAAACTCATACATTATGGGTCCCCACCGTCCGCCTAGACAGTGGAATGGAACACATGCACCACCGTGGGCTCCACATGAGGGCCCACCGTAATATATATTTTCCATCCAATCTGTTGGGGAGGGTCACACAGACCTGGACGAAAAGGAAAAAAAATAAATATCAGATTGATTCAAAACTTCAATGGGCCCAAAAGGGTTTCAATGGTAGAGTTCAATCACTGTTGTTTCTTGTGGTGTGGGCCACCTGAAAACTGGATCAAGCTGAATTTTGGGGTGGGTCCACTTCAGAGAATGGCCCACCTTATGAACGGATTAAATGGAAAATAAACATCAAGGTGGGGCCCACGCACAGGGCCATGTTGTTATTAATTTTATTTTATTTTGAAAACCCATTTTTCTGGGATTTTTCTCATGTGGGGCCCGCATCAGGTAGATCCACCCCATCCACTGGCTCCCATGGCCCTAGATAATTCTATCAAGACCAATATTGGGCCTTTTTCAGCGTGTAAGAAAAATCTAGGTGGACTTCAACGGTAATGATATTGTTTTCAACACTATGGCCCACTGGATACTCCGATCAACCTCATTTTTCGGCTCAACGCCTAAAATGAGTCAGGGAGTAAGGTGGATGGTTTGGATTGGAAACATACATCAGGGTGGGCCTGTACAAGTAGCCCTTCTCCAATGCTAAAAAAAAAAACTCATATTTGTGTTTCTTTCCAGCAATCATCCAGACGTTGGACGTTGTTGTTTGGACGTTGTTGGGCTTAACAACACATTTAAGGTGGGCCGTATTTAGGTGGGCCACCACATAATAGATGGTGTGAGTACAATATATATAAGATGGGCCCCACTTTTAGATGGCTTGGGTCAATACATACCTAGTGCTGGGGTCCATCCAAGTGGGCCACATGGCCATTACATCACACACAAAAAAGTAAATAAATGAAAAGAGAGGGAGAGAGAGATAGAGTGGGACATGCATGTGATGGAGGGACTCCGACACTATGGGCCCTCCATTCCATGATTTACATCATAAATCAAGTAGGTCCCATTACATGTGGGCCCGTAAAATCAAAGATCTATGGTGGAGATCCTTTCTCCACCCAAATAAAATGGTCTAGATGACCTCTTTCAAACTAGTATTAAACATCATGATGGGGTCCATGGAGAATGGCCCCATCATGGAATGATATTGATGATCAAGACGGGTCATCGACCACATCCTAGGGTCCAAAGTGAGATCCATACCATTGATCGGTAGGCCTCACTTGGCCCATCTTAAAAATATGAAAAATTAAGCTATGGAAGCACCCACCACTTGATCTTTTCGGTCCGTTGGAAAGCCGATCTCCTAGAGCTTCACTTTGATGGTGGAGATGGGAACTGGATGGCTAAGATTAGAGCTTTTGGGATGAAAAAGTGGGCCTCACAAATGCACTTTTCTCTCCATGGGAAGAGCTTGGACATGGGTTCTCTCTTGCTTGGGATTTGTTGCTTGAGAAATGAGGGGGAGAGAGAGGGTTGTAAGAAGATGTGAGAGATGGGTGATGGATGTGAGTGATGGGTGAGGTGATGGTGTACTTGACATGAGAGTTGACTTGGTGGTTGCTTGATTTATGGTGAAAGAAAGCATGGGTGTTTTGTACTTGACATGAGAGGTGATTAATGGGATTGATGGGACATGTTGTAGAGATTCTCTTGGGATTGCAAACGCGCGGCGTTTTCTCAAAATAAACGCCGGCTCACATCTCTTAGTCAGGGTATCAGATCGGTACATGAGTCATGGCGTTGGAACCGCGACGATGGTGCGGTCGCAATGATACAAGTCTCGAATTAAGCTGACTCAAATGTATAGGATACAACTTACGGTCATGTGTAAACGTCGATTACAGGTCGTGGATTGCCGGAATTCGAAAGGAATGATCGCGGGAGTTGACGAAATAGTACGGATTAGGATACAGGTCTTACAGGTTTCTCGATAGCCTCCTCTCCAGTCCATTTTTATGACTTCTTCGACAAGACAATCGATTGTTGGAGAAAAATGTCATTCTCTTATAGTGGACCTTTCCCAACTTCACGTCTTTTTCTCTCTGCAGCTCTTTTCTTCCGTAGGTATCTTTTCTTGGATTTAGACAACCCTTCTGTAGGAGGTTGGGGTTGGTCATGAGAGTCACTTGGCAATCTATTATTGATGACGTCCATGATTTGTCAAATGAACTTAGCATATTACTAGTCGTTGTGGACCTGAACCTACTGTTGTGGTGGTTGTTTCCATCTGGCTAGAAGTAGCCTCCAACTGGGATGAATGAGTCCTAAAGTTGCATCCTTTGGACTTTTGGAAAGCATGAGTGTTTGCCTGTTGTGTACATCTCAATAATAGCAACTGATTCCTCATGTACTTGACTAGTTGTTGTTGTATATTTGTTACTGGGCGGACATCATAGGGCCTTTGCTTCGGCTAAACTGTTCAACAAGTAAATGGTTGGTTGGGAGGGAAATCCCTTTTCTTGTTGGCCCAGAATTCAGTGGTGCTATCATGATGTGTAACAGGCAACCAAGGATGACGTCCTCCATGGACCCTTAAAATGACCTAGTCTTCGGTTAGGGTGAAAACCATTGCAATTTCTAGTGCTTTTTCTAACCTTTTCTTTTTCGGCATTTGCAACATATAAAGGTTTGAGAGATGGGTTTCAGGCTACTCAAATTGCTTGAGGTTTCAGAGTCTCGAAAATCTACAGTAGCTTTCCTTATTTGTCTTGATTAGAAGGCGGAGTCCTACTCTAGTTGGATTTAGTCTTTCCAATAGAAGGATTGTCTGAACTGGTAGCATTTTCAGTTGTGTCAGTCATTGATACTCTAGAGTTGACCTTGGTGGAAGAAAGTATATCTCCTGTCTTGGTCTGTAGAGTACAGGTACACTCGAACGGGCTACCCTGCTTAAGTGGGTAATGGCGCGGCTTCATCTACTTTTTGAGGGGGGTGGTTGGCCTCTACAACCTCCACCTGAATGCTGTTGACATCGATTGTCTCCTGATCTACAAAAAATATTGACCTCCATCACATGCCTCTCCATTTTCCTGCACTAGGTTTATGAACACAATGTATTTTTTAGTCGAGTGTCGCCTAGTGTCATGCCATTTACAATATTCACCTTTCTTTAGTTCCTCAATCAAGAGAATTTTTTAGTTGGCAAGAAACTTAATAAACTTGCATTATAAAAGAGTATCAAGTTTTTCCTCGACCTGAGAAATTTCGAATGTATAAAACCAACCGACCTCAGTGGTACCCTTCCTCGAGCATATTGTGGTCGGTGCTATGTATTCTACTCTTCTTAGGTCCAGGCACTCACACTTTTGTGTACCAATTATATCGGCCATGGCTGCCTTGAAACAGGCATCATAGTCTTCATCTAGTCGTGGGAGTATTACGTCCACTATGGCAAGATTGTAGTTAGGGTCCTTGTAATAGGTTCCCTTGGATGAACCCATCTGCAGTTGTTCTTCCAAGAGGATTTGCTGGTATATGTGGCCCTAGTTGACAACTCGAACAAATATCCGAAGTAAGCTCCTTCAAACTTCTTTCGAAGCTCAAAGTGCATGCCTTTTAGGGCTAACCTAGCAAACTTGACCTCAGGCAATAAGATCGGGCAACAGTTCCTAGCGCCCTTAAAGTGGGAAATAAATTGTTCGGCCGACTTCTCTAGTGATTGCCTCAAACGAGAGAAATCACACATGAAAACTTTTAGCTCAACTCGATGGAACCGCATGTGAAACTTAGCCCAAGTCTGAATCGAATTCACCGATAGCAAGTTGATATGCCTAGTGAATGTGGTTCCTATTAGTGAATTCCTAAACAAACAAAGTTTTAAGAAATCATTTCAGGATGCCTCTCCGCAATGCATGGTTAAACCTACCTACTTGTTCAATTATAAATGTTTTATTGTCCCCAAAAAAATGGGATAAACTCTAGGAATCTGAAACCTCTAGGAAATTCAAAATATAGGTCAACTCAATCAGGATATAATTTTCTTTAGGTTGCCCAAGACAATTGTTGATCATTTGGGTCAACTCCGTACTCGTGGATGAGTTCTATCACATCTTTTCATCTGATCAACCATTGGGGGCCTTACTATTGTTGCAAGGCTTGATACCTTTGCGGCTAGCTAGGGTCAAAGTCATGTGTCATGTCTAGTATAAGTATACAGATTTATGTTACCGGTGGCCATCCAGCGGACACCTCAAGCCTCTGGTGATCATTATGGGACAAAGACAACATGTATGGTTGCTCCCTGGGTGCCACTGTCTTACGAGGTCCTAGACATACCAGGATTTCAATCAGGAATGGTCCCCGAGCATGGCAATACAATGGTTCATGGTAGATTAAGGTCGTGGTTGAGGGTTTACCCCTAGTGTTTTGGTCTTATACGAGCCACGTCTATGCAACTAGGGCACGACCAAAGGTTGCCCTATGGACCCTTGTGCCCTACTTTACCTTGGTAAAAGGTTTGCGTGTCTTGGGTTAATCCCTGGGGGTATGCGGCCCTTTGGGCTCCATTATAGTATGTCACTCCATTCTAGGGTTGCCCCAAAGGCGGGTCCATCAGGCCATGCGATAACAATGCCCTAGTCGGGGTTGCTTAATCCAACTGGGGTGTAACTACTAAGAATGTGGTAACCTTGTCTGCCAAGAGTTTCTAGTTGGTTAAAGTTGCAATTGTTCTGCTCTTCCTCTATTGCCAATGAGGGTGGTAGAAGTAGCACATTTTGGTTGGCTTTGTTCGAGAACTCAAGTTAGTTGTCCTGCCTCATGTCTATCGAGATGGAGAGTGGGAGAACATTGTTCAAGGGCTTCTACTCTCAAGAGATATCTCTCAGTGTTTCTTTTGCTCATTTCTGCTCGTGACTCAGCATCCCTAGCGATCTGTTGCATATACTTTGTGATTTGCTTAAGAAATAGAGCAAAGTCATCTAGAGTGTGTTGGGAGGATGTTCCTGCGTCAATGTCGACCACAAACTCATGATATTGAGCCAAGCCTTATTGTCCCTTGTCAGTGTCAATCACGGATCTAATCTTTTTGGATTTTAGTGGCATCTCTTTTTTATTGAGAAATACACACATCACTAGGTCCCTCCAGATGTGCTAGAAAGAGGGTGTTACTTTTAATTTAACTAGTTAGGGCTACTCATGTGATCGAGGGCCTGTATTAGAAGTATGTGTGCATGTATGATTGTGCAAGCATGCCAAAGTTTGCTTGACTCTAGGATATTGACTAAATGGTCGGTACTTCTGTGCTGAGATTGATAGATTGGAGACCAGATCTAAACCTAGAGTCTCATTGACCACTGATTGATTGATTTAATGCGTCCCATACTCAAAAGGTTTAAGCAAGAAAATGGGTTAACCCTTACGAATGAGTTCTTTTTGCCTTATACCAGCGATTACAAAATCGGGCGATTTAAGGACTTTATATTCCACTAGTGATTTAACGTAGTATTCCTTAATTAGAGTAAGAGATTTGCACATAGCATAATAAAGACTAACATAAACACAATCGATCTTTATTAGTGTATTGGCCTGTTACAACCATTATGCTTTTACAATATAATCGAAACGAGAAATAAGATAAATTCCTAATGCGCTTATTGGAATATACAGTCGAAACAGATGGTCAGCAAGATATGGCCAGGTATGAACAACTAAATCAAAACTCTAACGAACATGAGGATCTGGAAATTTAAGGTTATAGATATTTAATCTACTCCCAAGGTAAATATTAAGCAGTGGGAGCTGCCGGGTAATAGTGAACTAGGCTAAGAAAAGTAAAATTAGCAGGAATGCAAAGTAGACATGTAGATAGATGTATTTAGTATGGGGCCTCGAAATCTTCTTCAAATGTTCGTTTTATATTTTTTTTTAGGCGGTGAACGCCCATCGCTGGCCTTCTAGGTCCTTTGAAAAAAAATTTGTGCGGTTTTCCGTATACCCAACATTTTCATTCCTAAACCGATGTTCACTTTAGAAAGAAAGTGTTCCGAACTTGCTAGTTTATGAGATCTTCTTTCCATACCTAATCCTTCGCAAAGATGTTCATGGCCCACAAAAGATTTGGTCTAGTGCCCCCAAAGTTCCTCCGATGAAAACAATTAGACCAAGGTTTGAGAAATTCAAAGGTTGATCTCCATCGAACATGACCATTCAATATCTCTTGATAGCACACCTTGTCAACTTCAAGGTTTTGGTCAATCCGAATCAAATTACCTCATTCATTTAATCACCTTGAATGGTAATGGCTTAAGAGTGTTGGAGGGACTTGACCCCTGATATTGATCCGTCATTGTCATTTAGACAGACCAATTCTAATTCCCCCATTCTCTTGATCTCAAATGGATCATGGCCATGGACCCAACTTAGAAGATGTTTTTGTTCATCCCAATCATGGCTCAATCTAGGGCTCGGTTTGTTTGGAGATTTGTTCAATATACAAATCTTCTGGTTGTTGGCTCTCTAAACGTTTTTGTAAAATTTCTCAATTCTGAAGGACCGCGGGAGATAGCCTTGCGGATGAGATTATATCCAGTTGTGACATAAAATATGCTCATCCAGCGGGTCTTTTATAATAGTGTCAAGCATGTCTCCCATTTAATCGCAACAGTAATCTTGGCCAAATATGGCATTAGGCATTTCGTACTCTTAAAAATTCTAATAAGAGACTTGACTATTGCAATAATGATAGAACCAGTAATGCTGGAAAAAATATCAAATACAGATTCTTTTTAAGTACAGGTATGATTTTAACTGGACCCAGCACATAGCATCTTCACGTGACATCGTACAATTGATGCACCTAGGAAGTTCAAGTTAGGTATTGTAAACATATCTGCATTGTTTTTTATTATCCCATCTCTGTCTTATGGTGAGTCCCACATCGAGGCTCCATCCAATCATGGTCGTCTGGTGATGAGATTCAAGCACAAAAATGAGTACTCAAATGGTAGATCATTCGTTAGTGATAAATATCAGCCTTAGGATCTTGGGTCCCATCTCTGATCAGGACCATTAGATAAATTCCACCAGTTAAATTTGAAGAGTTTCCGTGAAACCAATGGATGGATCTTATTGTCTTGATCTGGCCCACTTCGAAAGTATGATTCGACAATATATAGTGATTGGCTACTGATCCTTCAATGTTGTCGTTTGATCCTCGGACCAGAAAATATCTTCAGTTTGTACAGATGGCATTCATGATTTATACGTCCCCAAATCATTCGTACGATGGCCCCCACCACGGATGCCCCGATGCCCCGCGCACAAAAATATCTCGCAGGCCAGAAACGTACTGTTTCACAACATGTAGGTTTCATACATCTGGGAACATGAACCGACAATCCAGACCGTTAATCTGATGGACCTAACATCAGACTGGACGTGACCCAAAAAAAAAAAAAATCATATCCTGAAACGCTAACCTTCTAAATCATACATCTATCTTCGGTTGATTTGTTATGAACCGTTGCTCTATTTTATGGCTTTAAGGTCTATCTACGGGCCATTGCTCAAGGGTCAGTTTCCGGGCTTCATATATGCCAGATCCCGTTGCATCAACGGTTTGGATCTTGAATGTAGGGAATCCTATGCAACAGCAAGCTGTACCACTATGATTTATGTTAGGCATCCACACCATGCATTATGTGGGTCCCCTTTAGGTCACAGGATATCCCAAAAATTAATCATATCCAAAATTTAGGTGGATCACACCATCTAAAACCGTGTGAAAACATGCCTAAAACATCTAACAGCACTTGGTTGGGCTCACTTGAGGTTTGGATGGGGCTGAAACTTAGTGGGACACTTCATCTAGGTGGGAGACACAATGGATAAGCTGGATGTTTGAACCACATTTCAGTAGGCCCTATAAATAACCAAGAAAGTTTCAATGGGTGGATACCTACTCTCGGCTTTTTTCTATGGGTGACCCACCTAAGTTATGGATTAACCTAATTTTTTTTAATCCTAATGACCAACCATGTATGGGTACATCTGATTGATGGGGTGGATGTGTGAGTTTGACACACATCGTGGTGGGCCCAAAAACCCCAGCAACCCAACTTTATGCAAAGATATATATATATATATATATATATATATATATATATATATATATATATATATATATATATATATGTGTGTGTGTATGTGGAGCTCACGGCAGCTTCTCGTGAGGTCGAGCTGTGTGGGTTGGACCATGATGTATGTCAAACATCAACACCATGAATTTGATGGGTCCCCTTTAAATTATGGGATATTTTAAAAATCAACCGTATATGGAGCCTGCACTTGGTGGGGCCCACGTGAAAACTTGGTCAGACCCCTCATCCAAGTGGGACACACATAATGGATGGGCTAGATTTGTGTACCATAGCTCAGTGGACCCAACAAATAACTATGAATATTTTAATGGAGGATAACCCCTATTAACTTTTGTAGGTTGTGCGGCCTGCAAAAGTTACGGATTAACTTGACTTTTAAGTCAAGTTAAAAGTCATGGCGGGTCGAACCACATTTCAGTGGGCCCATTAAATGATTTTAAACGTGTTTTTTTTTATCTTTTGTTAGCTTGTTAGTACTGTCAGATCGCACTTCACTGTGGGAATCGATGCCAAGACGTCGGTGTTGAAACGCCGTATCTTTCACTCAGTCTACCATGCATTTGGGTGTGATTATGAATGTTTTAATGTGAGGGTAACCCCTCTCAATTATTGTATGTGGTGTGGCCCACTCAAGTCATGGATTGACTTGATTTTTAAGCCCATGGCCCACCATGAAATGGTGCATATGGCTGATGGGGTAGATGTTCAACACACATTAGGGTGGGGCCATGCAGCTCGTGTGTGTGTGGTTGACCCCATTTGAATTGCACACCGGCCACTTAATACAATTTCAAATATATGAGTGCTGTGTATCATTCACCATGCTCTGCCTGAGTGTTATAGTTTTTGTCTTCTTGTGAGGGGCAAACTTCATTTAGAAACGCGGATTGCATGATGAACCAGCTACCATAGACTTCTATGGTGGAATTTGTTGGGCCATGTGCAGTTATCGAAGATGAGCCCATGCAAAGTGTGATGGATCAAAATGAATGAATTCAGCTAATTCAACCACGATGGTTGATGGTTTTCTTAGCAGATTTGATTAGAGCATGTGCCGCAAGAAAAGGTGAGCCGGACTAAAACAGCTTTCTTTCCAATATGTTCCATGTGGCCGTACATTTTAGACTCAGTCAAATTAATCTTGTCATCAGTCCCTGATGCATCAAATCAGCCTACATTTGAAAGTTGTCAAGTTACCTATAGCAACATATGGCCATCAAACCCTGTCAAGTCAGGTCCTCAGGAAGTCCATGGCGGCAATCACCATCCCTATTTCCATCCTTATTTTATGCGGACATGGTTTGGCCCGTGACCCCAACACTAGCAGGCTACCTTGTGTTAGAGCTGGCTCCACCACTGTGAAGTGGACCATACCATAGGAAACGATAGGAATTAAACTCTTACCTTCCAAAACTTTTTGGAAACCACTGCAATGTTATATGCCATTCAACTTCATCCTAAATTAACTTATCCTTCTATGGAGGAAAAACAAATATCAGCTTAATACAAAACTTCCCTTGTTTTCAAGGAGGTTTCAATGGTACTAAGCGCCTACCCTCAACTATTTCTTATGGTGTGGTTCACTTAAGCTTTAGATCTGTCTTATTTTTTGAACTCATGTCATAAAATAATATAGCAAAACAATTACATAGCATGGATAAAACACATATATCATAGTGGGTTCATGTAATTTTGACGCCAACAAGCTGGAGGGTGTTGGGCTCACCAGCCAAACCATCCTTGGTTTGAGGGAATGGTCCTACTCCTATAATATTTACCACCATTTCAAAAATGGATGAGTTCAAAGGATTTTTATTTTTTATTTTTCCTTACACACACATACCCCACACACTCACCCCATGGTGGGATTTCACCACCTATGGGTAATTGAACCCTTGACCACATGTTCAAACTCGGGAGAGTCTACCACCAGAGCAAGAGTAAGGACCCAACTTCAAAGGATTTTATTAGGCCTGACCCACTCAAATCATGTCTGACCATGGGCCTCATCTTTGACAGCGGCACTTGATCCAATTAAATTATACCATTTTAGATCTCCTAATGGAGTAGATTATGTGCAGCCCCAGCCTCACCAAAGATCATACAACCCTTGTTACAGGCTCACCTTAATGTCTATATTTTATATCCAGTCTTTTTATTTTGTCATATCATTTTAGAGCATGATGACTGGAGTAGACAGATGGAAATAGTAGTAATTGAATGCCCACCATTGAAATCTTTTTAGGACCTGTCACAATGTTTTCATGATTTTTATTTGCCATCCAACCTGTTGATAAATGATAACATTACAAAAACCTAGATGAAGGGAAAAAATAAATATCAATTTGATCTGAAACTTTTGTGGCTTATAAAAAAATTTTAATAGTCAGTCACTACTATTTCCTGGCATATGGTCCACCTGAGATTTAGATCTATATCATTTTTGGGATTATGTCTTTAAATGATATGATAAAATGGATGGACAGCATGGATATAGAATACATACATCAAGGTGGCCCCAGGGTAATGGCCACACCTAATCGGCTCCCCCTAGTGGTTGTGAATCATCCTCTCACAAGAACCATTCATGTAATTTTATCCTAATCAACTAGTTGTGAGACACACATTGGAGGGAGCATACCTCTAAAATCTGACGGATGAAGCAGTCGTTAGCCGCCTTTATCGCTATGAAATTGACGGTTGAACTAAATTTGTGAATTACTATACGTTTGATGAGTCACCACCATTTTGTAATGGTGGTGAACTATCAAAGGAGTGTGGGCCTAAGTTAACAGAAAAATCCACTACGGAGGGCAGATTGATGAAGGGTGAGAGTGGTTGCACAGCTGCGAGTGCTGATACATGCGATCGGCAAAGGAATGGAAAGATCGGACTCGGTACTGGAAAAGCTCTGTGGGCCCAACATGATGTATGTGTTTTATGCACACCGTCAATTCATTTTGCCGTAACATTTTAGAAAATTAGCCCATTTTTTAAGGCAGATCCAAAGCTTGAGTGGACCACACTGCACAGGAAGGAATGGGATAATGACCTCACAGTTGAAACCTTTGTCAGGCCCACCGTGATGTGTCTTTGCCATCCAATCTGCTCATAAAGTCACGAAAATTTAGATGAAAGGAAAAAGACAAAAAATCACCCTGATCCAAAATTTCTATGTGTAAATGGTGGAAGGTAGATTTTCTAAGGATACGGGAGATTGATTCTCTTTTTTCCTTTTCTCCCTTGAAAGATTTTGTTAAGGAGATAAAAGAGTCTTATATTTGACCAGAGTCACCGCTAACCATTTATATTACGATTCTACAGTCGATTAGCATTTATAGAAATGTTTAAAATTAAAAACCCGACAACTCATATGTTTAGTTTATAGAAATTCAAAGTAAGGGATCGTGGTTACAGAGAGGGAAGGTGTTAGGCACCTACTCTACCCATACGGATATACAGTCTTTACTTCACAAGATCTGATTAATTTCTGAATAACAAGGTTAGTTCTCGCATGCAGGAAATGTAATGCAATGCAATGATACTAATGATTGATTGAGCTGAATTTCTGATGGGTATAATCCGACTATATCAACAAGCCGTAGAGCATATGTTTGAAACAATCAAGTGCAGTGTACAAAGTATGGGATGCTTGATATTGTATTAATGTTTATGATAAAACAAAAGCTAACCAACTAAGGTTTCCAGTAGACCTGTTACAATTGTATCGGCAAGTGTTAGAGCATACTCTCACTACTCAGATACGAGAAAACGATAGAATGTAATGCACGTGGTACACGATAGCTAACTAGCCAAGGTTTATGATAGGCAAGATCTGATTATATCGCCAAGCTATAGAGCATACAGATGCATGAAAATGATGAAAATGTACTATGATACTGATGTATATAAGGAGCAGGGGGTTAAGAATGGAATAAAATTTGCTTGCTGATAATGCATTGATATGATGATATTGATATAAACTTGAACAATTAGATGAACAGTAATGTTGCAAGGTTAGATTGAGTGACTTAGATTTGAACTTAGATTACTCAAGAGGGTTAGACTCTAGCTAGACTAAGCTAGAGCTAGGCTCTCACTCTCTCCACTCTCACTCTTCTTGGTGGAGGGATGGCTAAGGCTAAGATTAAGGGATTTCTGGAAATGGGAGTGGATTGAAATGAGAGTGGATTATCTGCTTTCACTAGATGTTTGAAATGAGAAGGGGATGGGGCTACTTATAGCATTTCAACTTAACTTTCTAGCAATTCCTAGTAATCATAGAGGCAAAAGGTGGTTGAAATGCTAGAATTGAAAATTACTACATGGCATTATCTCATGGTTTGAATGAAGTAGTAAAATGGTAATTTTGGGTAAGGAGATAGGCATGAGAGTAAACGTACCTCAACAATACACTTGAAATTCGAAAAAGGAGAGTTCCACATGCTTGAGGGACGCTGCCCCAAAGAGGAGGAATGACACGTGGCTAGTAGTAGCCTGGCCATCAACGGTCCCCACTTGGATACCTTGCTTTGACAGGCAGCATCCTCCAAGCTTATAGAGGCTCTACTATAAATGTTGTTGCTTTAACATTTCGATCATTTTTTTCTATTAAGCTTGCTTTGGAGCTTAGTTTTGAGCTTAACTAGGTGAGTTGACTAGATTATGGAGTTGAACAGGCTGATTGAGTGAGTGACACGCTGAGCTAACTCAAGGCTTTAAGATTTTAGGTTTCTAGGGTTTAGAGTTAGGCTAACTGGATTGATCAGGTTGAATGGACTGAGTTTAGGATTTTAGGACTAAGATTAATGGGGTTCATATTTTTAGGGTTAGGGTTTAAGATTTATGCTATTGGAGTTTATGCTTCTAAGGTTAAGGGTTCAGCCGTCCACCTATCCATTCAAACTCTATTAGCTTATCAGCATGAGAAAGGGTGTCTACACCGCGATCTCCAAAAGTTTTCAACGTGGGCCATTCAACGGCTAATAAATCATTGGAGTAGTCCACTCGAGCTTTAGATCATCTTATTTTTGTGTTCATTCCTTAGAATGATCCCAAAATGGATGGACGGCCTGGATGAAACGGATACATAGGACTGTCCGTAGTCCTTTGACCAGTACCAACAAACGCCGAGCTCGGTGGAAGTCACTGCCAAATCCGAGTCCGGAAATATCTGAGCCGTACACTAAGGGTCACATGTGTATCAGGAAATGGACGGTTAGGGAGGGATAAAGGAAGAAGTCCATATCCAGCTTACATTTGTGCTTCATCTGATCAATGGGCTGATCTCATTATGGGCCCACCTTTGTGTGACTTGAATTCCACGCGTGTATTATCCTCCGCACACAGAGGATTGCAACGTTTCAAAATGGACGGTTGCAAGTAGCTCTCCTGAAGAACGAACGGGCCATTGACGAAGTCGGTCTCTTCGCCAAATGACAAGAGCTGAAAGCGACGGCTCAAATTAAATGTGCTTCTTGAGTGGTCGTAGTTAAGGGGAAATGTACCATACTCAGCAGGAGTATAGAACACCATACTCGCACTAACCCACCATAACATGCTTCTGCAACAGTCTTTACATCTCAACCATCCATATCATAGACATTGCACCTATATGAGGAAATCAAAATGATCAGATGATCCTAACATCTAAATGGTGGCCATCAAATGGATGGTTAAGACGGTGATCCAAATTGAAAGGCAAATTTTGATGGTTAGGATCATTTGATCGCTGTGACTTTCTGAGTTGCTTGATCAACAATGGGGCCCATGAGTCTAGATTAACGTACCGGATGTGTACGGCAGATTAACTGCCACGCTTATTAAATAGTGGAGAATTTACACCTTAATCTAGCCATACATTTTGCATGTTTCCAGGAAAGGTTTGTGTGCCGGGACAACAGCCGGTGGATGTGGGGTCATTTTCAAATGATACAAGACGTTTATATGATGGTTCTCACCATGGATGACGAGCGATGCCCAAAAAATCTCTCATTTCACATAATTTAAATCCTTTGAATATTACTCTTTTACTTTTAATGCAGACCGTCTCTTTAACTCAAGGTGTACCACTTAAATTACTTGGAAAATTTTATAAAATAACTATTAGACTGAGTTCTACCACTGAGCATGGCAACGGGTGCAAATAATTATTAGACTGGTCAGCTTTATAAAATATTGTTTGAGATGCATGAATGGAGGAAAGATATAATTAGAAATGAAAATGAAAATTAAAGAATAATATATCATTAGGTTATTATGCCTCGTTAGTAGGCCCCGGAGAGTTTTAACATAAGGTCATGGGTTCGAGTATTAATTCATTGCGGCCATCATTGAAGTGACTGGGTGGGTGTATGTGGAGTGTGAGTGTATGGGAAAGCAATTGGTTGTAAATAATTTAAAAAATAAAAAAAAAAATAATTGGATAAGTATTAGGTTAGATTGGTAGCAAAGAATTACATTCAAAAGAATTGTGTCAACTTCAGTGAAATATTATTCGCATCACTAATAAAGCTAGTATATATTAGATTTGTATTGGCTTTTGGTTATCCAATACAAAATGAAACCGGAATAGTTAAATTTGAATATTGTGTTTCTATATGTAAAATTAGAAGAGCAGATTTATATTAAGCAACCTAAAAAATTTGAGGTGCAGGAAAAAGAGAATTTATTTGTAGTATTAGAAATTTAATTCTTTCATGTCGAATCAACAATTTATCATATAAAAAATTCGATTATTGTGTCTACTTTAAAGCACTGAGTGATGGAGAATTTATTATTCTGGTGTATATTGATGATATGCTTATTGCTAGCCATAGCATATCTGAAATCAATATATTGAAAGCTCAGTTATCCAAGACATTTGAGATGAAAAATTTGTGAGCTGCAAAGAGGATTCTCGACGATAGTATATATAGAGACGGAAAAATGAATAGGCTATGTTTGTCTCATGAGGAATATCTTGAAAAGGTCTTAGTCAAATTTAGACTGAAAAAGGTTAAACCAGTTAGCACACCTCATGCTGCTCACTTCTGGCTTTCTTTGGGTTTATATTTTATGTTGAATGAAGAAAGGCAGTATACGTTTCGTGTGCCCTACTCGAGTGTAGTTGGTAGTCTTATGTATTTTATGGTGTGTACTAGACTGAATATTTCACATGCGGTGGGTGTTGTGAGCAAATGTATGTCAAACCCCAGCAAGCAACATTGAAAAACAATGGAATGGTTACTTTGTAACATACGAGGTATGAAAAACTACATCTTGGTTTATAAAAATTCTGAGGAGAAACTTGTATATTATGTGGATGTAAATTATGCAGGGAATGTGGACATTAGAATGTTGATTTCTTATTACTCATTTGTATTAGCAGGTATAGCTATTAGTTGAATGTTGAAGCTTCAGCTTATGGTTTCACTTTTCAATATCGAAGCTGAATATATGGTTGTTGATATAGAGCGGGTCGCGGACAATTTCATGGCCAAGATGGATCAGAAAAGGCACGGTCGGTGACAGAAGTGATCCGGACCATCTGACCTTAGATCGGGCGTATCTCATAATCCGGAATGAGTTATCCGACATAAAATATATGATTTTGGGGTAGAACGAGCTACTTTAGCCAACCAACCCTGCTATGCTAGGTTGCGCAGCCCGGATTTGCGAGAAACCCACTGATCGACGGTCGTTTCCTCTTTTTAATTTTGTTTTTACTATAAATAATAAGTTTTAGTTAGGGTATAACTTTTCATCCGTTGGGCTTTAGGAGTTGTGTCCAACATGAAAAGTGCTTAGGATAATTAGGAGAACGGTTTGGTGAAGCCAAATAGGACACTTACTATTTTTGGCCAAAAACCTTGCGCACTAGTAGACATCATGACCGTCTATAAATAGTAAGTTTACTATTTATAGTAAGTTGCGAATTCTAGGAGTTTTAGTTGTAGTTTAAGTCTGATTTCTTTCTTATTGCTTGGTTCCCTTATTTAAAGGGTTGTGAACTCGATTTTGGAAAATCATCAATTAATTTTAAATTTATTAGAATTTATTTCTATCTTCCTACTTTCTTTTTTCGTGGATTCGAGAAGTCTCTGTGAGGAGTCCAGAGAAGCTCCGTGGATTCGGAGTAGTTATCCTTGAGGAAGATGGTGATCGACCTCATCACGTTCATCCCTGCGTCAATTTGGTATCAGAGCGAGGTTTTTCCTCGGGCCGATGGCAAATAACGAAGATATGAATCAAAATCCTGTGGACGGTGATCCAGGGATTCATTATCTTTCGGAAAGAATGAAAGTTTTCCATCGGGAGAGTCAGTTGACCATGCAAGGGCTGCAGGCAACCCTCGACCGTCTTGTGGATGCGCTACTTCCGCCCCGAGCCCTAGGCGGTGCTCCACCATCTATGGTCGCCCCACCACCCGTGGTTGTTATACGACGTGACCCTAATTATCGCAGAGCACTACCAGCGGTAAATCGTAGGGCTACACCAGATGATTCTAGTTACAGCGACGAGGACATTAATGAGGGTTTTGATCGACGACCAATTCATGGAGGTGATCGTTTAGATCGTGCTGAAAGAGACTATCGAGGTAAGGCTGAACTTCCTAGTTTTAACAGTTTATTACGTATCGAAGATTTTCTCGATTGGCTAGCCGAAGTAGAGAGATATTTCGATTATATGGATGTACCAGATCATAAAAGGGTGAAGTTGGTTGCGTTTAAATTAAAATCTGGTGCTTCTGTATGGTGGAAACAATTGCGACTCTCACGAGCCCGTCAGAACAAGGCGCCCATCGCATCATGGCCTCGGATGAGATGTCTTCTTCGTTCATGATTTTTCCCCAGTGATTATGAGCAGATATTATTCCAGCAATACCAGAATTGCCGACAAGAAAATCGAACTGTTACAGATTACACTGAAGAATTCCAGCGGTTGGCTACACGAAACGATTTGTAAGAATCTGAGTCACAGAAAGTGGCACGATTTATAGGCGGGTTGCGACCGGTAATTCAGGATCGAGTTCAGATGTACCCAGTCGGGACCGTAGATGAAGCAGTTCAATTGGCAGGAAGGGCAGAAACACAGCTTGCAAGAGCTCCTGCTCGTCCCTATCCTTCAAATCGACCCCCTATGACAGGTCCCACACAGGATCCAGTGCTGGCTCGAGGAAAAGATCTAGTAGGAGAACGTCATCAACCTCCTCCACCCGCAAACCGTGATACGGGGAGTGGACCATCCAGACCTCAACGGGCAGCACCCACAACAGCGGGCCCGAGTAGGATTCCGAATCCTTATGCTCGGCCAAGGCCGAACAGTTGTTACCGCTGTGGCCAACCAGGCCACTTATCAAACACTTATCCTCAACGTCCGGCAGCACACTTGACTATAAACGAAGGGAGCACTGAAGATGAGGCCGCAGAAGAAGATCATGGCTTTGATGAATATGAACAAACCACTGAAGAAATAGCAGGTGGCGATGAAGTGACAGGCGAGGATCGTAGCAAATCTCTCGTTGTGAGGCGACTACTGTATACCCCACGAAAGGAATTACATCCACAGCGGCACAATATATTTCGTACTCGGTGCACTGTCAACGGAAAGATCTGTGATGTGATCATAGACAGTGGTAGCAGCGAGAACATCGTCTCAAGAGTGATGGTGGATAAGTTGCAGCTACCAACGACGAAACATCCTTCCCCGTACTCAATTAGCTGGATAAAAAAAGTGAACGACACCAAGGTAACTGAACAATGCACTATCTCGTTTCAATTGGTAAACATTATAAGGATCAGATACTTTATGACGTGGTTGACATGGAAGCCTGCCATATGCTACTCGGTCGACCCTGGCAGTCGGACCGTGATGCGACCCATCGGGGGCGAGACAATGTCTGCATATTCGTCAAGGATAGTCAAAAAATAATCCTTACCCCTATGGCACCAGAGAACCACCCTGAAGCCTCTAAAGTGGAGGGGAGTTTTCTCTTGACCATTCGAGATTTTATGGAGGAATCTAAGGAAACCGGCGAGGTATACGCCGTAGTGGTGAAAGGCGAGGAAGAGAAACTTTCAAACATCTCTCCAAGCCTAAAATTGTTGCTAAATGAATTCAAGGAGGTCTAGCCTGAAGATTTACCTGATGGATTGCCCCCCATGAGGGACATCCAACATCACATAGACCTCGTCCCTGGGGCTAGCCTGCCCAATCGCCCTCATTATCGGATGAGTCCGAAAGAGTGTGAAATACTTCAAGGACAAGTGGAGGAATTGATCCGTAAGGGTCTATTGAGAGAGAGCATGAGCCCATGTACTGTACCAGCATTATTAACGCCAAAAAAAGATGGAAGCTGGCGCATGTGTGTCGACAGCAGAGCAATTAACAAAATTACTATTAAATATCGGTTTCCAATACCACAGTTGGACGACATGCTCGATATGTTAGGAGGGACTAAAGTATTCTCTAAACTCGATCTAAAGAGCGGGTACCATCAGATTCGTATTCGACCTGGTGATGAATGGAAAACGGCATTCAAGACAAAGGAAGGGTTGTATGAGTGGCTGGTCATGCCTTTCGGCCTATCGAACGCACCAAGTACTTTTATGCGTTTGATGAATCAAGTTCTAAAACCGTTCACTGGCCAATTTGTGGTAGTATATTTTGATGACATATTGATATATAGCCAGGATGAGGCGAAGCATAAGAAACATCTCAGGCAGGTGCTGCAGGTCCTACAAGATAACAAGTTGTACCTCAACTTGAAAAAGTGTAGCTTTTTAACTAACAGCCTGTTATTTTTAGGATTTGTTATAACGTCCACAGGCATTCAGGTGGACGATGAAAAGGTGCGAGCTATTAGGGAATGGCCGATCCCGACAAACATTCATGAGGTGAGGAGTTTTCATGGATTGACGACTTTCTATCGTCGATTTGTGCGAGATTTTAGCACCATAGTCGCGCCAATAACAGACTGCATGAAAAAAGGGCCGTTCCAGTGGATCGATAAAGCTGACAAAAGCTTTCATGAGATCAAGCATCGTTTGTCTACAAAACCGGTCTTGGTGATTCTTAATTTTGATAAATTATTTGAGGTGGAGTGTGATGCTTCATATGTCGTAATAGGAGGAGTATTATCACAAGAAGGCAGACCGGTAGCCTTCTATAGTGAGAAGCTCAGTGAAGCCCGAAAGAAGTGGTCGACTTACGAGCTTGAGTTGTACGTAGTTATTCAGGCGCTGAGACATTGGTGGCATTATCTGATTCAAAGGGAGTTTGTTCTGTACACCGACCATCAGGCATTAAAGTTTATTAATAGTCAGACTAATGTGAATCGTGTGCATACTAGATGGGTTACATTTTTACAGAAATTTACGTTTGTTCTGAAGCATAAGTCAGGTCAACAGAATAAGGTGGCTGATGCACTTAGCCGTCGTACGTCACTACTTGTTACGGTGAGCAATGAAGTGGTCGGATTTGACTATCTTAAGGAGCTATATGCCGAGGATGAAGACTTCAAAGATTCTTGATTGAAGTGCCAAGAAGGTCACCCCAGTGACTTTCATATACAGGATGGTTTTCTCTTCAAAGGGAATCGATTGTGCATCCCCCAAAGTTCTCTAAGGGAGCAGATTATTCAGGAACTACATGGAGGTGGCCTCGGTGGACACCTTGGGCGAAACAAGACGCAAGCTCTTGTGGAAGAGTGGTATTACTGGCCGTAATTAGTACATAATGTGGGAAGAGTTGTACAACGTTGTCATATTTGTCAGACCTCCAAGGGACAATCTTAGAATACGGGCCTCTACACCCCGTTACCTGTGCCTGACTGTCCTTGGGAGGATTTATCAATGGACTTCGTGCTTGGTCTTCCATGAACACAACGCGGCATGAATTCGGTGTTCGTAGTGGTCGATCGTTTCTCCAAGATGGCGCACTTTATCCCATGCAAGAAGACCCTTGATGCAACACATGTGGCGAATTTATTCTTCAGGGAGGTCGTACGGCTACACGGGGTCCCTAAGACCATTACTTCTAATCGTGACACGAAGTTCATTAGCCACTTTTGGCAGACTTTGTGGACTCGATTCGATACACGACTTCAATTCAGCAGTGCTTACCACCCACAGACTGATGGGCAGACCGAAGTTGTGAATCGCACTTTGGGAAACCTCCTTCGATGTATTTTAGGAGAGAAACCGAAGCAGTGGGATTTGGCCTTGTCTCAAGCGGAGTTTGCATTCAACAACATGGTGAACCGTTCTACAGAAAAATCCCCGTTTCAGGTTATTTACGGACCAGTACCTCGCCACACACTAGGCTTGGTCCCTCTGCCCAAGCTCCCAGGCATGAGTATTGCGGCAGAACATATGGCAGACAGGATCATGGGTATTCTTGCGGAGGTGCAGACTAAGCTACATGCGTCAAACGAAAAGTACAAGGAACAAGCGGACAAGCATCGTCGACAAAAGGTGTTCGAGGTGGGCGACCAGGTAATGGTCCATTTGTGAAAAGAAAGATTTTCGACCGGGACGTACAACAAGCTGAAGAATAAGAAGATTGGACCGGTACCGATCATCCGAAAGATCAATGACAATGCTTATGTTGTTGATCTTCCAGATGACATGGCGATCTCACGGACTTTCAACGTTGCGGACCTGACCGAGTATCATGAACCAGCGCAGGAGGAGAACTCGAGGACGAGTTCTTTTCAAGTGGAGGGGACTGATGTAGAATGGGTCGCGGACAATTTCATGGCCAAGATGGATCAGAAAAGGCACGGTCGGCGACAGAAGTGATCCGGACCATCTGACCTTAGATCGGGCGTATCTCACAATCCGGAATGAGTTATCCGACATAAAATATATGATTTTGGGGTAGAACGAGCTACTTTAGCCAACCAACCCCACTACGCCGGGTTGCGCAGCCCGAATTTGCGAGAAACCCCCTGATCGATGGTCGTTTCCTCATTTTAATTTTGTTTTTACTATAAATAGTAAGTTTTAGTTTGAGTATAACTTTTCATCCGTTGGGCTTTAGAAGTTGTGTCCAACATGAAAAGTGCTTAGGATAATTAGGAGAATAGTTTGGTGAAGCTAAATAGGACACTTACTATTTTTGGCCGAAAACCTTGCGCACTAGTAGACATCATGATCGTCTATAAATAGTAAGTTTACTATTTATAGTAAGTTGCGAATTCTAGGAGTTTTAGTTGTAGTTTGAGTCTGATTTCTTTCTTATTGCTTGGTTCCCTTATTTAAAGGGTTGTGAACTCGATTTTGGAAAATTATCAATTAATTTTGAATTTATTAAAATTTATTTCTATCTTCCTGCTTTCTTTCCTCGTGGATTCGAGAAGTCTCTGTGAGGAGTCCAGAGAAGCTCCGTGGATTCGGAGTAGTTATCCTTGAGGAAGACGGTGATTGACCTCATCACGTTCATCCCTGCGTCAGTTGTGCTTGTGCATTGTGGCAAAGAGAGCACTACCAATTTGGTGAAGAACTTGGTATACTACTCTCGAACTAAACACATTGATGTTTGCCATATCTTTATCCAACATATGTTAGAAAAAGGAGATGTCATTCTCAAAAAGATTTACACTAGCAAGAATCCAATAGACATGCTTACAAAGGTTGTTCCTATAGATAAGTTTAAGTTTTGGTCGACTTCTTTGAGCTTGACAAAAAAGAAATGAAGACATAGTGTGCTCAAAGAAGCAACGATGATGGTGTTACTTGGAAGATGAGTAGAGATGGTGGTACCAGCTTGTAGCAGTGGAGATTGTTGATAGAATGCCTTCAATCCTAGAGTAGAGAAGGTAAATTTCAGTTTGACCAGAGCCTCTACCAGTTCAACTGAAAATTCTGAATTCAACCATATTGCTCACTATAATGTTTTGCACTTTTTCGATTCGACCGAAGGTTTGTGAGTCAGTTCGACTGAAGGTCTCACAGTTCAATCGAACCAAATATGCTAAGTGTGGGTTTTGTTTCTAATCGCGTATGGAAGTGTATAAATACTCTTTTAATCTCAATTACGGTAAGAGCAGAACAAGTTTAATTTGTAGCCTAGAACAAATTCTCTAAGATTTTATAGAGAAAACTAGGATTTCTATCTATAAGTTGTTCCATCTCTTGTATCTTTCTAATTATAGTGGATTGTTCGTTGCTTTGTGTCGTGGTTTTTTCCCACAAGAGTTTTCCATATAAAATTTGTGTGTTTGCTTAGATGTTTCCTTCTCTATTGCTTGTTTAATTCATATCTAAGGTGGCTTTCATGCCCATTAAGAGGTATTTGCACCTAACAATCCACATATAGCAAGTTGTGAATAGCCAGAGATAAAGTAATGGCGTAGGAGAGTGCATGCAATCACATAACTTACTAGAGAAGACAACCTCTATGGCTTGAAATAACATGCACAAGCACGTTACTTGTTATAGTCAGTATTTTCTTGTACACATGGTCAAAGGTGAGATGTTATAATTACATATAAAAATTGCATGAGATCACACAACCAGTCATCTTAATCGCTCATGATGCCCAGGATAACTCTCTAATAACCATATCTCAAGTATATAAATAAAGTACAAAATAAAGACCTAAATACCAGCACAATCAAACCCAACACGATACTACTAATCTATTAATCCCGCATTGACACTTATCCTTTTATTTTATTATAATTTAGCTCTCCATCGCTCGCTAGCGGAACATTGCACATATCATGGGTCGTAGTTTTTTTTCTTTATCTTTTCACCATTTATTCATAGCATCTCGCTGGATCACAAGAAAAATCGTTCAGTTTTAAACAGAAAGTCATGGGACTTTTCTACCAAGTACTAAGTCGTTTCATCGATTGTTTTGTCATGAAGTTTAGCTCATACCAAACGATGAGTAGATAGTCAAATCACGATCATTTAATTATGTACAATTGGTTCCTACTAAGTACTCAAACAAATTGCAACGCTACTAGCTATCTAGTCACGGAGCTTGGTTTCGATCGAATGATGAAGAAATTGTCAAAGGTCTATTCTTCATTGGTCATCTTGCCATAAAATTCAATTTTTGACCAAACAATGAACAAATGACTATTTCACACTTCACGACTGTCTTGTTACGAGGCTCAATCCATGCTATGTCATAAATAGATCGTCATTTCTCAAGCTAATTATGAGTGTTCATATTATAATATCATTAATAAAATACTTTCAGTTTTTATCTAGTTATACCATTTTTCTCTATTACTTTGCCATTGAATTATGGTTGACATCATGCAAATATCGAAGTACTTTCGACAGAAATATAAAACATAATTATAAAAAAATAAAATAAAATAAAATAGCATTTGAAAGACACCTTCCCCTTTGTAAATCACCTAATATTATACAATTGATGACTAAATAGACAACAAATTTTCACAAATCTAATCCTAATCGATATATCTTGGTGCATGAGTTCAAAAGGAATTCAAATCGAATTGGGCCACATCCGGTTACAACACACTCGATATGTGCGCAAGACCAAATTTGATCAAATAAAAGGCTCTAAATGGGCAAACAAAAAGCTTGAGAAGGCATGATTAAAGGTAGTAAGAAAAGACTTGGTGACCTATAGCTTACTTTGAAGCTTAGGCCTTAAGAAAGTAGAACGGTAGAACACAATTCATATAGTTGACCCCAATTAAGTGGGAGAAGGCTTAGATGATGATAACAATGGATTGATTCTTTAAGTGCTCGTTTGGGAGTAAATGGCTTACTCAGTTGTTTTTGGATGTGAGTTAATGAAATGCACTTAAAATTTAAATATTATATTTGGATAAGGTAAATGGAAAGATTTGGAATGAATTGGATTTTTTCAATATATTCGCAGGAACACGTGATATATCTCAAATTAGCTTTAATATCTCAGTTAATATTAGACAAAATAGTTATAATAAGCTTATTGAAAGACATACTTTAGCCAAAATTGAGAAAATTTCAAGCCTTAGGTGGGGCCACCAGCATAAGCATCACAAATACGTAATCTGCCAACGTATTTTATTATCCATTTAGATTGCCAACCTTTACACAATTTGGGTTATTCTGTTAATGTGATTTTAGTGATATAGCCATAATTAAATTAGTTCAAAGTATCGGCAACATGCCACATATACCATGAACATATGCATAGCACTATCTTTGTTTAATTGTGTGACTCTCAAAAGAAGCCCATAATGGCATTTCACTCCATTTACTTTCAAATCATTAAGAGTTTATTTACTCTTTAGTCATCTTATTTCCATGCATTTTCTTCCATCCAAATGCATCTTTAATGTTAGTTATCTCTGTTTACTCTCAATTCCTTTCCATTTCTCCTCATTTACTCATATCCAAACGACCCCTTAATCTTTTGAAAGCCACCAGTACATCATATCAACGGTTTGAATCATGGAAACATGACCAGGACCAAGGGCTGCAGGTCCTGAGTCATCCAAGGAATTTCAGAAAACTGTTAAGTTACCTGATCCCACGCGTACCTTTACACACGGCTATAGTTGCCATCCTTACATACTGTACGTGTGACATCTGACGTATGTACCACCGCGTAGATTAATAGGAATAGGAAGAGAAAGGGATTCTTAAAAAAAAAAAAAAACGCTCACTCGTGAATAAAAATAATGAACGGTCCAGAAAAGACCTAGCAAGTGCTCTTTTTATAGACCGTCTACTTTTTCTGCTTCATGTGGAGCCCACATTGTACTTGACCGGCCAGCCTTTTTGGTCAGATGGTCTACACGATCAGTCCCATCTCTATACATAGCTCTTGTGTCGCGTTCATAGCTGTATAAAGGTGCATGTAGAGTAGTTCTTCCAAGGACCAGTGCTAATTGCCTAAGAAGATTTGGACCCTCCATCTGTCATCTCCACAAATGGATGATCCTAGACATTAATATCCAACTTCCATAATGCTGTAAACAGTTGGAATTTTATTTAAAGCATGGACTTCTACTCATCGAATATCCTCCAATCGATTATTACCCAAAAAAAAAAGAGAGACGAATATCTATCCTCCAATCGATGGCTATGATTACCTGATGGCTGTTATTTTCGGTAATGGCCCATGAAGATGATTTTGGGAGGTGCATGGTTCCGCAATTCATGGTTGGACCATCTACAGGCCAAACACGTTCCTATGTGGTACACGTGTGAAAGATCCAATCCATCCACCCATTAGATGGGGCGCATAGTTTAGACGGAGCCGATTGACCCCTACAAAAAAAACAAAAAAAAAGCGAGTGGACTGATCATGTAACCTACAGTTCATGAAATAAATCAATGGCTTAGAAGCATTGACCGCAATTTTCTGACCGATCACAGACTACCAGTTTATTTTTGGCCTGGGTCATCCACATTGTGGAACCCACCGGATGGACGGCTTGGGTGCGCAGAGGGGATGCGGATTGGGTACTAAGTAAACTCTGTGGGGCCCACTGTAATGTGTCTTATCCACGTGGTTCATCCATTTTATCATCTCATTTTAGTGCCTGGCAGCAAAATTGAAACATATCCAAAGCTTAATGATGTATAACGTATCACAGATCCGTTCCTAGCATGATTGGGTTAAAAGAAGGTGGGTTGTGAATTGGCCATAACTTTTGATCCGGGTATTGTTATGGGGCGCACAACCTATCAATCCTTAGTGAAACGGGCCATTCGAGATGAATCGACCCACGCATCTATCCGTTTCGTCAGAAAACGCGCACTTTCAACTCAAAAATGAATTTTTTAAAAAAAATTACTATTTTTAGTAATTCCAGTTTTAGATTTTCTTTCCTTTTAGAAATAACTTTTAATTATATTAGGACTCTTCTAGAGAAAGTTTATTTGCAATTTTTATTTTTAAAAGTTAGGCCTTAAAAAAGTTTTATTAGAATTAGGATTTGTATTAAAGTTAGAATTGTGCTATTTTTGGTAATTACGAATTTTAGTTTATTTTTTTTCTATATCAATGGTGTAAAGAGACACATTAGACAATTATCAATTATTCATCAATTAATTTTGAAGTTTATTAGAATTTATTTCTATTTTCCTGCTTTCTTTCCTCGTGGATTCGAGAAGTCTCTGTTAGGAGTCCAGAGAAGCTCTATGGATTCGGAGTAATTATGCTTGAGGAAGACGGTGATCGACCTCATCACGTTCATCCCTGCGTCAATTTGGTATAAGAGCGAGGTTTTCCCTCGGGTCAATAGCAAAAAATGAAGGTATGAATCAAAATCCTATGGACGGTGATATAGGGATTCATTATCTTTTGGAAAGAATGGAAGCTTTCCACCAGGAGAGTTAGTTGACCATATAAGGGCTGCAGGCAACCTTCAACCGTATTGCGGATGCGTTAATTCCATCCCGAGCTCAAAGTGACGCTTAACCGCTTGTGGCCGCTATACGACACAACCCTAATTTCTACAAAGCACCATCAGATGATGGTAAATCACAGGCCACCACTTCGATTATGTGGAAGTCGTTACATGTTAAAGGTAGAAATAGAATTACGGCGAGACAACATCTTTCTAACAAGGTGCACTGCATACAAAAAAGTCTGCAATGTGATCATCGATGTCAGAAGCGATGAGAATTTCGTGTCGAAAATAATGGTGAAAAAGCTACAACTGAAAATAGAAAGACACACATCTCCATACACAATTGGATGGATCAATGAGGTCAACAAGACAGAGATAACTGAATGATGTCGTATATCTTTTTCCATTGGTAAATACGTGGAAGTTTGTCACATGTTACTTGGTCAACCTTGGCAAAATAATATTAATGCTACACAGGGATCGGGATAACCTATTTTTCTTTATTAAAGATGGTAAAAAGATTATCCTCACCCCTATGAGAAGGGAGAACTAACCCAAGACTTCTAAAGTTGAGGAACAGTTTCTCACAACTGAACAGGCTTTTGTTAAGCAATCTGAGGAAACAAGAGATGTATATCCATTACTTGAAAAGAAAGAATATATGAAGTCTGTGAATATCCTAGAAGATTTGAAGCCAATGTTACAGGAGTTCAAGGAGATTGTGCTCGATGAACCCCTCAATAAATTACCTCTCATACGAGATATGCAAAATCACGTTGATCCTATTTCAGGGACAAGTCCGCCTAATTTCCCACATTATCAGAAAAAATATGAGATCTTAAAGACAGATATGAAGGAACAGATCAATATTAGTCAAGGAAAACATGAGTACATGTATTGTGTCAGCTCAAGAGCTTAATGTCAAGTACAAAAAAAGGGCTAATGAACATCGGCATCAGAAGTTATCTCAGACTCATGTGTCAAGTCTCTTGCGTAACTCGATGACAAGTTTTTTTCAAGTGGAGGGTTCTGATGTAGAACGTGTCATAGATCCGTTCCTAGCATGGTTGGGCCAAAAGATGGTGGGCCGTAAATTGGCCATAACTTTTGATCCGGGTATTGTTACGGGGCTCACAACCTATCAATCTTTACTGAAACAGGTCATCCGACGTGAATCGACCCACCATGTGGGTCGCATTTGTCCATTTCGTTAGAAAACGCGCGCTTTCAGCTCTAAAACGAATTTTTATAAAAAAATTACTATTTTTAGTAATTCTGATTTTTTAATATTTTTAGAGTTTTAGATTTTCTTTCCTTTTAGAAATAACTTTTAATTATATTAGGACTCTTCTAGAGAAAGTTTATTTGCAATTTTTATTTTTAAAAGTTACGCCTTAGAAGAATTTTATTAGAATTAGGATTTGTATTAGAGTTAGAATTGTGCTATTTTTGGTAATTACGAATTTTAGTTTATTTTTTTCTATATTAATGGTGTAAGGAGATACATTAGACAATTATCAATTATTCATCAATTAATTTCGAATTTTATTAAAATTTATTTTTATTTTCCTGCTTTCTTTCCTCGTGGATTCAAGAAGTCTCTGTGAGGAGTCCAGAGAAGCTCCGTGGATTCAGAGTAGTTATCCTTGAGGAAGATGGTGATTGACCTCATCACGTTCATCCCTGCGTCACTTGAGTGGACCACACTATAGAAAAACGGTGGAAAATAAATGCCTATAGTTGAAAACTTCTAGGGAGCTACACAAGTTTTGGATCAAGCGGAAATTTGTTTTCTCCCTTTAATCATGTCTATGTAGCCTTTTGAATAGGTTGGATAACAAAAAAAACATCATTTTGGGGCCTGGGAAAGTTTCAACGGTGGATGGCACTATCTCTAATGTTTCCTGCTTTGTGGTCCACTTGAGCTTTGGATATGCTTCAATTTTTGGATTCTGCCCTAAAATGAGCTTGTAAAACAGATGGACAGTGTGGATAAGACACATACATCACAGGTGGGTCCCACAGAGTTTACTCAATACGGTACGGCGCAGTGAGTTACCAAGTACGTAATCTGCGTCCGCGCACATGGCTCTAGAACCGGGCTAACAGAATAGCCCCACATCTCATCATCGTCCAAAAAACGACACAAACCAACGGTCCAGATTTAGACAAGAAACTACACATACGGTAGCATGATGAGTGATGCCATTCACATGGTTGTTGTGACCAACCCACGAATGTTCGACGCATTTCCGGACCACTCGCAAACGTTCTCTCACACCAACTCACAAACCAGTCATCTCTCCCAACGTGGTCGATGAGTCCAAGTGTCGTCACCCATCCAACCATCACTCCCGTGGGGTCCACCGTAGACAACGACCCAGTGGGCCCCACCTTCAATGCCTACTAACTTGCACCAAGGTTCATTAAAAGGGCATCTTCACATGCAAACCGTAGAAGCACTCATTCCTCCCGTTCTCATTTCCATCATTCTCTTTTTCCTCCCTCTTTCTAACAAATTATCTTAAAATGTCCCTCACACATGTTGCATGACTTCGCTAGATATTGAGCCAAAGATCAAAATATCATGGGCCACCGTTGTCCAACTCCTCCAACACATCAGAGCCGTTGGGAGACGCGGCCGAGCTTCAGAAGGAGATGTGTCGCCATGGCTAAGGAGAAAAGGTCTAGGTTTTATATACTCTGGAAATGCGTAGTTATGTTGATGTGTTGGCATAAATACGCATAAATGGTATTACGCTCACATAAAACTAGTTGGACGATAATTCAAGTGCCTTCAAATAAATGCCTCTATCTGAACTCCGAGCGCTAAAAACTTCGTCTACAGGCCTTCGTCACTGATGGGATAGATTCTGGATACAGTACTTTCTCTCGCTACTGCTGCAGGGCGACGGGATAGAGAAAATGATTATTTTTATGTTGGATAGGAAAGGAGACTCCATGCAAGTAGTTGGAGGATAATGTAAGTGTAAACATGTCATGTTTTCTTTTTAATAATCATAACATATGTTTACAAATTACATAAATTCCACCTAATTTTATAGAGAAAAGCTCATATATACGATTAGTTTTTTGTCTAACCAGTTGATGTGTGGGACCCAATTGTGATATTTGTATGCATGGAACATCTGAAATGAAAATGGGATGTCTCCAAAGTCAGGTCAATCTAACTATTAAATGAGACCCATATGAATATAGAAGTTTTTGAGTAGTTGTTCAATTTATTTCTGTAGTGTAGCCCATTTTAACCCATCTCACGCCGCCCGGAGAAACAGATTTTCGAGCATATGATTTTCTTGTTTGGAGTACGTTCCCCAAAAACCATGGTGGATCAATATAGTGGTTTGTTTTTGTTTTTGTTTTTTTTTTTTTTTGTTTTATGTTTCTTTGTTTTAGATAGGTGGCAATGGCAATGGTTTTCTACTTGTTCTACAACCTCCATTGCTTCACAGAACGACTGTTGTATGGGAAATGGCTTGAGCGAGGGAATACAACTGTTGTATGTGACGAGTTCTAGGAGGAAACTTAGGTTGCGTATGTCAACATGGCATATCCTTGCATGACCATGTCTAGTAATATACCAGTGTAGATGTTTGCATCGCTATATATACATAGATTTGGTAGATTGGTGAGATTTATCTATAATGATAGAGTATTTCGATGCTTAAACATCTGTCTACCAAATCTAAATATACAGTTGTGGATCCTTAATTATAGATAGTTGCGTATCCTAGCCAACCGGCTTCCAATTAAATGCTTTTGACAAGTTATAAATCCCAAAAGTATTTAGCGAAGGGATAAAATACATTTGGTTTGGCCAGGTTCGTACCCGTTAGTTGTTAAAAGGTAATGGCAAAAGAGGCAAAATTATAAAGCAGAATTTCTAAGAGGGAGTCTCATGCTAAGAAGAATCCTATGTTTGAAATGTGGGATTAGGTGGCGTGAAATTGCATTTGGTCCATGCAAGATTTGGAAATGATTAAAAGGATTGAATTAATTAAAGTATTATATCATCCGGACCCAATGTTTTATGGAATTTCTAATGGGTTTTGAAATCCACTACATCAGTAAGTCACACATTGATGTCTATGTTTTATCCACATCATACATCTGTGAGCCCTACATTAATGTATGTGTTTTATCTATCTATCCATCCATATGCACCATTTACACATGATATTGAGTTGTATATGTGTATGGGTGACGGGCATCAATTGTGAACTCTAGTTCATTGATTATAATTTCACCGTCCATCAAACATAAGTTTTGCTTAACTTGTTATTTTTTTAAGAACGAATTTGATTCTAAACATGGAATTGAATGGTGAAAATAGTATAAATTTCCAAATAGATAATCATTGTTTAGTAATAATGTTAATTCCATCTAATGCAATTCTTATCATTTAATCACATGTTCCACATAGGCTGTACAAATCTTTATGCAACGAACAAATGCATTAAAGATCCGGGCCATTCATTAAGTAGGGCGGCTTGTGACAATATATACATACCTTATACAAAAAATCAAGATACTAGGCTAAAAATGAACATTGAGCCTCGATCCTTTTTTTTTTCTTTTTTTTTTTTCATGCAAGTTTAACTTGCCTGATCGTGGACCAACATTATTTATGGGCTAATGTATATTTACAGTGGGCCTCATCTGATGAATGGATTGAATCTTATACACGTGTGCCATAATAGGTACACGTGACAACATGTGCTTTGGCTGTGGTTTCACAATGTCATAAAGCTATTTTGGAAGCATTTATTGTACTGGAAAGTATCATCTTCGGGTCAAAAATAATTGGAAAATAATTGAAGCTGTATGTGCTCATCACTACTTTTAAAATGGTGATGACTCATCCTGACCCACCATCCAAATCGTGTGTGGCATATCTTTCATAGACCATCTCTCTAAAATCACACGGATAAAGTATTTCTAACCATCTAATATTTCATGCATATTAAATGAACGGTGCAAAATTAAAAATAGAGAGTGATCCAAATACAAACGACGATATCAGGTGCTTACTATCATTTTCCATGTGTAATTTAATTTTGAGTTATTTTACAACCAGCAAACTAGGATGGGCACACAGACCTTATGTTTTGGCGTGGATTGTTTAAGGTGGGGCCCACCCTGATGTATGCCTTGGATGTGGAACGGGTGCGAGAAGTACACGTGCCTATTTCATGATGAAACTAGCCCTTACTTTTTCAGACAAGGCATTTCTTTACCCATTGTCATGTCAGTCTGGCATTGGACGGTTCCAAGAAGATCCACGTGGGCTACCCATCGTACAGTTAGTGAATGACCACATGGGCAGAAAAGACAAATGGGCAGACACGACACAACAGGAATTATAAGCTCGGCCAGCATCATTGAACAATATACACTAAGAACTATGTGACTCATGGTTCTTTAATCCAAGCCGTTGATTTATTCAGTCCTATGGTGATAGGGGGATGGCCCAAAAATATCCGAATTTGAAAGATCCCATCTACCACTATCAGGTCCTTCAACAGAATGTGGGCCCTTGTTGTATTTGTCTTCCTAACCGTCCATCTGAGGCTATTGGGTGAAAAAGTTTGCAATAGCCATCTACGGTGGGACACAGCAGGCCAATTGTCTGGATGACAGAAACATAGGCTACGTTTTCCTTAACTGAAAACCATGCATACCATGCAAAGACACGGCCACGTATCATTTAATTCTCTCTTTCACAAAACCCATGTCATGTTTGGATGTCTTTTGCTCTGCAATTATTTTGGATGAAGATGAGATGTTTCTTCTCTTCAGGGGGAGTGGGTGGTTTTTTGGATGTAGTGTTGCACAACCCCACTTGTATCATACATATGTTTGAATGCTAGAGTAGGAATAATGGAAGACACATCCCATCTAGCACTCATGCATCATTTCTCTTCTTTCCTTCTCACTTTTTCATGAGATAGATTTTCCTACATAACCACGTAGGATTGCTACCATGTGTCACTGGGCCCACATGCAAGGATGGTTCGATGGAACACGGATTGGCTAGTGACCCTGCCACTAGCCAATGGCTTGTGGTCGGTTCTCTGTGGGCCCTACCATGACGTATATGTTTCATTCATGTTGTCCATCTATTTTTCCATATCATTTTATGGTATGAGTCTAAAAATGAAATAGATCCAAATATCAAGTGAACCACATCACACCAAACAGTGTTGACTTGGAACACCCACTATTAAAAAAATTTCGAGGCCGCGTAATTTTTGGATCAAGCTGATATTTGTTTTCCCTTCATCCATGTCTTTATAATGTAAAAAGGTTAGATATCAAATAAACATTACAGCACGTTTTTAATGGCAGACATTTAATTACCTATTGTTTTCCAGTAGTGTGGTCCACCTGAGATTTAGTTCTGCCACATTAGTGGGAGCAAGCCCAAAATGACCTGGAAAATGTATGGACTGCATGGATATAAAACACATACATCATAGTTAGGCCCACAAAGCACCAACCACTAGCCAAATCACATCCGGTTCACGGATGGATGAGAAAACAGGTAAGCAAAGCTAGAAAATGGTCTGAATTTATATAAGGTATATGCATATGTGATGAGGTTGGACTCCAAGTTCACACAGGTGGATTCCTTCTTCGACTCTCAAACTCTCTCTTTTCCACCCGTGTAGACGTGGCATCCAATGCACGAGTTTTGTCAACCGATAATGCTTGAGCACGTATTGTACATGAACTCGACTCGTAGAGGCAGACTGCATTTTTAGGTAATGATCACCCGAGTAATTGTTCGAATTTTCATGTGATCATGGACTAAATCAACTCATGAGTGGCTGCCGGAGCCTTCGGTGCCATAAATGTCCACATCGTGAAAGATGTCCATGTTAAAGTCCCTTTATATATATTATTAATAGTACTCCATCCTTTAATAGCCCAAGGGTGGTTGTTTAACATGAGACCAGAGTATAAGCTTTGGTATTTGAATCCCTAAAGCAATGAATACGCCTCCCTAATACATTCTCAATTTTATCAAATAAATGATACCTCAATTTTTAATTGATGTCTTGGAAATTTCTAATTGAACATATTATCCTCCCAAGCTTCCTAAGCATATTCAATTTTTTCCAAGTGCATTCATCAATTGGGTCAATTGAATAACACATTTACATATTGCTTAAAGTTATCTTTCAATTAGAAAATTCTTCACAAGATATGCCCAATGCGAATACTTCCATGGTGTAGTTTAACACAAATATAGCTTGAAGGGCTTCAATAGTCATTGAGGTACTAAGGGAAGAAATCTAAACCAAACAAATAAGCGTACCATGGAGAGACTAAATGGTACTGGTTGCGGGACGCGACAAAATTAGATGATGATGTTCAACAATGTCAGTCTTGCAATCGAGAAGTCTTTCTCTAATCTATCCACTTAAATGAGAAGTTTAAAAAACCTTATGCACATCCCTTTGTATTTTTTTTCTATTTTACACACCACCACACACTCACATCGTAGTGGGATTTCACCACCTATGAATACTCGAACCCTCAACCGAATGTTGAAACTCCTCAGAGTCTATAATCAGAGCAAGAGTTGAGATTCTTATGCACACCTGGACAATAAAGCTAGGGACGGACAGTGAGAGTCATCCAGTCGATGGACTACACATGTATGGATATCTGAATGGAAGGGTTCTCCTCTCGTCTTCTCAGTGTCCTTTCTAAGGCACTGAGGTTGCGGAGATAGTGATGTTTCAAGCTCTGTCTCCTCTCCATTGACATATGATCAATATAAGAAGAGTTAGAATTTAAAGAAAAGACATCAAATATAGTATTTGGCAATCCTATAAGCTCTGGTATGCTTAATTTAAAGTTTGCAATACTCTCATCCATATATCTATACTGATCTAACCTCTCTAATCTCACGATCACCATCTCAAGTTTAACATTCCATGCAAGTCAAAGGGATAGATTAATCGATATTAATTAGTTGTCCATCAAAATTAATTTTAAAAAAATCAATAATTAAAAATGAATTTCCACTATCGAAACACTTCAATTAATCATTACATAACATTAAATGCACAGGCCTCTTAAGAAAACATTTGATGGACAATCCAAACCATAAGGTCAACCCATGAATATATTCGGAGTAAATAAGCAATTTCCATATAAAATCTCACCAGCCTCGACTCAATCTGATACATGCACATGGCGCATATATCCTAAAAGCATGGTATGTCTCCTTGACTCACACGACTTACATTAATGATCCGGCACAATATAGGTACAGCTAACTCTTTTTACATTATTCAACTCCACCCAAAGAAGCTATAGTAGTGGGCTTTGTGAAAAGGGTGTGGCAATGGACTTGCCATGACCGTGTAAGTTAGAAACTTTTGGGACTGGGACACCTCTTGTTGCATCACATCATAACGTGGTGCCTGTCAAACTGTAAGTTTTAGACTGTGAGTGGTCCATCTGGACCATTCACTTGCTGGACCTGCCTTGTGTCGGTTCTGACCCTTCACTTGCTGGACCTGCCTTGTGTCGGTTCTGACCCCCAAAAGTCGTTCTGACTAGAATATCAAGATTCTTTTCTTCTTTTTCTTTTCTGTGACTCTTGAATGTGGACCACTGCTAATTTTGCCATTTAGCGTCCATTTTAGCCTCACCAGAAGTGAAGGTAAAGATAGGTGAGATAGGGTACCTACATCTAAATTGGGGCCCACTAGGTGTATAGATTAACAAGGTCTTGGGTGGATCCCTGCCCCTAGGCCCATCTTGATGTATGTGCATTATGACCATGCTATCCATGCGTTTTTAAAACTCATTTTAAGACATGATTGAAAAAATGCAGCAGATCCAAATCTCAAGTGGACCATAATACAGGAAATATTGGTTTAAAAAAAAAAAAAAAAAATCTTGTGGGTTACAAAAGTTTCTCTTCATTCAGGTCTTTGTGACCTTATCAACAGTTTGGGTGGCAAATAAACATTCTGGTGGGCCCATAAAATTTTTAATGGTGGAGATTTAATCACTACTGTTTCGTGTGGTATGATTCACCTAAGACTAGAATCTGCTTTATTTATTGAATCTGACGCAGGGGAGGATGTGAGGTCGAGCACAGTCTTCCTCAAGATGATAAATATTCCGAATCCACGGAATCACAGAGACTTGTCGAATCCACGAGGAAAGAAAGTAGAAAATAAGAATAATTTCTAATAAATTCAAAATTGATTAATGAATCCCTAAAATATAGTTCACAACCCTTTAGATAAGGGAACCAAGCAATAAGAAAGAAATCAGACTCAAACTACAACTAAAACTCCTAGAATTTGCAACTTACTATTTATAGACGGTCATGATGTCTACTAGTGCGCAGGGTTTTCGGCCAAAAATAGTAAGTGTCCTATTTGGCTTCACCAAACCGTTCTCCTAATTATCCTAAGCACTTTTCATGTTGGACACAACTCCTAAAGCCCAACGGATGAAAAGTTATACTCAAACTAAAACTTGTTATTTATAGTAAAAATAAAATTAAAACGAGGAAACGACCATCGATCAGGGGGTTTCTCGCAAATTCGGGCTGCGCAACCCGGCATAGCGGGGTTGGTTGGCTAAAGTAGCTCGTTCTACCCCAAAATCATATATTTTACGTCGGATAACTCATTCCGGATTGTGAGATACGCCCGATCTAAGGTCCGATGGTTCGGATCACTTCTGTCGCCGACCGTCCCTTTTCTGATCCATCTTGGCCATGAAATTGTCCGCGACCCGCTCTACATCAGAATCATACACTAAAATGAGCTGTAAAAAATGGATGAACGGTGTGGATGTAAGTCACATACATCACAGTGGGCCCCACAGTTAGGGATCCATCCGAACTGCACCCAGAGTGGTAGAACCCGCATGTATGCTATAACAAAGTAGCATTTCAACATGACCGGTTGATATGTATCGTACCACATTTACTCCGCACTAGCAAATGCAACACTTGTGTCCATTTAAAAGCATACATTTCTTTGTGAGAAAATTACCACTGTAGACCCCACCTTTTATCCAGCGTCTTTTACGAAGAATCCAAAATCTATCTCCCCGACTTAGACCTTACACGTACGGAGACAGAATTTGTGAACGAAAATACCCTTCTTTTCTCTAGCTACGGTTATAATCCGTAGCCATAGGCCTACAGAAACGATAAATCACTTTCAAAAGAGGGTATTTTCGTCCTCAAATGCTCTGTCCGTACATACAAGGTCTAATTTAGGAAGATAAGTTTTGGATTACTCATAAAAAGACGCTGGATATAAGATGGGTCGACAGTGGTAATTTTCTCTTTCTCTGTCCGGAAACTTGAAGGAAAAAATAGAAACTTGACAAGGAACGACCCATTTAAACTTAGGCAGGCATGCTATATGGCTTAAGCTATATCTTTTATGTGTGCTAGCCCACATGCTTGGGATGCAAGTTGGGTCAGGCTCAACTTGAACCTGACTAGCCCAACTTCAACCGTATGTGATGTCCCAATGGGTTAGGCTTGGGTTAGAAATAATCTTCAACCAAACCCCAGTAGGGCTAGGATTGAAGCCTTGGGTAGAGCTAACCCGAACCTGGCTCTACGTGTTTATTGTAGTATATAGTAATATACTAGAAACACAAGTGTTTTAATTGATTGTATAACATTGGGTTAGGAAATTTTAATGGCTAGATGTTTGATTTTCTTTTTGTATTGGTTTATTAGTTGCATTTAACCTCACTCAATTTGAATTACAATAAGGTTGAGCATGTTTGCATTTATACAGTTTTGCAAACAATATAAACGGGTAAGATCTTAATGCATTCAGTAAAAAGCAATGTTATAACAAAGCGAACCATGTACCATTGAATTAAATGATATAGTTTGACAATAATGAGCCATTACTTGAATAATTTAATTATTTAAATTTTCATTATGCAATACTTTTAATCTGATCAAATAAGTAATTTTAATTGGGTTTGATCTTTTCTTTTCTTAACTTATTGTGACACGTGAATGGAAATGGATATATTCTACTATAATGTTGAGAGAGAGAATCATACTCACCTGCACACCTATGCACATGTGCACCTTTGCACACATGTCATGGGTGTCTAATCTAAACGGCCCATGTAATACTGAATCCCATGAAACTCAAAGGGAAAAAATTTCACCCTGATTTAAAATTATGGCGGATCATAACAAAGAGAAATGCAAATTAAGGGAGAAAACTGTTTTTCATAAGGTGCTACTTCACGTGGACCATTCAGATTTTAGAGTCACGGCACGTATGATGAGTTTTAAAAAAAGTTTGCATGAGTTTAGTACAAACTGATGCGTAGCTGAGCATTCGAATATATATATATATACACACAATGCGCTCCACCTCACGGCTCCATCCCCTGCGGTCGAGCTGTGTGGGCCCCACCATGATGCCTTTCGAACATCTACCCCATCAGTCAGATGCGTCATTCCATCATGGGCCTAGGTCTCAAAAATCAAGTCAATCCGTGACTTGTGTGGGCCGTGCACCATTAAAACATTCATAATCATTTTTAGGGCCGACAAAAGATGTGGTTTGCAAATCTAGCCCATCCATTATGTGTGTCCCACTTGTATGAGGGTTCAGACCAAGTTTCAGCAGCATTAAAAACTCAAGTGAGCCCCACCAAGTGCTTTTATATGTTTTAACAGTGTTTCACATGATTTTAGATGGTATGGCCCACTTGAGTTCCATATATGGCTGATTTTTAGAATATCTCATAATTTAAAAGGTACCTATCAAATGCACAGTATTGATGGTTGACACACATCACGGTGGAGCCCACACAGCTCGATCTCACGGGAGCTTATCGTGAGGTTGAGCGCATTGTACCTTTTCCCTATATATATATAATCTATCAAAAGAATTAATTAATTATATAACATTGTCTCCTCCAGTTAATTATGAAATTCCATATGATTATAAAATTTCAAAAAAAAAAAAAAAATTCTTAAAATGAATAAAGTCATAAAAAGACATTCTTTAAAGTGTAATAAGTCGTTCTCAAAATATAAAAAGCCTCAAAATACAAAAAGACATTTCAAAACGTGAAATGTCAGAATGTAAAAACACCTTTGAAAGTCAAAATGTGTGGTCATGAGATCACTCCTTTTCTTTCCACACACTCACATATTTACACCTTGGTAGGATTTCAACATCCATGGGTACTTGAACCCTTGACCTGGTGATGAAACTCTCCAGAGTCCACACTCTCCTTATATATGTTCCAACATTAAAAAGTCGAAAGGTGTGGTCATGTGGGTCAGTCCTTATGTATTTCCGAATAGTCAGCTTAAACCTAGGTTTGGCCTCTGAGGTTAGGTTGGGCTTTAGGCTGGTCCCTTTTGAAGTTGGTTTGAGCTTACGTTGAGTATCAACCCACCCAAACTCATCTGAATTGTACCTCTACTTACTTCTTTTTTTCACACGCGCATACACCCCCACACACTCACGTTGTAGTGGGATTTCTCCCAGTGATTCTCTTTACATTGAGCATTCTCACGTTGTAAATTCCTCCAGCCACGGCATTACCAACTCTGTTTTGACTCGATGGGGGTTGGATATATCAATCCATATATGAAAACTGAAGAACGTTTAAAGAGTTTGTTTTTTCTATGCCACAATTCAGGATTGCCATCTTGTGTTGCCTGATCAGATCCACAAGATATATGCTCTGGTGATCTTGGACCATCCATCTTCTCGTTGCTAAATGTTCCATGATCTAATAAGCATTCTTCTAGGATGATCAGTGTGCCCCACCTTACAAAACCAGCCCGATTTTCACACGTAGAAGCCACCTTTTATACACAGATCAGATGTCCTATACACTTGCTATATTGTTCAAATGCTGCATGTAAATGTGCACGTGCATGGTGTGTGTGTGTGTCTGGTGGCTTGGGGATGTCCTTACCAAGTCCTTTTTTGAGTGGTTCAAATCTACGGTTCAAAATATATCACGTATCATATTCATGTTAGTGACCTCTGGTACATGATAGGATGTATCGTAATGCACGATACAGCTAGCATGATGGTATGAATTTTTTTAAGGTTAAAAAATATTAAAAGAATATTTGTAAATAACAAAATATATATGTTTTATTTTTTCTCATGATTTTTCTCTAATACACCGTAAGTATATATTAATTAGTCATATTGATGAAGGCACATATGAGAAGGTATGTACTATGAGGTTGACCTGAAGGAAGCTTTCCATGAGTTCCAGCTGTGTTGGGATATCCTATAACCAAGAGGGGATTCACTAAATGCATGGTGTGGATGTCTGACACACATCACAGTAGGTCCCACACAGCTCAACATCAGGTCAACACACACACACACACACACACATATATATATATATATATAAAGGCTGATAAAGAGAATTTAAGAATTGCAACTATAACACTGTAGCAGTTTATCTTTTCGTCTGTAGGTGAGATTAGAAACAGCCAATATTTAAAACCTTCAAATCTATAGTAGCCTTGAACATTCAATGAGAAAAATTAGAATTAATAGAGCTATTGCTTAGTACTCTTCCATTCCTAAAAGTATATATGTAAGGAGAGAGATTCTCATAAATAGAGAAATAGAGACGTTTCAAAATTGTGGGACCCACGTGTCTACGTGGAACGACGCTAGCTTGTATGTTGTGTCCCACTTTCCAATAGGTTTGAAAGTTAGGTCCGAAATGGACGAGATCAGTGACTTAAAGGTTAACCACTGAGATCTTGTTACTCTCTTCCATTCCATCGAGATCAGATAATCAGATATAAAGTTCCCATCATCTTTTAAAATGGAGGTTAATCGAAGGTCCAGTGGATTGGCCCTGCTGTTGAAACCCATACACCCAACATCCAAGTTTAAACTTTGCTTGAGGGCTATGCCTGGGCCAGTGATGAATAGCATGGTCCAATCTTCAAGTTAGCCACCATCCTACAAAAGAAGGACAGTTGTGAGCATTTCCTATTCACGGTACATGACCTCTAGGGATGCCAATTTCCTGAAGCCCTAAACTCTGTGGGGTTTACTGTGATTTATGTGTTATATCTACTCTATCCATACATCCAATTAAGTTTTACAGTATCATTTTAAGACATGAGCCCAAACATGAGATAGATTTAAAGTTCAAGTAGATCATACTATAGAAAGCATTAGGGATAAGACACCCACCGTTGGAACCTTACTAGGGCCCACCGTGATGTTTATATGTCATCCAAACCCTTCGTAAGGTGACTCCGACTTAGATAAAGGGAAAACACAAATATCAGCTTGATCAAAAACTTTTGTGATCCGGTCAAGAAAATTTCAACAGTGTGTATTCGATCCCAACCGTTTCCTACCGTGTGGTTCACTTGAGCTTTCATCCTGGCTCAAATAATGCTTGGGCTTAAGATGAGCTGGCGAAATAGATGGACAAAATAAAGATAATACATACATTGTGGTGAATCCCTCGGCAGGTAATCCGAGTCCCATGTGCTGATCCCATTGGATGATCGGAGCCGTTTATATGAAGGGAAATTATAAATGGAGAGTAAAAGAAGTTAAATTAAATTATTTTTAAACCTTTGATTAGATAGCTCAATTCTTTATTGGCCCATGGCCAGGATTTTATTCGGGCCTATTAGAGCCAGGACTCAAGGGACCAACTGCGGCGGCGCTGGCTCTAGTTTAACCACCATCAGATCTACAATGATAGTTGGTCAGCTTTCGATGCACCGAACAGGATAAAAACACGATACTCGATGGACCGTGGTGATCCATATCATGGACACACCACTTTAAAATTCGCATTCAAATACTTAAAATCAAACCGTCCAGATCATAGGCTCACTTTTGGACAAGTGAAACATAAACCATTCACCATTTTCATCTTAACCATCCATTTGATGTCAACCAACCAACAGTTAAGATCACCTTTTCAGTTTTAACTCTTGTATTATTACACATCTGAAAAAAAAGGACTGGGATTCAGACGGTTTGGAATGAGGCACATGTGTGCCACGTGTACAGTGTCTGTACTAGTGCCTGTGGATGGTTATTCCCTACCAGGGTATCAAATAACGCTAGGGAAGAGATATGGCTAGGGCTGTCAACGGGCCGGGCCCGGAGTTAGTCTTGACCTGGTTTTGAACTGTTTTGGACCAAGTTGTCGGGCCAGGCTGATTCAAATGCAGATATTGTAGGTCCGACCCGGCCCATTGACACCCCAGTTATAGCGGGAATTAATGGGAGCGGATTGTCTCCGTCTGTGACCCCAGGCACAGAGATATATCTGTGCCCTGGGATGTGGGGTCCACAGATATAAATCCAACCCATCCAACTGTTTTGAAAGGCCACAATAGTACAGGATTCTACAAATAAGATATATCCAAAACTCATTTGGGCCACACCAACGAAACAATGGCCCACCGTTGAAACCTTCTTGGAGCTGACCATGATGTTTATGTGCCATCCATACCGTTCATAGGGTTATTAACACTCAGATGAACTGTACGCACAAATATAATTCTGATAAAAACTTCTCTCACCCTCAGGTGTTCTATTCCTACTGTTTCGTGTGGTGTGATTCACATGAGTTGTGGATATTCTTATCTTTTAGATTAATGTCCTATTGTGGTCTTTCAAAACAGATGGACGGAGAGGATTTGTCACAGACATCTCTCTGGACCCACACAGCCCCGGGCACACGTATATCTCTCTGCCAGTTGTCACCGGCAATCCTCCGCTTCCGGAATTAAGGGAAATTGACCACTGTAGATGCAACCTTTTACACAGTTTCTTTCACGAAGAGTACAAAACTCACCTTCCCAACTTAGACGTTGGACGTACGGACAAGCATTTGAGGACCAAAATACCCCTGCCTTCCTTTCGGAAGCCGATTGGCCTGTGTGCGAAGACGAGCGCCGACGCTCGGACGCAGAGGAAACGGATTGGCCACTCGCCTGACACCAATGGCGGGTGGTCGGTGCTATATGGCCCAACCATGATGTATGTGTTTCATCCATGCCGTCCATATATTTTTACAGGACATTTTACCACATAAATCAAAAATGAGATATATCTAAATCTCAAGTGGACCACATTACAGGAAACAGTGTTGAATGAGGTTCCACCGTTAAAAACATTTTGGGGGCTATAAAAGCTTTGGATTAAGCTGATCTTTGTTTTTTCTCTTCATCTGGTCTTGTATAACCTAATGAACAGATTGGATGTCAAATAAATAGTATAATGGGCCATAGGAGGATTTTAATGGTGGATATCCAATCGCTATTTTTTTCATGTGGTGTGGTCCACTTTAGATTTATATACCTCTTATATTTGGTATTAAGCTATAACATGATCTTTAAAAATGTATGAACGGAATGGATGAAACACATGCATCATAGTAGGACCCACAGAGAACCGACCATCAGCCACGGAGCTGGGGAGTAGCCAATCCGTCTCCGACACGGTTTAGATACTTACAGGTTGAGTAGCGAGTCGGCTACTGAAGTGACGTCATCAAGTTATGTGGGCCTCATTATAATGTATATGTTATATCCACACCGTCCATCCATTTCTAGATATCATTTTACGGTATGAACAAAAAAATGAGGCAAATAAAAAACTGTAGTGGACCCCACCGAAGAAAACAGTGTGGAGAGTGATTCCCACCGTTGAAACTATCCTAAGGCCCATCATAATGTTTATTTGAAATCCAACCTGTTAAAAAGTTAAAAAAGATATGAAATAAAGGAAAACACAAATATCAGTTTGATCTAAAACTTCGTGGCCTCTAGAAGTTTTTAAATGGTGGGGATCACTGTCCCACTGTTTTCTGTGCTGAGTTCCACTGGAGATTTGGATTTAACTCGTTCTTTTGATATTATCCTAAAATAATATCTCCAAATGGATGAAAGGTGTGGATACAAAACCTATGTCATGGTGGGGCCTACGAGCGTCAGCAATCATCTTCTCAGCCAATCCGATTCCGAAAAGAAGGCAGGGGTATTTAGTCCTCGAATGCTCGTCCGTACGTCCAACGCGTAAGCTGGGAAGGTAAGTCTTGGACTTGCACATAAAAGAAACAGCGTAAAAAGTTACGTCTACAGTAGTCAATTTCTCCGGAATTAATTAGCCAGGAGGTTTGTTGGTGGTTGCGGGTGCAAGCTCGTCACGATGCAGCTGCAAGCATTTTACCATGCTCTGATGGTAATAGGACAGTAAAAAAAAATGGCCACATACAGATCCAGCCAAAATGTCACATCAATAGAATATCTGGTCCGTACAATAGGTGGGCCACACGACGATGATCCTTCGTCGTGGAAATTCAGGGCGATCGACTCTTTGAGCGGACCATACCATTACATTGTCTCATACAGCCGCTGTGAGATAATTTCTCTTGTACTGTTTGTCTCCTCTAGCCATTACTCCACTCCTTGGAGGGGATTGATAATGTGTTTGGAATTATACCACAGCTACGGTGATGGGACATCTACCGTAGTACATGTAGTATTTACTTCCAATCCAACCACCCAAAGAGTGGGACCCACTGTAGTTAGGTAATGGAGGAATGACTATACTGGAAGCTTCTTTTGTTTTTCTTTCTTTCACGTAGAGATTGTGTGTTCAATCTAATGGGCTTATGATACCAATCTAAGGTGGGGTGGCACTATTTGAATGGTTTTGATTTTTGATAGGTTGTATATTAAATATAAATAATATATTGTAGAAAATATTTAGAAGCTGTGAGAGATCTTTAATATAAATGAATACTTATAAGTAATTATATATATATATATATATATATAACACGTATATCTCATGATTTAATGTTCTCCTCAATCTGGAGCAAGTATACAACATTAAGAGTATAAGATCTTCAATTGTTGTTAGTTTATGGTTTAAGCCTTCAACATTTATTATTTGTTCTCTTTGGGGCATGTTTTGATGGCCTAATGTGCCGTGGAGTTCACGTCATTAATCTTTGTATTTAATTAGATAAACTAAGCTGTCAAATCATAATAACTTCCCGACTTACCACGATTCGGACAGACAAAAGTACATTGAAGGGGCATGGTTTTGTGGGGCCACTATGGTGTATGTATTATATCTACATCTTTCACTCATCCTACAATACCATTTTATGAAATTAGGAAAAAAATTAAAAATGAGACACTTCCAAAACTGATATTAACCACACTAAAGTAGTGTGATTAATGTCTGCTATTAAAAACTTCATGTATGTATTATACCTACAACGTTCACTCATCCTATGAGATCATTCTATGAAATGAGAAAAAAAAAAAAATGAGACACTTCCAAAACCGAAATTAACCACACTAAAGTGGTTTGATTAATGCCTGCTATTAAAAACATCATGTGGCCCATGTATAAAAGTGTGGAAGAAGTTAATATTTCAATTCATGCCCTAGAATGATATTACAGGATGAATGAATTGCATAGATATAACACATATTAGTTAAGTTATATATATATATATATATATATATATATATATATATATATATATATATATATATATATATATATATATATATGGAGAAGGTACTATGCCCTCGAGCTCATGGGTACGTCCCATGAGATCAAGCTGTGTGGGCCCCACCGTGATGCATTTCAAACATCTACCCCATTAGTCAAATGCACTATTCCATCGTGGGCCTAGGTCTCAAAATCAAGTCGATCCATGACTTTTGTGGGTCACACCACATATAGAAGTTGAGAGGGGGCCGTGCACCATTAAAACATTTATAATCATTTTTTGGGTCCCACTGAAATGTGGTTTGCAAATCCAACCCATCCATTATGTGTGTCCAACTAGGATTAGGGGTCATACCAAGTTTCAGTAGCATTCAAGACTCAGGTGGGCCCCACCAAGTGTTTTTATATGTTTTAATGGTGTCTTCACATGATTTTAGATGGTATGGCCCACCTGAGTTCCGTATACGGCTGATTTTTGGGATATTCCATTATTTAAAGAGGAACCATCAAATGCATGGTGTTGATGGTCGACACGCATCACAGTAGGGCCCACACAGCTCGACCTCATGATAAGCTTACCGGGAGCTCGAGCACATAATACCTTTTCCAATATATATATCTTGTGAGTAAACCCATATGCATGGTCCAACTAGCAGACTAAGCGGAGATACCTCATTTCAACACTTGAGATCTTGGTATCGATTCCTAGCGGGGGTGGCTAACATGAAGTGTGTGCACTGACATGGTACATTGGAGTTGCAACGGTTGAATTGAATTACATACAGCTTTATTTAGGACTATTTTGATAGTGATAATTATTACCTATTTACTAACGTTACGGTGGAATCCAGCCATCCATACATGTCCTTAAAAAATAAGTCATCCAAACTCGACAGTTATTGAGCCACCAAATGATTATAGTGTTGAAAGATGACGATGCCTGTAGTGGCATGTGAAGGTGCTTATAAAAGGTTACACAATATGTGAGTGTTGTAGTGAAGAAGGAAAAGGTGGTTAGAGGTGATGCTGGTCAATGAATAGAGATGGCTTTAGTTGGGTAGAGTGCTGCAATGGCGAGAGGATTTGCTGGGCCAACGGCCATGAAAAAGTAAGAGAGAAATCTCTCATATTAAGCAGAGAAACTTATGCAATATGGTGCGGCTTTAAAAACAGCAAGAGTCTTGCGAGATTGTGCCGAAGAGAGAGAAAAATGTACCGTCAGGATTTGGTTTTGATACTATATTAAATGCAGGAGAATTTGGATTATATTATTTAAATAAAATTTATAAAAATATATGGAAGCGGTTGAGATGCAGAGAGAGACCTAAAGTAGATGTTAACAAATATACATCAATCCATCCATTAAGGCTGTCAATGGGCTTGGCTCCGTGTAACACCCTTGATTTTTGTCAATCTGGGGTTAAATGTCCTTAGGCAATGGGTCAACCATAACACCTTGGTAACCTCTCAGAACCCAATTCTAAAGTCAAAGAAATCATTTAGAACGAGATTCTTTAGAAATTTAACGTGAATTAACTAGCGTTATGTTCGATTAGCTGTGAAATTAGCACTGATCGCTTTAAATGCGTTCTTCAAGACCCAAAACTTGTAGAATCAATGACGCTATAATACCCTGAAACCTAGGATCAAACTCTAAACCCATTTGTTCTCAGGAACCCTTTAAAACTTTGTATTGGATCTAAACCACACGTCGAAAGTCCGATATTTATAATCTTAGACCATTATGACCGCCTTGTTGGACTTGACAATCATTTCAAAAATCAAGCTCAACCGATATCCTGAGACCATTTTACTGAGTCCGGAGTGAAGAGAGTGAGAAAATAAAAATATTTAGAAAATTAATTCAATTTTTAATAAATCTGGCACATGTCACTTGCGTGACATTTTTAAAGCGTTCTGACCATTAGGATTCGACTAGATTTCACCCTCGGATCAAGATAGATGGCCCTTACATGTCATAGCACTTGTGGCCCTGATCGAGTTTCGGTGACCGCTGAACTGAAACTGGTCCACCACGTGCGATCTGGAAACCCTATCGAACTGAAAACTTAATGTGATCAAGATCCAACATCCATGAGCTTAAGTCCGACCGCATTCAGTAAGGGAACCTCCAGAAATGTTCTTTTGGATCAGAAAAGACCCGATTTAGCTATAACCCAAGTATACCTTGACTTGGAGTCCGTTTTCGTTATGTTTGAGCTTATAAAAGGGCCTTAAACCCTTAGCTTTCTAACCCATGCGAATTTCTCAAACCCTAGAGAGTGAGAAGAGAGAAAAGAGAGAGAAAGTGAAGGAGAAGTTGGTGCTGCTTCCTGGAATTCTTCCCAGTCTCTCTACGTACCTCATCCACCCTTCTGTATCCTTATTCCGGCGATTCTGGTTTCGTTCTAGGTAAGAAAACCCTAACCCTAACCTGTTTTAAGGTTCCTATGAGTACAAGTAGCTAAGTAGCTGACTCACCTTGTGTTATAGGTCGTCATATCGATGTTGACGGAAGCGTAAAGTACCTATTCAATTCATTACGCTCCTACGGCATAAGGTGCGGATTTTAGACGCTTAAATTACCTGTTTTCAAAGCTTTCAATGTCGTTTAATGGTAGATTGTTGACAAGAATGTTGTTTAACATGTAAAACATATTATCTGTTTTTCATTTCGAATACGTACGAAGAATATGAGATTTTGGATATTTTGGGTATTTTTAGGAAATACTATATACATACGTATTTTGCTGATATGATTGCCATGATTATTTACCGTGTACCTATACTAATTATGTGTGTATGATTTGTTTGGAGAAGAGATTCGCCCTAATGCACATTTTAGCCGACATATGCTATGTAGACTAAAGTGTGTAGACTAAGTATTTGTATAAATGTTTGTATAGGTAAGTATTGCGTAAATGAATTGTAGATTAGTGTTGAGATAGGATTCTCAACTATTTTGATGATGAATATGATTTCTTCCATGGTTGTTATATTTGAATTGATTATCTTATATAAATGAAATGTTTGTGTATAGTTAAATCGCCTATGTTGTATCTTATAACATGTTGCTAACACACTTGAATTATTTGTTATTTCAATTCTGTTTATCTCATATGATTACTGATTCACATTACATGTGCTTGGGGCTATACTCTAGTTCAGGCAGTCGGTAACAGTTTAGAATTCGTGGTTGGATTCTATTCGACACGAAAGATGTGTATGCCGAACCCGAGTCGTACTAGAGTCGTCGGCAGTGGTTAGGCCACACGAAGTGCTTTTGCACTTCATGTCGGTCGATTCAACGTGCGCTCATGCTAGTCGGACTCATCAAGTAACCGGACTGACCATTGTATGTTCACCTTGTATTCGTCATAACTGTTTAAACCTAAGGTACCAAACTTACCATTCGAAAGCCCCTTTAACCTTGGTACCTCGATCCCCTAAGACTCATGAGGCGGACATGGTGGTATGGGACACCGTGGTCGAGCTGTCGGCCTACGCTGGGGCCACAAACTTCCTCGTAGTGACCATTGATCAACCCAGACTCGTGAGCAGATTATGGTGGTATGAGACATTATATTCTAGCTGTCGGCCTACACTGATAAGGTGATGGGGGAGCAGTGTAACGAGTGCGAGCAACAGCCCTGGTAGCCCTTTGTAGTGACCTCGAGCGTACTCTAAGTCTACGTGAGGCGACGACCCTTCCGTAGCAACAAGAATACAACTAGGACTGTATTGATAAGGTGATGGGGGAGCGGAGCAACGAGTGCGTGCAACAGCCCTGGCAGCCCTTGCAGCGACCTAGAAATATATCATCGTATGAGACTACTAGGAGTGACGACCCTAAACAGGATCCTTGTTAGGAATGATATAAGTGAAGTACCCTAGTTTCCCAACCTGCTGTATGAAAAGGACTAATAACAACTCGGTAATCATATTCATATCGCACTGCATGTGCCTGGAAGATGTAGAGCACTGAGGGAAGAAAGCATGTTGCGGACGTAAGATGATGTCGTACGAGGGAGTATGTCGGTGAGGGCATCCATCATGTCATTTCATTCTTGCATGAATCATAGTATTTGGGAATGTTTGAATTACTTGCTTTATCATTATCGCTTGATTGATTTGATAACATGTTAACCTTTGCTCTATGATTCCACTGAGTTAGCTACTCACTCCCACGTTACAGGACAGTGTTGTACACACCAAACAGTCTCTGTTTTAGTTTCAGATGATGGCGTTGCTTGCGAAGCAGAGCCGGACTTGATGATGATGAGGAGGATCCCTCCTATATGCAGGTTCTGATTGACGGGGTTACAGGGTTACTGATTAGATGTCAATACACTTGGTATTGTGCCTTTTATTTACACACCCATGTATATTCTTTTCTTTCTATTTTGGAGTATACATGTATTTAGTTAACCTGGTAACATGTTCACACTCTAGAGACTTACAATCATTTATATATTTTATATATCTATCACATTCTTCCGCTTGCTAATTTAACCGTCTCTAGAGTATGATATGTTGTTTTGGCTTAATCCACTTCATGTTTTATGCACTATTACAGCCGACATTCATCCATCATTGAAAATGTTGCATAAGTGATGTTTTGGAACTCGGGAGTGGAGTTTATGCTTGACCCTCGATTTTCAGGGCGTTACACTCCGGGTGGGTATCGGCACATATTTTGAACTGTTTTGAGCTAGGCCATCAGGCTGGCCCTATTCAAATTTTTTATTTTTAGGCCCAGCCCAGCCCATTGACACCCGCCATCCATATAGCTATTTATATATGCATAGTTATATTGTACAATTATACATACGTATTTTATACTCTTGTTTACACCCTTTTTTGGTGCCTCGAAGTGGACTAATAGGAAGACGTCATGTGAAGATATTACATTGTAATGCCCTGAAAATGGGGGGTCGAGCAGAAGCTCAGTTTTCGAGTTCCAACACATCACTTATGCAACATAGATAATGATAATTGAATGTTGTTCATATTAGTGCACTAAACACGAGTGAGATTATACCAAAACAGTAATTCATACTCCAGATCAATTTGTATAATGCAAGCAGAAGACTGAAAGATGTATATGAGCGTATATGAGTCCAAAGATCACTATCGAACCCTAGAGTATGAATACATCACTGAGTCACCATATACAGGTAATAGTTTCAAAAATTAAAATGTGAAGAGATAGTTCAACTACATTGATAAGCCCTATAGCCCTGTCGATCATAACGGCCTAAGCAAAACTGTCGGAGAACTGCATATACGAGAACTCGTCCTAATCATCATAGAAATCAGGCTCCGCCTCCTGAGTCGTGTCATCATCTGCAGCTAAGACAAAGTCCGGTGAGTATTCAAAACACCGTCCCAGAACGTGGGAGTGAGTGATCAACTCAGTGGAATCATAGAGTAAAGATGAACATGTTATCAATTCAGTCAAGCAGTAATGATAAAGCAGGCATATCAGACATTCCTAAATACTCTTATTAATGCAAGGATGAAATATTTTCATGATGCATGCCCTCGCCTACACTCCCTCGTGCGACACCATCTTACGGTCGCGGCATGCTTTCTTTCCTCTATGCTCTTCAACTCGGGACATATGCAGTACGATGTTATGAGTATGATTATCGAGTTATTATTAGTCCTTTTTCATATAGTAGGATTGGGAAGTTAAGGTACCTCCCTTATATTAATACCCAAACAATAATCTATTCTAAGGTCGTTAACTTCTGTCATGCACCAAACTCAGAAACCGGGCTCACAAAATTCCTGATCACCGAATCCGGGGCCGACAGCCTCTGTAGAACGCATCGTGGTCGGCAGGATTGGATACCGAAAATCTTATTCTACATGGGGTGCTATTGATATCCCTGGATGAAAGTCCCTAAACCCTTATGGTACCAAGAGGTTGCTCCAACGTCTAGACCGAGTGGGTAGATGAGCGTTGAGTGCCGATTACCAGACGGTTACGCTCTCCACTGTGTTATGGTCGGTTGGAAGGGGGTACGGCCTTATCTGCCCGAGAGTAGAAGGCAATGCTAGGCTGAGTTTGACCAGCTCGAGGAATGGGTCCGCTATCGACGAGTCGCGCCCGATATTGGTAGACGGATAGTGAGGTCTCTTTCACTTACCTTATTGTGCGCGATGTGGCGGCAATCTGGTTTAGAGTGTACTAGACCCCAGTGATATCTCATATTTGAGCTGTATTGATGTGTGGACATAGATGAGGATCTATATGCTTGAGTTGCATTGCACATCGCATGGCCTTGGGATGGCCGATACCATTCATATCTTGCATTGCATAGCCTTGGTACGGCTCATGATCTTATGATTCCATCTACATATTCCGCATTATTCTGACATTGCATGTTCATATTACTACCTTGCGCACACACTTTCACCACCCTCTAAGCTTTCTATAAGCTTATGCACGACCGTTGAGTGCAGGTGACGTTGGTTCGCAGCAGCGCTGAGGCGGGAGCACGTTGCAGAGCGTTTTAGAGTTTTTATTCTCTACCATTGTATTTCCCTTTATGCTCATTGTACTTGTGAAGTTTTTTATCATAGTGAAAATGTAATGAAGTTCTTGGTTGTTGTTTGTGGGTTATGTCATTGGTTATGCTTATTACGAATCAGACTGACGTTGAAAATTCTCCTCGTAGCATCCCAGGATTGGAACCTGGCGAATGGGAGTTATGAGCCGAGAATGGAGTTATACGGAGGCTGTCGGCCCCGAATTCGGCGATCGAGAATTTTGTGAGCCCGGTTTCCGAGTTTGGGGCATGACAGAAGTTGGTATCAGAGCATAACTTGAGAATAACCGAGAACAATATTACATGTCTGCTATGAGTGAAGAATGACTAAGTCCTGAAGTTCGGATAGCTTCGCGACCTTCCAATACAGACCGTTAAAGTGTGTACCTTCGAGAGTTTTGAAGTTGATAGGCGCCTTCGCTCTTTCCTGTAGGACATGGCGCCTGGGAGGGTTACCCGATCGACTCCCACACCACCACCTGAGGATTCTGCTTCACCGCTGGAGGTTTCAGCTTTACCACCTGCGTCTCCCGTTCCACCCTCAGAGATCCCTGCTCCCTTCCCTGAGGATGACATTCCTCCACCTGAGGCCGATGCGGAGCCGACCGTGACTGTGAGTGCCTCTCAGTTACAGCAAATGTTACATGCTGTGACAGCCACACTCCAGGGACAGGGCAGATGCCCAGTTGTTTCGCCAGCTCAGGCAGAGCAGGAGCGCGTGAGCGCCTTACTTCGTGAGTTCAGACGGCTTGATCCCCACGTTTCCAGGGCGAGCCAGATCCGACCGCAGCAGAGAGATGGCGCTCCGATGTGGAGAAGATATTCGATACCATATCATGTACGACCGAGCAGCGCGTTCGGTTAGCAGTATTTCTCTTTCAGAGTAAGGCCGAGCATTGGTGGACCTCTGTTACCCGTGTTGCCAGACCTGATTATGTCTGGACATGGGAGGACTTTATTGACCGATTCGAGGAGCAGTACTTCTCCGACCATATCCATCGTCAGCGAGCCTTAGAGTTCGAGACTTTGGTGCAGGGAGACATGACTGTGGCACAGTACGCGGCCCGTTTTGTGGCACTATCGAGATTTACACCATATATGGTTGATGACGAGGGGCGGAAGGCCCGCCGTTTCGAGCACGGCTAACGTTACGGCCTTCGAGGTCGTGTTATTGGGCATGAGCTCCTTACTTTCCAGGCAGTAGTGCGGAGAGCTCAGATTTATGAGACTGAGTGAGCCGGTTCTCAGTCTGATCACTGTCAGAGGAGAGACCGGAAGAGGTAGGCATCTTCCAGTGATTCTCAGCAGCATCGACCACAGCAGCAGAGGCGTACTGGTCGCCCAGCCTTCCGTGCACCAGCAGCACCTCCACCACCACCTCAGAGGTAGTTCACCGGCACTTGCTTCAGGTGTGGTGCGACGGGACACAGTTCATGGGAGTGTCCCAGCCCCCAGCAGCAGCAGAGAAATCCACAGCAGCAGAGGGCTCCCCAGCAGCCTCCACCACAGCAGCAGAGACCCCCACAGCAGCAGCGACAGCAGCCTCCACCACCGAGGCCACCTCAGCAGCAGCATCAGCATTATTACCAGCCTCAGAGGCCACAGTAGCAGAGGCAGTAGTTTCGACCGCCTCAACGACCCCAGCAGCAGCAGCAGCACGTTCAGAGGGGACAGGCACCTCCCCAGCCAGCTCAGGTTAGATTCTATGCGGCTCAGCAGGATCCGCAGTCATCTGGAGGAGTCGTTGAGGGTATACTTCCAGTCTCTACATGCATTGCACGTGTATTGTTTGATTCCGGTGCATCGCACTCTTTTATGGCCGAGAGCTTCTGTCGATCGGCTGGCTTACCGTTGGAGTCTGCTGGTGAGAGCCTATCAGTATCGACTCCCTTGGGGAGGACTGCAGGGTTGGGATGATTTTGCTCGTCTTGCCCCGTTCTGGTTGGGGATACCTTCCTGCCCGCTGATTTGTTTATTTTGCCAATGTCCGAGTTTGACGTCATCCTGGGCATGGATTGGCTCACTGAGTATTATACCATTTTAGACTGCGCCGCGAGGACAGTCACGTTCTGTATACCCAGCGTGCCATAGTTTCAGTTCGTTACAGAGGCCAGAGGAGAGCGGTTGTCTTGTTTGATATCTTGCGCCATAGAGGAGCCTGTTACCGCTTGCATCGACCATTTGCCCGTGGTTTACGATTTTTCCGATGTCTTCCAGGAGATTTCGGAATTACCGCCTCGTCGACTCACCGAGTTCCAGATTGATCTCGTACTCGATACCACGCCTATTTCGAAGGCCCCGTATCGTATGGTACCGTTAGAGTTACGAAAACTGCAGAAGCAGTTGGATGAGTTACGTGAGTTGGGCTTTATCCGTCCGAGCAGTTCACCGTGGGGAGCACCGGTACTCTTCATGAAGAAGAAGGATGGCTCGTTGAGGCTCTGCGTTGACTACCGCGAGCTCAACAAAGTCACGATCAAGAACAAGTACCCGCTCCCTAGGATTGATAATTTGTTTGACCAGATGAAGGGTGCACAGTTCTTTTCAAAGATTGACCTGCGTTCCGGTTATCATCAGATTCGGGTCCAAGATGAGGACATTCCGAAGACGGCATTTAGGACGCGTTACAGTCATTTTGAGTTTCAGGTCATGTCCTTCGGACTGACCAATGCACCCGCAGTCTTCATGCAACTGATGAACGAGGTCTTCCGCCCATATCTGGATTAGTTTGTGGTAGTCTTCATCGATGACATTCTGATCTATTCGAGGACCCGTGAGGAGCACGAGCAGCATTTAGAGATTACCTTGTAGACCCTCCGCGCACACCAGCTGTATGCGAAGCTGGAGAAGTGCGAGTTCTGGCAGGAGGAGGTGAAGTTCCTCGGTCACGTGATGACGAGGGAGGGTGTCGCAGTGGACCCCTCGAAGGTCGAGGCAGTGCATCAGTGGGGCCAGCCCACGACTGCGACAGAGATCCGTAGTTTACTTGGCTTGACAGGCTATTACCGATGTTTCATTGAGGGTTTTTCTAGTATTGCAGCCCCGCTGACCAGGTTAACTCGGAAGGGCGCAGAGTTTATTTGGAGTGACTCCTGCGAGCGAGCATTCATCGAGTTGAAGGACCGTCTGACGTCCGCTCCTGTCCTTACTCTTCCCTCTGGGAGTGACGGCTTTATTGTATTCACTGATGCCTCGCATATCGGTTTGGGTGCTGTCCTGATGCAACACGGGAGACCAGTGGCCTTTGCGTCTCGTCAGCTCAAGGTCCATGAGCTGAACTATCCTACGCATGACTTAGAGATGGCTGCAGTTGTCTTCGCACTGAAGGTGTGGAGGCACTACCTTTACGGGGTTAAGTTCGAGCTCTGCTCTGATCACAAGAGCTTGAAGTACCTCTTCTCGCAGTCTGAGTTGAATATGAGACAGAGGCGCTGGATGGAGCTCTTGAAAGACTATGATTTTGACCTCCAGTACCACCCGGGCAAGGCGAACGTGGTGTCAGATGCCCTTAGCCATCAGCCACGAGGCCTAATGGCGCATATGATGATTCAAGAGTGGCGGATGCTTGAGGATATTGTAGCGTATGACTTTGAGTTCGGCCTGCAGTCTTCCATCGTACAGTTATCGAGCCTGTCGATTCAACCCTCTCTTGTCGCTAGGGTGATCGAGGCTCAACAGGCTGATGAGTCGTTGCAGAGTTATATGGCTGAGGCGACATATGAGGATCAGACAGATTGGCAGATTGGTACAGACGGTGGACTTCGTTTCAGAGGCCGATTATGTGTCCCGGATATTCCAGAGTTATGCAGAGATCTTATGACCGAAGCACATCGATCGCGATTTTCTATCCACCCGGGCTCGACGAAGATGTACCATGACATGAGGCGACAGTATTTTTGGGCGGGGATGAAGCTCCAGATCGCCAGTTTTATGGCCGAGTGTGACACGTGCCAGTGTGTCAAGGCCGATCATTAGAGACCTCCTGGTCTATTGCAGCCGTTGAGCGTCCCGATGTGGAAGTGGGAGCACGTGTCGACTGATTTCATTATGGGTTTGCCGAGGACTCAGCGCGGTCATGACGCCATTTGGGTTGTCGTGGATCGTCTGACGAAGTCGGCACATTTTCTTACGATGCGTGCGACTTCGTCTATGGACCGGCTGGCGAGATTATTCATTGGGGAGATCGTGAGACTGCATGGCATTTCGGTCTCGATCGTTTCTGACCGAGACTCGAGATCCACGTCTCAATTTTGGGAGAGCTTCCAGCGTGCGATGGGGACTGATTTGCAGCTCAGCACCGCGTACCATCCGCAGACCAATGGCCAGACCGAGAGGGTTAACCAGATCCTTGAGAATATGCTTCGGGCTTGTGCGATTGATTTATGGGGTAGCTGGGATGAGCATCTGCGATTGGTTGAGTTCGCGTACAATAACAGGTATCAGGCGACCATCGGCATGGCTCCTTTTGAGGCACTATATGGCAGACCATGCAGATCACCGAGTTGCTGGACCGAGGTTGGAGAGCACCGTCTCCTAGGTCCCGAGCTTATGCAGGAGACTTCAGAGGCTATAGATATCATCAGGCAGAGGATACGCACAGCTCAGAGCCGACAGAAGAGTTTTACTGATCGTTGGCGTCGTCCCTTGAAGTTTGATGTAGGGGACCATGTGTATCTCAAGGTCTCACCCATGAAGGGCGTAGTTCGATTTGGAGTGAAGGGAAAGCTTACCCCGAGATTCATAGGACCTTTTGAGATCACTGGGCGCATTGGCGCGGTGGCCTATCGGCTTGCCTTGCCATCACAGTTATCTGGCGTCCACGATATTTTCCACGTCTCCATGTTGAGGAAGTGTGGGTCAGACATAGTTCCCGTTATTGATTGGCAGCCTTTGAAGGTCCGTGAGGACGCTTCTTACATTGAGCAGCTAGTCCATATCCTTGATCAGAAGGAGCAGGTCCTCAGAACCAAGGTCATTCCATTGGTGAAGGTGAAGTGGGGTCACCATTCTGTAGAGGAGGCTTCGTGGGAGCGTGAGGCTGAGATTCGAGAGCGTTATCCTCATCTCTTTGATGGTTGATCATGTGATGTATTTTGTATGCTATCTCCGATTCTATGTGATGATATTATGACGTTTTTTCTTCATGAGTAATGCTTAGTTGCGATGCTTGTGTAAATTTCGAGGACGAAATTTTTATGAGGGGACATCTGTAAGACCCGTATCTTGGTCCGTACTGTTCCATAGACTTACGCGGTCTTACCGGTCGAATTCCGGCAACCTTCGACCCTTAACCGATATCGACGCGCGACCCTGATTCATATACCGACAATCCGAGTCGACTCAACCCGAGACCAATACCATAGCAACCGCGCCGTCGTTGCGGTTCCGATACCGCGACTCGCGTGCGAAGGCAATACCCTCGTCAAGAGATGTGGGCCAACATTCGGTGCGGAAAAACATCGCGCGTTGCGAAACCCAAGGGAATCTATACGATGTGTCACATCAATCACATTAATCTCATCAATCAATCAATCCATCAAGCCATCACATGTCAAGTACACATCACTTCATTCCCTTTTCCCAAGCAACCACAAAAGTCTCCCAAACCCATACCTCTCTTACACAAAAGGCCACAAAAGTCAAAGATTTCTTACACAACCATCACTCACCACATCCATCCATCACTCTCTCTCTCCCTTTACAACTCTCTCTCTTTCTCTCTTTCTCATTTCAAAAAAATCTCCAAGCAAAAGAGCCCATACGTATGGAATTTTCCAAGAATCCCTAAACTCCAAGTGGCCCACCTTTCTACCCCATTATCTCCCATCTCAACCTTCCATTCTCCATCTCCTCCATCGAAGTTGAAGCTAAGGTGCCAAGGAACTCCTAGGAGCAAGAAGATCGGACGGTGGGTGCCTCTATAGGGTAGTTTCTTTCTTGTTCTTATGATGGGTCAAGTGAGACCCACCGATCAATGGTGTGGATCTCGCTTAAGACCCTAAGTTAAGGCCGATGACCCACTTGGATTACCATGATGTTTTCTCCATTTGCATTTGAGAGGTCATCTAGACCGTCCATATCGGTGGGGAATGGATCTCCACCATTGATTTACATTTTTGATGGTCCCATGTTCAAAGGGATTCGTTTATTATATGATTTCATTTAAGGGAGGGCTCATAGTGGCGGAGCCCTCCATCACAAGGCGTGTCCCACTCTCCATGTCTCTCTCTCTCTCTCTTTGATTTCTTTTATTTTATTTTATTTTATTTTATGCAATAGGATTGTGTGGCCCACTTGAATGGATCCCACCTTGAGATTTATTTTGTGCAATTTTTATTCAAGTGGAGCCCACCATATACGTTGTACCCACGTCACCCATCTGTTGTGGTCCACTTCATTAGGGCCCACCACATGGTAAAAAATTTTTTGAACCAAAACCGTTCAGCGTTTGGGACGCTGGACGTTTCAAAACAAAAAAAAAAAAAAGGAGAAAAGGGAAAGAAGAAAAGAAGCTTTTGGTGGTCCACTTGCTTAGGCCCCACTGTGATGTATTTAGACAATCCAAGCCGTCCATCCTCTTACCTACAGCATTTTAGCCGTTGGGTAGAAGTCTGGGGCTGATTGGAAGACCTGGTGGGCCATAGCATCGAAGAACGTATCATTACCATTTAAGGATCCTTTTCTGTTTTTATTTCATTTTCTAATCTAAAAAAATTTTAACTCTGGACTCGTTTCGCCTGTTGCGAGCCACAGAACGCAATGGCCAGAGCAGATTTCGTTTTAGCAGGCCCCATGTGTGAAAAACCACCGGAAAACTACTTTTCCTGGTTTTTGGAAAGAGGCAGAGCCTCTGCCACTGTCAGCGGGCAGCGCCTGCACGCGCCTGCGTGCAGCCCTTGTGGCGGGCGGATGGACGCAGGGGCCCACGGCCCTGCATGTGGGCCCCACCGTAATGTTTGTTTGTCATTCAATCCGTTCATGAGGTGGGTCCCATCCTCAGGTGGGCTCCCTCCAAATTTTGGCACGATCCAGCACTCGGGTGGCCCACACCACAGGAAACAGTGGAATTGAATGACTACCATTGAAAATTTTCTTAGGGCCCACAGAAGTTTTGAATCAAGCTGAAATTTATGTTGTCCCTTCATCCAGGACCGAGGGACCTTATGAACGGACTGGATGGCATCTAAGCAATTCAGTGGGCCCCACATGGGACCCACAATGATGCATGTGTTAAGTCCACCGTCCAGACGGACGGTGGCACTCACCACGGTGGCGCCCACCTTGTGTATGTGTGGCCTCCACCGTCCAGCGGACGGTGGGGCCCTTATGTTGTATGTGCTCTATCCGCACTGTCCACTGGACAGTGGGACCCACCATGATGCATGTGATGCATCCGGACCGTCCATCCACTTGAAAAGATCATCCTAAGGCCTATGGGTTAGGCCCCTTTGGACTGTAAAAGGCCTATGGGTTAAGCCCATTTGGACTGTAAAAGGGCCTATGGGTTAGGCCCATTTACTTTATTTAAGGCCTATGGGCTAGGCCCATTTGGATTGTAAAAGGCCTATGGGTTAGGCCCACTTGAAACACATAAGGCCTATGGGTTTGGGCCCACTTGATATGTTCCAAGTCCATAGGACTAAGCCCTTTTGATGTATTCCAAGGCCCATGAAATTGGACCCATTTGTTGCATTCTTAAAGCCCATGAAAGTGGACCCATTTGATATATTGTAAGGCCCATGGGACTAAACCCATTTGATTATAAAAAGGGTCCATGGGATTAGGCCCATTGGATTTATTTGAGACCCATGAGTTAGGCCCATTTTATTTGATTAAGGCCTAGGGGTTTAGGCCCATTTGACTCATGTTAGGTGTATGGGTTGAGGCCCACTTGATCTACATGTGGGACCCAATTGGTGTGGCCCATTGGTCACATATTAGACTCATGAGACTAAGCTCATTTGATGCAATCCAAGGCCCACGGGTTTTGACCCATTGCAATGCACATAAGACCCATTGGTGTGGCCCATTTATGTGGCCCATCTGATGAATAAAAGGCCCATAAGCTATGGCCCATTTGATATACATGTAAGGCCCAATGGGAGGAACCTAAGGTCCATTGTAATGTGTGATCCCAATACCGATTATGTAGCGGTGTTTAAGAATATCGTGCCTGGGAAGCAATGTTGGTTTGACGTCCACATTGCGAGTGTAATGCTGGTTGGATGTCCACATTACGACTCTCCTTAAGGCCCATTATTAGGCCCGTACTTGTTGTGTATAGGCCGTCCACGTCCATCTACATTGTAAATAGTTCATTTCATTATAACATGTTTAGTATAGTTTCATGACTCATGATCATACGTATCAATGTATGCTTGATATGAGGATTGACTGATCATAGCATATGCCTTCGGATAGGTTGTTTATGGGCTCCTGGTTAGGTAGTGTTGCCCTACATGAGCGCACATATGCGCAGGATTTGTTGCATGACTGGATAGCGTGATTCATGCATTTCCCATTCGTGTGACATGGTTATTGTACGCCCTAGCGACATCAGGGCCGTAGCCTCCACAGACGCATCGTGGTCGGCAGGATTGGATACCGAAAATCTTGTTCTACATGGGGTGCTATTGATATCCCTGGGTGAAAGTTCCTAAACCCTTATGGTACCAAGAGGTTGCTCCAACGTCTAGACCGAGTGGGTAGATGAGCGTTAAATGCCGATTAGCAGACGGTTACGCTCTCCACTGTGTCGTGGTCGGTTGGAAGGGGGTGCGGCCTTACCCGCCCGAGAGTAGGGGGCAATGCTAGGCTGAGTTTGACCAGCTTGAGGAATGAGTCCGCTATCTACGAGTCGCGCCCGATATTGGAAGACGGATAGTGAGGTCTCTTTCACTTCCCTTATTGCGCGCGATGTGGCGGTAATCTGATTTAGAGTGTACTAGACCCCGGTGATATCTCATATTTGAGCTGTATTGATGTGTGGACATAGATGAGGATCTGTATGCTTGAGTTGCATTGTACATCGTATGGCCTTGGGATGACCGATATCATTCATGTCTTGCATTGCATAGTCATGGTACTGCTCATGATCTTATGGTTTCATCTACATATTCCGCATTATTCTGACATTGCATGTTCATATTACTACCTTGCGCACACACTTTCACCACCCTCTAAGCTTTCTATAAGCTTATGTACGACCGTTGCGTGCAGGTGACGTTGGTTCGCAGCAGCGCTTAGGCGGGAGCACGTTGCAGAGCGTTTTAGAGTTTTTGTTCTCTACCATTATATTTCCCTTTATGCTCATTGTACTTGTAAAGTTTTTGATCATAGTGGAAATGTAATGAAGTTCTTGGTTGTTATTTGTGGGTTATGTCATTGGTTCTGCTTATTACGAATCAGACTGACGTTGAAAATCCTCCTCGTAGCATCCCAGGATCGGAACCTGGCGAATGGGAGCTAGGAGCCGAGAATGGGGTTCTACGGAGGCTGTCGGTCCCGGATTCGGCGATCGAAAATTTTGTGAGCCCGGTTTTCAAGTTTGGGGCATGACAGTCCTAGACAATCTCATACGATATTATAGTTCTAGATCGCTGTAAAGGGCTCGTCACCAATCAATACAGGTCTAGTTATATCTTATATACTACAATAAGGCTCGTCGTCCCAATGCAGTTTCAGGATATACTCGAGGTCATTATAAAGGGCTCTTCACCAATCAGAGTAGGCCGATAACTCGAATATAGTGTCTCATACTACCATAATTAGCTCACGAGTCTAGGTTGCTCACTGGTCACTACGAGGAGGCTCGTCACCCCAGCATAGGCCGACAGCTCGACCACGGTGTCTCATACCACCATATCCGGCTCATGAGTCTTAGCAGATCGAGGTACCACAGTTGACGGGATTACATTGGTAAGTTTGGTACCCTATATTCAAACAGTAACGTCCAAACATGGTGAACATACATCGGTCAATCGGGTTAATTGACGAGCTTAACTAGGACGATCGCACGTTGAGTTGATCGACATAAAATGCATAAGCACTCCGTGTGGCCTAACCACTGTCAAACATCCCAAGTACGGCTCGAATTTGTCGAACACATCCTGCGTGGTGGAAGCAATCACAGCCACCAGAGCGAGAACTATTACCGATTACCTGGACTGTTATATAGTTCTAACCACGTGCAATTGCAATAATACATATTCAAGTCAAATCCTACAATCAGATGAACATGTTATAGAATATAACTTACATATGGATACACAATACATTATCTCAACACTCTTATAAATTACACTTTACTAACTACTAACTCATTCAGGCATTTATGCAATCACTTAGACTACGTTTTTCAACATACATCACGTATGTCGGCCATATTACATATTAGGGCAAGTCTTCTTGCCAAAGAGTTGTCGCATACATAACAGGCATATATCTACGACAATTAATCATGACAATTATAACATCAAATTCCTTATGCATACAAATATTTCAACAAACACATGAAATACATTATTTACAACATAGGTTATACATATACGTAAAACAAAAAAGATAGCGCATTTAGCATGTGTAATAACATCCACATCAGGAATCTATCATTAACCGACATTGAAAGCTTTGAAAATCATAATCTATATATCTATAGTCCACACCTTACGCCGTAGAAGCGTAATGAATTCGATAGAGACTCTAATTCCGCGTCAACGATGAAATGACAACCTATAGCACGAGTTAAGTCAGCTATTTCGCTACTTGCAACAATGGAAACCCTAGAACAGCTTAGGATTACATTTTCTTATCTAAGAACGAAGTCAGAATTGTCGGAATAGCGATTCGGTACTGATGTTTAAGCACAACGAGTAATGGGAATTGAATCTCAGGAATAACTCTCACTTCTATCTCACTTTCTCTCTCTTTACTCTCTTCTCTCTCCTAGGTTTTTCTCAAATTCGTATGGAGTGAATGAGAGAGGGTTTAAGGTCTTTATATAGGCCCAGAATTGACGGAATTAGCCCCAGGGCTAAGGTATACTTAGGTTATAGCCAAAGGGCACTTGTTCCTATCCAACGGAGCACTTCTGAAGGTCATTTTACTGAATGTGGTCAGACTTAAGCTCACAGATGCTGGATCTTGATAAAGTTAAGTTTTCAGTCCGATCGAGTTTTCAGATCGACCGTGGTGGACCATTTTCAGTTCAGCGGTCACCGAAACTCGATCAGAGCCATAAGTACTTTGACATGTGTGGGCCATATCCCCTGATCCGAGGGTAACTTTGGGTCAAAAATCAACGGTCAGAATGCTTATAATCGGCACGCAAGCGATATGACTCAGATTACTTAAATTCATATTTAATTTTATAAAAATCTTCACTTTTTCATACTCTTCACTCTGGACTCAAGAAAATAGTCTCAGGATATCGTTTAGTCTTGATTTTCGAGGTGATTATCAAGTCCAACTAGGCGGTCATAATTGTTTAAGTTCATCACTATCGGACTTTCGACGTGCGGTTCAGATTCGATACGGAGTTTCTGAGTGCTCTCAAGAGCAACTGGGTTTAGGGTTGGATCCTAAATTTCAGGGTAATGTAGCGTTACTATTTCTATAGGTTTTGGATCTTGCAAATCGTATTTAAAGTGATTAGTGCTAATTTCACAAGTAATTTAGTTTAACACTTAGTTAAATCTCGTCTAATTTCTAAAGGATTGGGTCCTGAGGGGTTTCTGCCTGAGGTGGTACTCAGGTCTCTACCCGGATTTTTCCGAGTCGTTACATACATATTTGGCACGGTCACCATCGTACTCGCATTTGAAGAAGATTTGCATTTAATCTTCCTTTGATGTTATGCATTTTGTCATTATTGAGACAATACACTCTTATCAAGCCCTTAAAGGGGACGAATTATCGCATGTCATGTGACCATGATTAACGTGCACATTAAATGAGGAACGTGTTTAGCATGGCTATAAAAGACCTGTTGGGCAAGCATATCTTATCTCACAAGTAGGTATGATCTCATCCACAAGGCCATCTCTTATCGTCCTTCCAAAATGGGAGATTTCCCCATAAACGTTCGGAGAACCAGCATTGATGCAGAAGATCTTTCAAGACTAAAAGATAGAATTAGCATACAAACCAAGCTGGATACACTCCCAGACCTAGATTACAGAGGGAGGGTTAAACCTATGTCGAACCAACCTGAATATGATCCCAGACCTAGATTACATAGGGACGGCTAAAACCTACATCGGGTCCCATTCTACACAATTATCGAAATAAAGAATGAAAGATCTGAACTATTCAAATCCCTCTAGCACTTTAAGTCATCACCATTTAAGGTGATTAAATGAAGGAGGTGGTTTGATCCGAATTGGCCAGCACCTTGAAGTTAATAAGGTGGGTCATCAAGAGACGTTGAATGGACATGTTCGATAGAGATAAGCCCTTGAGTTTCTCAAACCTTTGTCTGATTGTCTTCATCAAAAGAACTTTGAGAACACTAGGTCAGATCTTTAGTGGGTCATGAACATCCCCACGAATAATCATCTACAGAAAGAAGAGTTGAGAAGCCAGCAAGTCCGGAGCTCTTTCTTTCCAAAAGTAAACCCCAGTTTGCTGAGGAAAAGGTTATGTATCCGAAAAGCCCACACAAAGAATCCAAAAGAACTTAGAAGTCCAGCAAGGAGTTTTCACTGTCTCAGAAAGCTATAAAGTGAGCACAAGAAGAAGAGCTCGAGGCCCCATGCTAAACATTTCTATCCACATGTCTATTTTACATTCATGTTATTGATACAAAAATCTGGTTAACCCTTCTTAGACCTTCGAGTAACTGCACACGAAAAAAACAAAGGAGACCCTAGCTAGATTAAGGGACCCTCCGATGCCTAAGTCAGACAGGAAACCTGGGTCTAGCAAAGCATAGGTTTTTGTGCGTAGAGTTGCGGTGTCTTTCACCATTAGAGATGCTCCTATTTATACTTAAAGAGGGAAAGAGCGTAGAAGATAATTTTTCTGTTTAGTATGGGCATATTGTAGAGGGATTCGTATCCCGAATGTGTTGCAGGTATCTTCCGAGATCTTCGGCTGAGATCTCGGGCAGATCTGTGTCGCAATTATCTTCTGTGATCTTCAGCTGAGATCCCAGACAAATCTCTTCGATAAGACTTGAATAGTCAGAATCAGAGGAAATATGTGGTAGGATGTCACGCCCCAAACTCGGAAACCGGGCTCACAAACTTTCCGATCGCCGAATCTGACGCCGATAGCCTCCGAAGAACCCCATTCTCGGCTCCTAGCGCCCATTCGCCAGGTTCCGATCCTGGGATGCTACGAGGAGGATTTTCAACGTCAGTTTGATTCGTAATTAGCATAACCAAAGGCATAACCCACAAACAACAACCAAGAACTCCATTACATTTTCACTATGATCAAAAACTTTTACAAGTACAATGAGGATAAAGGGAAATACAATGATGAAGGACAAAAACTCCAAAACGATCTGCAACGTGCTCCTGCCTCAGCCCTGTTGTGCCCCAACGTCACCTGCACGCAACGGTCATGCATAAGCTTATATAAAGCTTAGAGGGTGGTGAAAGTGTGTGCGCAAGGTAGTGGTATGATCATGCAGTATCAGAGTAATGCGGAATATGCAGATGGATCCATAATATCATGAGCCGTACCAAGGCTATGTGATGCAAGACATGAATGATATCGGCCATCCCAAGGCCATGCGATGTGAAATGCAACTCAAGCATACAAATCCTCATCTATGTTCACACATCAATACAGCTCAAATCTGGAATATCACCGGGGTCTAGTACACTCTAAACCAGATCGCCGCCACATCGCGCGTAATAAGGTAAGTGAAAAAGACCTCACTATCCGTCTGCCAATATCGGACGTGACTTGTCGATAAGGGATCCATTCCTTGAGCTGGTTAAACTCAGCCTAGCATTGCCCCCTACACTCGGGCGGGTAAGGCCCCACCCCCTTCCAACCGACCATGACACAGTGGAGAGCGCAACCGTCTGGTAATCAGCACTCAACGCTCATCTACCCACTCAGTTTAGATGTTGGAGCAACCTCTTGGTACTATAAGGGTTTAGGAATTTTACCCAGGGATATTTAAAGCACCCCATATAGAACAAAATTTTCGGTATCCAATCCTGCCAACTACGATGCGTCTGTGGAGGCTACGGCCCCGATGTCGCTAGGGCGTAATAACCATGTCACACAAATGCGAGATGCATGAATCACGCTATCCAGTCATGCAACAAATTCTGCGCGTATCGTGCGCTCATGTAGGGTAACACCGCCTAACCGGGAGCCCATAAACAACTTGCCCGAAGGCATATGCTATGATCAGACAATTCTCACGTCAAGCATACATATGATGCGTATGATCATGAGTCATAGAACTATACTAAACATATTATAATGAGATGAACTATCCTTACAATGTAGATGGGCCTGGATGGCCTATACACAATAAGTACAGACCTAACAATGGGCCCTAAGGAGAGTCGTAATGTGGACATCCAACCAACATTATACTCGCAATGTGGACGTCAAACCAACATTGCTCCCAAGGCACGATCGTTGTAAACATCGTTACATAATCCATGTTGGGCTCACACATTACAATGGACCTTAGGTACATCCCATTGGGCCTTAAATACATCAAATGGGCCATGTAATATGAGCCTTTTATTCATCAAATGGGCCACATAAATGGACCGAACCAATGGGCCTTATGTGCATTGCAATGGGTCATAACCCGTGGGCCTTAGATTGCATCAAATGGGCCTAATCTCATGGGTCATATATGTAACCAGTAGGCCACACCAATTGAGCCCCATATGCACATTAAATGGGCCTCAACCCATAGACCCGAGTACATCTAAATGGGCCTTAACCCACAGGCCTTTATTCATCACAATGGGCTTCGACCCATGGACCTTAGAATATCAAATGGGCCTACCAATTGGGATCCATGCACATCAAATGGGCTACATCCAAAAATAAGTGGTGATGGTGATTTCCACCATTTAAAATTTCTAAGGCCCATCGTAACATATGTTTCCCATCCAATTTATTTATAAGGTAACATAGTGATGAATTAAATGGAAACAAATATCAGCTTAAAGGGAACCACTATGCCCCTTAGAAATTTTATACGGTGGACGTCATTGTCCATTAAGTTGTGGGGTCCACTTGAAGTTTAGATCATAATTATTTTAGTCTCAAGCTTGTTGAGACGAGTTTGCCAAATGGTTGGATTGCTGGGATGCATCATATGCCTCAAAGGTGAGGTCCACTGCACAATAGACCTGACTCATTCTTTTAGCCAAGCCATAAAATGGCTCTCCAAGTGAATGGACGGTTCGGATGCAGCCCAAGCATTAGGGTGGGTCCCACTGTCATTGGACAGTGTGCATGAAGTACATGCATCACAGTGGGCTCCACCGTCCACTGGACGGTGGAGATAGAACGCATACATCGTGGTGGCCTTCCACCGTCCGCCTGGACGGTGGATGCAACATACATGCATCATTATGGGTCTCATGTGGGCCCCACCGTAATGTTTACATGTCATCCAGCCCGTTCATAAGGTCACTCGGACCTGGATGAAGGGAAAACATAAATTTCATCCTGATCCAAAACTTCTATGGACCCCAGAAGGGGTTTCAATGGTAGATGTTCATTCACACTGTTTCGTATGGTGTGGGTCACCTGAATTTTGGATCCAGCCGAAACTTGGAGGGGGCCCACCTGAGGAAGGGGCCCACCTCATAAACGATTTAGATGGCATATAAAAATCAAGGTGGGCCCACGGCTGGAGGCCGTGGGTGTCTGTTTTCTGCCCGCCGCCTGGCAACAGCGCAGGCAATGCCTGCGCTGGTCTGACAGCAGCAGCAATTGCTGCATCATTCTCCCTCTCTCTCTTATATTTTGGTGTTTTAGTGGTTTTTCATAGGCGGGGCCCATATCAAGTTAATTCAATCCGTCCATTAGATTCTTCAGCTCGTAACAAATCAAATGAGTCCGAAGTTCGAAAATTTTGGGCGTATAAAATCATCACAAAATGTTTTTAAGGGTAACCACTAAAGTTCCCTATGTTATGGCCCACCAGATGCTCAGATCAGGCCCATTCTCGTACTCAATAGTTAAAATGGGGCCAACAAGAGGATGGACGGCTTGGATTTTACCCCAACATCAAGGTGGGGCGTATAAGAGGACTACCCCAAAAGCTCTTCCTTTCTTCTTTTTTTTTTTTTTTTTATACTGGGACGTCCAGCGTCCCAGACACTGGACGATTGGGTCCTTGAAGAAGTACATCGTGGTGGGCCTTGTTGAGGTGGGTCACCACTGATGGATGATGTGGGTACAATATATGAGGTGGGCCCCACTTGAAGAAGGCCTGGACAAAATAAATGCTTCAAGGTGGGGTTCAACTATGTGGGCCACACAAACACAATATGAATAAATAAAAAAATAAAAAGAAATAGAATAGAGAGAGAGTGTGTGGGACACACTTGTGATGGAGGGACCCCGATACTATGGGCCCTCCCTTGCAATGACTCATACAATTAAATGGATCCTTCTACACATGGGTTTACTGAAAATGAAATCAACGGTGGAGATCCGTTCCCCACTGATATGAACGGTCTAGATGACCTTCATAATGAAATAAACATCATGATGGGGTCCATGGAGAATGGCCCCATCATGGAATGATCATGATGATCCTAGTGGGCCATCGACCACACCTTAGGGTCCCAAGTGAGATCCAAACCATTGATCGGTTGGTCTCACTTGGCCCATCTTTAAAAAATGTAAAATTACTAACATCAAGCATCCATCGTCCGATCTTCTTGCTCCTACGGGATCCTTGGCACCTTAGCTTCAACTTCAATGGATGAGATGAGGAATGGATGGCTAGGATGGGAGATGATGAGGTAGGAAAGTGGGCCACCTTGGAGCTTTGAAAAGGGAGGGAGAGGCTCATACGTATGAAATTTTCTTGCTTGGGGAGAATGAGATGAGAAATGAGAAAGAGAGAGAGTGTTGTAGAGAGACATGGGTGATGGATGGATGTGGTGAATGATGGGTGTGTAAGAAATCCTTGACTTTGTGGCCTTTTATGTAAGAGAGGTATGGCATTGGAAGACTTTTGAGGTCTTTGTGTAAGAAAGGTATGAGCTTTGTAAGAAAAGCTTGACTTTTGTGGTTGCTTAGGAATGGGTGAAAGGTGATGTGTACTTGACATGTGATGGATTGATGGGATTGATGTGACACATCGTAGAGATTTTCTTAGATTTCGCAACGCGGGGCATTTTCTCTCACCGAACGTAGCCCACAACTCTTGACCAGAGTATCGCCTCGAGGCACGAGTCGCGGCATTGGAACAGCGGCGATGGCGCGGTCGCTAAGGTATTGGTCTTAGGTAGAGTCGACTCGGGTTGACGGCGTATGAATCAGGGTCGCGCGTGAATATCGGTTAAGGGTCGAAGGTTGCCGAAATTCGACCGGTAAGACCGCGGAAGTCTACGGAACGGTACGGACTAAGATACGGGTCTTACAGAGGAGGCCGAGCTCGAGAGTCCGAGGTGACTCACATAGTCATCCCAAGGAATAATCTTCCGATCTGGATTTTTCAATGAATCGTGGTCGAGTTTTCCCTTAACGTTGATCGTATCATCAACCCACCAACCTTCCCTCATAAGTCATGTTAGAGAATTAAGACCGAGCTTCTTTCCTTAGTAGAATATGGACGAGATATCAAAGATGACCATCTTTTTTCATTTTATCGTATGGTGCAGAGCTTGTCTGGGCATGGAAGCTCGAAGTTTTGCCTCGTGCAAGGTCGTACCTCAGGGGCCCTTGCCAAGAGATGTTCCGAGTGGCAGCTCGGAAATGGATGAGACCATGGAGGAGCTCGGGGTCATACAGTGAAGTACAACAGAATGCTCTTTTTGGCCATTAAGGAGCTCATTGGTCACGACTGGCACTGGTTGATCACACGACGAACACAGATGTCAGAGCTGACCCCTTCTCCTTAGCCAATCCAGTTTTACCCATAATAGTAAGCCTCTTACTTTCAAGCTCGCGCAACAGGCTCGAAAAGTAAGTGGTTTTAGTGAGGTCGGACTATCTTGTGCATGGGTTGTTGAGCCTGCTCGTCATTAATGCAGAATAAGGTGGTGTACACAGGAATCGGAGCATATATGCAATCATGATATAGCACGCTCTAGGTAACGTGCACCAGCTCGAGGTCACGTGCGCTGATAAGATGCCTATTCGGCTCTTGACTTATGGGGCGCCGACACATAACATCTTCTGGAGAGTTAGGTCGTTCAAGAAGTGGGAGAGCTCCTCGTAGTCAAGTGCGAGTGTCGTGGAGCCATTTTGGTTGTTGCATTGAATGCAGGCAATTAAGGAGCGTCAAGTTAATTTCTTCCCTACTTAGTGTTCATTTTATCTTAGAATACTTATAAAAACGATAAATAGTCCAAGATTTATCCATTGATTGGCTGATTTAGTCTTTAATATTTATATTTAAGCCATAGATGGCCCACTTATATCAATATTTTTATTTTCCACATCCTAATGGTACATCAAAAATATAATTTATCTTTGGGTCGAGATTGATCTTTTAATGTGATTAGATGTTAAGATCCATCTGTTTTGACCATTAATTTTCATAATATTTCACAATTTTGGTCCAATGACCTTTATTGTTCATTGGATAATCCGATATAAATCTGGGTTAGATTAATTTTATTTTCCTTAAGTCTCATTCCTTAATTTGGTGATTAAACCCTTGATTAATAGTTGGTTTAGACCTAATCATTGATTTCACGAACTTGATCATCATTTTGATCTCTTATTTAATTTTTATGATCTTAATCTAAGATCATAAGATTCAGATTGAGCACTCCATGGATCATCCACGAGTTCAAATTCAAATGAAGTTCTAAACTATCCTTTGGCCCCAATTTAAGGGTTATCAATGGTCAAATTTTAAGATTAGTTTTTCTTAAGTCTTTGATTAATGAGTCAAATCTATCAAGATTTTGGGGCCATTAAACATCCAAGTTTAGGGCTAAATTCCAGATTGTCCACTGGTCTAAATTTAAGCCAGATGCAATGCCTTATTAAGGTTTAAAAAATGGACAGCTTCCAAGGCAGTTCAAAGGCCAAATCGTTAGCTTAAAGTGAGTCATACAATGGTAAAAAAAATGATTAAATACAAATTAATAATAATAAATAAATAATTCTCACTTGATGTCCATATTTGTAAGATCAGACAGTTGTCCATGATAAACAAATTGTAGCCTTCCAAACGTCCCAACAATAGACAGCTTCCAGGGCCTTAGCATATTCCAAAAATACACAAGTTTGAGACGTTGAATTAACTGTCTAGTTTTGACCCAATTCTTAGTCATCTGAAAGTCCAAAAGTGAATGGATTTCATGGGTACTTCGATAGTCTAAACTTGGCCAAGTTTTGGGGTTATTTGAAGGCCTAAATTTTGCTAGTTGTTGGACCATCAAATGGTCCCAATTTGGGCAGCTTTATAGTCTGTTCTAATGGTCCGGGTTTAGTCAAGTTCCATGGCCATACAAAATCTTTAATTCCATCAAATTTGGTGGTAATTGCATATTCAAAAATTAATCATATTTGTACTCAATAGAATGTCCAATAAATGGGCAGATTTGAACGTCCCCATATTGGTATACATGTGCATAGGTTGGACCTCAAATAAATGATCCAGATTTAACCGATTGGGACATCTAAATAGCCCATTCAAAATCAAAGCATGTGGGTATTAAAAACTATAATATAAATATTACTTGATGTACGGTGGAGATAAATGATTCTTTAACTTTTGCGGCTTGCTTTAACTTGTGTGGCTTGGATCTCGTATGTCACACTCTCTCTATGTTTAAAGTGTGAGTGCTTACAAGTGATTCGACATGCCTTATATAGAGGAGTCAAAACCCTCTTACATTAATGTACATGCACATGTAACACGTGAAAACAAATGTTAAGTACATGTAACTCTCATCTTAAGAGTGAAAGGTTTTAAGGTGGATAAGAGTGTAAACAAGATGTGTATACGTGCCATGGAGACATGTGTCTCACAAGTATAGTCTCCTTGATCTAAACACATGATTAGATTATTTATACCTTATGCCCTCTTATTAAAATAATTTCTTGATCAAAATGACAATAGTTAATTATAAGGAAATCACAAGTGTTCGTAGAGGCGACAATACACCAAAGATTATATACATGTGTCCATCTGAAATACGGTGTATTAATCGAGTGTGTACATGCCATGATCGTGTTGGCCATATCAAATTTTTTATATCCAATCATTATATCAAAATGAAAATTTTATTACAAAGATCATGTGAAAAATAATTTCAATGTAAACTAATAATAATAATAATAATTAGTGTATAATACTATAAGCCAAGATAAAATGTAACATTATTTTGACAATTACATATCTTAATTGGAAGGCATGATTAATTAATGGTTAAATATGTTTTACTTCATATGTTAAATTAATTTATTAATTTTATGTATTACCCAACTCAACTAATTCCAACCTAACCCGTCTAACCCAACCCAACTCAAGGATTTTTGGGGTTGAGTATTGAATACCTCTGAGGTAGGTTAGGCCTTGGGTTGACTGCTCTTCAGGTTGGGCTGCCCACCAAGCCCCATCCTTGGAAGGAACCTATCAGATACAACTAGTTCATATTGTAGTGTAGTGTAGATGAGTAGTATCATGCACTTGGATGGTCAAATTATCATCAGGACCGTCCATTTAGGTTGAGCCACCATGCATGGGCTACCGAGCCAAAATCTTACTCTTTGGATGATCCGAACCATCCAATCCATGGATGGAAAAATGGACAGTCCAGATAACATATTATGAATAACAAAAAAGAGTCCAGGGGCATATTGACCAGATGTATGATTCTCTTGTTACAGCTTTTGTTTACATTGGTCTCTTACCTGTTACAACAATACAAAAGCTGGCCCCACCACTTAACGGTATTTCACGTGACTGAAAACCATATAATAAATGAGGCACTTCACATGGTAAAAGTTCGAGGGTAAAAAGAGGAATTTCACCATAATCACACGTGCTCACATCCCTTACACACGTGGGATATTTTTTTCTTAATCTATACCGTTCATGTTGTGGAACACACTCTGGATGGGCCATGTCCATAGGGCCCACTAAAATGGACGCTTCAAAATAAAATGCTCATCACTCCCAAGTTCTAGGGAAAAAAAGAGAGGGAGGGGAGTTATTTATACTCTATCAGAGTACGATGCTTGATACACATGCACTGAGAAATTATACAAGTGGCATATATTAACTAAAATTAAACCGTTTTAATTGTTTTAACCGCTGTCGCCAAGTCAGTTTCAAAATCAGATTGGTCAGGCATTCTAACCTCTGATTGACGGACACTTGTTTGTTGAAATAAGACCGTTAGATATTTTTCATTTTCAGCCGTCTAATAAATGTCCACCAATTAGACAGTCAGATAATTAAATAAGTGTAATTTTTGTTTCACATACATCTAAATTGGGATCCATAATTTAGACAGTTTAATTTAAGTTACCTATATGTCACGCATGCAATTTCTATATAATTTTGAAGTGCCAGCGTATCATCCATCACACTCCGCCAGAGTATCGAAGTTTTTCTCACAGACAAAGGGTTTGTGTGCTTTCATGGCGATGCCAACCGACAGGAACGGCCATGACCTGGAATAGTCTACGACGCCTATTTTGGGAAGCTATGTAAACACCGGAGCTGTGGGGTCCAGCATATTTTCATGCAAATCCAGTCAGTTCATCAGGTGACAACGATTATTTGAACCGTAGATACAAAAGATCAGCCCAATAACAAAAATTCCAATGGACAACATGGTGTGGCCCAACTGATACTTGGAACATGCTGATTTTTACAATTTCACCTTATCCTGATGATTTACACTTGATTAACGGGTTTGATGAAATATAAACACAACATTGACCCCACACACAAACCTATGGTTGGCATCCCATCCCCATTGTTCCCTGTGGTGTGGCATACATTAGTATTGGATCCCATCAATCTTTTTCCCTATGACCTAGAATCAAGGATCTAACCTGATGGATGCAGTGGATTTTACATATACAACATGGTGGGCCCCACAAGCTTGGGTTGTTTCCGGTCCAATTGGGGTACGTCCCATACACCACATGCATGGTAGAAGGATACCACCCTTGGTGTAGACTGATGTTGATAGTTAACTACCATTCTCAAAACGGTGGTGATTCATCTGTCAAACGCGCATCATGCTTGTCCAGAAATCCAGACCTTCCATCTTATGGGTACCATTGTGGACGGCCATTGCACTAAAATCAGAACGAACGATGATCCATCTTATTCTGTCCATTGAATTTTAACCAGCATGTTCTAACCGTCCATTTGATAGCCACAACTGTTTGGTTATAATCATTCCATGGGATTGCGACTTTATGCGATATACACAACCGCTCCCATGATTTGGACGGTCTGGATTGCCTGTACGTACAGGTCCTGGACAGAATCACCACCATTTAAAACTTGATAAACTACCAATGCAATATTCTCCGCATTCTTTTTCTCCTTTGTAGAAATGATCACATACAGCGTCACATGCAACCATTTCTTTCCCACCAACATACCACATTCATAGAAAATCTGATCCTTGAAAAATATGGGTCCCACTATCTTCATCATCTTAAATAAAAATCATTCTCATCCACTCATTATGTGGGACACACTAGTACAAACCATATCATCAGATGTACACCGATGTTGCAATTGTTCCTTGATCAAAGGATGGATGGATCTAATTTTCATCAAAGCTAATCACCATGGTGTGGTCCACCATTTTCTCGGATCCAATATTTCACATGTGGAACCATTGGCAGGAATGAAATGACCATATCCTGCTAATTATTTCTAACTTGAATGGGAACTTCAGGTAAGAAACTTTAATTGTGAAAGTAGATTTCAGGACATTCCGAAGAAAGAAAATTAAAATACCTCTATTTTTTTAACTGCTTGCAGAGGAAATTAAAATAAATAAATAGGAAGTACTTACTCGTCTATTGTCCTATTTCTTTCAATTTGAATTCCTCGTTTCTACACAGGGGAATGATACTCTGGCAGCATATGACACTTGATACACCATCACTCATAAATTATACGCGTGCAATCATATGACACTGTTTATAAGTCACAACCCCAAAACAGATTATTCGAACAATCCCAACCACTAATTATATACACTTATTTATTGAAATAAAACAATCAGATATTCTTCATTTTTAACCGTCCGATGGATATCCATCAATCCAGCGCCCGTATGATCAAATAAACATAGCTTTTTGTTCACGATATATCTAAAATAGTACTACATATGCAACTTCCTGAGTATCATCCACCACAGTCAGCTAGAGTATAAAAGTTAATTTTCTGAGTTTTCACAGCAACAACGACCACTGCAAGGATTTTAAATGCGGGTTGATCTCTGCCAACATCCCCACACTCACAATACATGAATGCAATTAAAGGCTCGAGATTTGATTCTCTCGGTGGGGGCTCTTTTGTCTCAACATTCAATTAATATTCTGACTACCTCTCCGTTTCTTCCCTGTGGGGTCGTTGGAAAATTCAATGCAACCCTTCTTTCTCTCTCTTTCCAGGACTCTATACATAAGAGATGGATGTATCATCTATCCTTCACACTCCTCTCCTCACATGGAAGAATCCCACTTCTTCTCAAATTCTTCAGTTTTCTTGGGTTAGTTTTTTCTTTTTTTCCTTTTTTCTTTTACATGATTCAAGCTATCTTTGTATCTTTTTAATTTTTAGCCATGTTTGGTTGTCATACAAGTTGTTACATTAGCTTAAATATCATATTTTGCTTTTGTGATTGTGATTTCCAATCCAAGATTTTGATTTAACAAAGAGAACATTCTTATTTATTTTCGCCTTTGTCGCGACTCAAGATCGATCGAGCGAATGTCGCCGACTACTGGCCCCCACAAGCTATGATATTTACAGCCATAATATTCTTGTTACTATAAATTATTCAATAATCACGCTTCAATTTTTTTAAAATTTTTTTTTTTATATTTGCCAAATTATTATAAATTCATCTACCGATGGTGATAATCACAATCTTCTCTTCAAAGTTTCTCTTGATGAGAGAGAGTTGTGATGTAGGAAAACAAAATCTTGTTATAAGATATGTTAAGGGAGGCTTGGGTGAAACATCGCCCCAACGTGGCACGAATGCGTGTGCTTGTTGGAGCACGTGGTGAAGATGTTCAATCGCTGCTACGATCTTAGCTTTTTGTGTCACTTAATTGGTATGGTTCCACGGATATGCTTTGATTGTTGTTTCTTATATAATTTTCTATTTTTGGTTTGTATACCACCCTTTCCGTTTCCTTTCTACTGCTTTGATTAAAACTCTTTTTAGACATTAATGTTCTCGTCCTCTTTTCAAGCCCCTTGAACTTAATATTATTTCTATCTGTATTAAGGTTTCTTGGCACCTGAGGTTTTAATACTAGGAAGAGTTATGTGAGACTCATTTAAGTTAACTCGGACTTAGTTGAACTTGGTCTAGATCGACCCAATGAGTCAAAATTGAAAATAGAAGGTGAATCAGCCTAACTCAACCGTGTCACCCTCAACTCAGACAGGTCTTGACTTGACTCGGTGCCAAACAAGTCTATTCGAGTCCCCGTCTTAAAACCATGCTTGTCTAAAGCATGACTGAGCTAACCCTAAATGTTGAGCCCTGGTCATGTTGTGGCCCCATGGTGAGTGGCTGTTAGGAGTTTGATTTATATGAAATTGGTTACAAAGTCCTAACAGCCGTTATAACGGCAGCTTTTTCTGTTGTTCTTATATCTGGGTAGGAGACGGGATTTCTTGGGAAACCCTTTTTCAAGAAGTTCCGCCACTGTAGACTTAGGTGGGGCCACTATGTTGTTTGTGAGAAATTCGCATATTTATTTATTTAGGTATCTTGCATCCATCTATTTTGTAATCTCATTTTAAAACTGAGTATATTTAGGACTCAAGGGAGCATCAGTAGAGTAATCAAGTGGGTAGGGAAATTCCTACCCAAACCTCTTTGGGTTGACAGGAACATTTACATGCCATCTATACAGGTCATAATATCATTACTGCATGTATTAATTGAAAACACAAATATTGTCCTAATTCAAAATATTTGTGGCCCCATGAATATTTCAACTCTAGATGTTTCAATCCTCACATTTTCATCTAACATGAATCTTCAATCTTACTCACCTTTGGTCTCAACTATTAAAATGAGTTCACAGAACGAGTCAATGGAGGTGAATTTCTCACAAACACCATGGTGAGCCCTACTTAGTTTTTTAGCGTAGAAACTTTCCACGAGGCTTTCCAAAAATCTGCCTCCCGGGCATTACATTTCTTTTCATTTCATTTTCTATTTGACCCAAAAAAAAAAAAAACCTGTCATAATGGCCGTTATAACGACAGGCAAGTTTAAATTGAAATCCATCCTTTTGCAGGTGTAACACCGTTAGGGGAGCTTCTTTTGTGGGCCCGATGGGTCCAGAGACTGGCCGTCGGACGAGTTTAACGGGATATTGGTCCGGTTCAATTAGAAAGCCGTGTCCAGAGATGCTGGACTCTGTTCTTTGATTGAGCCGTGCCAATATCACGTGTCACTGCCGGTGGGCCATCTTACATCTTCCATCATCAGACGGTTTCGCTCTTACTTGAGGTATTCTACGTGCTTTAGGCCATTTTCATTTCCTTTTCGTCCTTGATATGTACGTTTGTTGCATGTGCCACCCTGGCATGTGTGTGCAACATCTGAAGCGTGCATTAGATGGGCCACCACCTGCATAATCAAGGCAATTCAACGGCGGTTAAGGAAAATTCCCAATGACTCACGTTCAACATTCGCGTGTGGCCCACTTTATTATTGGACCAGAATGTTTGAGGTGGGGCTCACTATGTCCCACACACGATGCGAGGTGTGGGCACGTGTGAAAGTTCTTGGGAGCAGAATAGAAATTAGTAGGTTTGTTGAATCCACGCGCGTGGAGCCTGCCCATCCACACGGAAGCAGATGTCTTAGTATGGAGCACGTGTGAAAGATCTGAGCTTTCCATTTGGTTGGAAATAATGTTTATATCTTTAGTCTCGGAATTCAGACAGTTTTACTCCTCAAGTGGCGCCACAACATAGAAGGTAAACTGACGGTTAAACTTTTTTAGCTACGCTCTGGCCCACCTGAGTTTTTGAAATGAGCTTATATGAAATGAAGATACAAAACAGCGTAGCCCACCTGAACGAAAAGCCCAGATATCACACGTGTCGTAATTTGGCACGTGTGCATGCGTGTGGACCTGTATGGCTCCCACACGTGTGGAATTAGATCACCTCCGGAAAATCTATCCTGAATCTATCACTGACCTACTTGAAAATGGACGCGGATTGGCTACTCCCCCTGACACCAGCCAATGGCCGGTGGTCGGTGCTCCGTGGGACCCACCATGATGTATGTATTTCATCCATGCCATCCATCTATTTTTACGGATCATTTTACAGCATGAGACAAAAAATGAACTATTTCCCAATCTAAAGTGGACACATTACATGAAACAGTGTTGAATGAGCATCGACCATTAAAAAACATTTTGTGGCTATAAAAGTTTCGAATCAAGATGATTTTTGTTTTTTCTCTTAATCTGGGCCTGTATGACCTAATAAACATATTAGATGTCAAATAAACAGTACAGTGGGCCTTAGGAGGATTTTAATGATGGATATTCAACCACTATTGTTTTCATGTGGTGTGGTCCACCTGAGATTTATGTACCTATCATTTTCGGGATCAACCCATAAAATGATCTTTAAAAATGTATGAACGGAATGGATGAAACATATACATCATGGTGGGGCCCACATAGCACCGACCACCAGTCCCATAGCTGGTGTAAGGGGGAGTAGCCAACCACAGGACTCTGTGGGACCCACGGTGATGTAAGTGTTTTATCCACGCCATTAATCGCTTTTCTCAGATCATTTTAAGTACTGACCATGAAAATGAGTGGGTCCACAGCTCCAGTGGACCACACCAAAGGAAGCTACAGTGATAATGACACTCACCCTTGAATCCTTTCTAAGGGCCACCGTGATGGTTTTTCACCATCCAAACTATTCATAAGGTCATGTGGACGTGGACGAAGTGAAAAAAGAAATATCACCTTGATCCAAAACTTCTCCAGCTCCCAAGAAGTTTGTAATGGTGGACGTTTAATCCCTACTTTGTGGTGTACTTAAGCTTGAAATCTGCCTCATTCTTTGGATAATATCTTAAAATTATCTGAGGGAAAATATTAACGGAGTGGATAAAACACTTAAATCACATTGGCTCCCACAGAGGGGGTAGGACGCAATCCGCGTCCCTTGAAAATATACTTGAAAATAAGGACGCGGTTTGGCTGGTGACCTCCGCGCCATCCAACTAGTTAGTGTCAAAGCTCTGTGTATGTATTTTATCCACACCGTCCATCCATTTTTCCTAAAGCCGTCCATCCATTTTTCCAGCTCATTTTACGCCATGATCCCTAAAATGAGGCAGATCCAGAGCTTAAGTGGACCACACCACATTTAACAGTGGGGATTGAATACCAGCCGTTGAAAACATCTTGGCGGCCACAAAAGGTTTGTATCAAGCTGATATTTCTGTGTTCCCTTCATCCAGGATTAGGTGACTTTATGAACAGGTTGGATGGCAAATAAACATTGCAGTGAGCCCCAAAAATTTTCAACGGTAACGTTCAATCTCCCCATTGTTTCCTGTGGTGTGGCCCAATTGAGCCTTGGATATACCTCATTTTTAGGCCCATGCCATAAAACTATCTAGAAAAATGTCTGGATGGCGTGGATAAAACACATACATCGTAATGGGGTCCACAGAGCTTTGACACCAGCTAACTAGCTGGCTGGCTGGCGGGTGTTGGTGTGGGTTCACCAGCCAAACCGCAGCTGTGTTTGGAAGGCACATTGGGCCTTTACATACATGCACCACATGTGCTGTGCGAAGTTTGATACGATGGTCCCCACTATTAAAATAAATCTATGGAAGAATTAGGGTGCTCCACTCATCAGGCATGGCGCATGTGTATGTTTGATGTGGACTGTCGGTAAGTTTCTTTAAACCACTCGCTCCTTTCTTATGGTAGTCGCCCACTTGATAAGTGGACCAGTCTGATTTTTCTCTGAGATCATATTCATGGTGAGAGATACCTTATGTACCGTTCAGATATCCGAAGAACTCGCCAGACTTGCAGTTCTGGGTCCAGCAAGCCTCGTAAATGCATTGATGGCTGCACAGTAATTTAGTGCGTTATAAACAAAAAAATAAATAAATAAATGCAAACAATGGTGTGAGTTTTTTACCATTTGCAAAATGGCTGTAATTCAACCACCATAGACGATGCACCCCAGTCCACGTTATCTGAATCATGGTCCACCCTACAGATGGATCATAGCCTGAAGCTCATAATGATCGAGCAATCCTGGCTATCCATTTGCTTTCCAACCAGTGGATGTTAAAACGAAAATGTGGAGGCCAAGATTAGTGGTTGAGATCTGATAGGTAGTACTGGTCAGTCGATTTGAGCTTGATAATATGTTTAATGCGATATTATAGGACCCACAATTTGGATGGTCTTGATTTGGCCTGAATTTGCACGTGTGGAGTGGATAATTTGCTACTGGATATGATTACATGAACAGTTTGGACGATGAAGATGGTAGAAATGGAGAGAGAAAGAGAGAGAGATTTTGATAATTTAAAAAGTTGGATAAAAACATAGTAGGCAAGCAGCTCAAATTCAAGTGTCCAAAATAAAAGAAAATATAAAAAATGCTTTTTTTATTATTACCATTAGAATGGGATCATTTAGGGGCGTTTTGTTCATTAGTTGCTTAAGATAATCTACTTATGCCACAAGTAGATTTCTCTTTTCCCTATTATTAAGAAGATAAGTGTGTTATTGTTTACCGTATGTACTTGCTTCTCTTCTCTTTTACCTTTCCTAATGCCTCTCTTTACCAACTAGCAAAAAGTAAAAGAATAAGCTAAAAAAATTAACTAAGGTTATTAAATACTTTTAAATAAAAAAGTTACTTAGAACTAATTATAAACCAAACTTACTCATCTAAAATAAATCACTTACCTGCAGTTGTAAGTTTAAAAAGTAACTTATTAGGTGGTATCCAAATGCCCTGTATTTACTTTGGATAAGTTACTTAATGCACAAGTAACCTATGTTGATGAATATGTTTAATAAGAAAATTACTTATCAATCAAAAGGCTAAAAAGAATGTTTGGATTTCAATATTATAAGCAATTATTTTTCAAGTTTGTTTGGTCCCGCCCACATCCACCAACCATTATATGGGGCCAATCTTTGATGTGAACCATTCATTGTATAGCCCTCAGTCTTGACGTGGGCCGTCTATCATATAGGGCCCACCTTGGATGTGAGTCATTTATTGTTATAGGCCAACCTTTAATGTGCATCATTCATTATGTAAGGCCCACCTTTTTTATGTTGATCATTTAAAAGTGGGGCCACCATCATTGTTATTGTCTATAATATGGGCCCACCTTCAATATCCAATGCCCATCATGTAGAGCCTACCTTTAATGTGAATAGTCCATCATGTGGGCCCCATCACTGATGTGGAACGTCCTCCATGCAAGGCTCACCTTGGATATGGGCCATTCATCATATGGGGCCCACCTTGATGCAGGTCGTCCATATGCAGGCCCGCCTTGAATATGGGCAACTCATTATTAGGGTTGACCTTTGATGTGGACCATCCATCACATGGGGCCCACCTTGATGTGGACCGTCCATCATGTGGAGCCCACCATTATTAATTGTCCATCATGTAGAGCCCACCTTTGATGTGGACTATACATCATGCCGGCCCCACCTTCAATGTGGGTTGTCCATCATGCAAGGCTCACCTCGGATGTGGGTCATTCATCATTACTATCTGACCTTTGATGCAGACTTTTCATCCACCAATTTTCCAAGCTACCGAGTCCAAAATAGAGGTAGAATCAAAATTTAGGTGGGCCACACCACATGAAACAATGGAGATTGAACGCCAACCACATTAAACTTCATGAGTGGTAGAGAATTTTTGAATCGATATTTGTATTTAAGTTTATCCCAATGGTAATAACCTCATGAATAGTTTGGATGGCAAGTATCATGGTGATCTCCGGGAAGATTTCTATGGTGAGCATTTCCATTCTCACTGCTCCCTGTGATATGGCCCACATGAGTTTTAGATCTGCCTCATTTTTTGGATTCTTGTCTATTGTGAGCTTGCGAAACTGATGGACAGATCAGATTTCCCAATGATATGATGGTGGCCCCACATAGCTTCCGCCTACAGGAACTTCGCATTGGCAGTAAGCACAGGCATTCCCATTCACGAGTCCATGCAAGTGGTTCCCATCCACTTCCACAACGAACTCGTGGATGAATCACCAACTGAAATAAGTGGACACATCAATGCAACCAAATGGACCCCACTAAAATTTAGAGCTCTTCGAAACCACACGAATTTCATCACAGGCGGATTCACATCCAACGGTCAAGCTCTGGATCAAAGACCATTTTTTTTACGTTGATCAAAGACCGTCCTAATTGTTCATACACATGATTATTTGACTCGGAGACTCAGACCAACTCGACTCTGAGTCAGGCATATATATTTTCAGATGGTGAGTGGTAGCACCAAACCGGATTGGACTTAACCGAGTATGAGTCGACTCAGACGAACCGACAATCTATGTTCATAACCAGAAAATAAGATTAACTGGACAATCTTGACAGTCGCTTAGTGGAAGTTTGTTTGTTTGAGCTCGGGCCTTTGTTTTTTCTTTTCATTTTTGATCTTTCGATAGTTGTCCACCAACCAGCTAGGTATGAAATCGATTTGGTTTGAGTTGTGTTGTGATCCATTTAAAGTAAGATTAACGGCTTCGATGGCTTGATTTAGTTGTCATATGTAGAATACTTTTCTCAGTGCAAATGTGCATGTGCATGTGCATGGATCAATATCACACTACCAGGAGGCCGGATCCGCTACAAATATTTGTAGGTTAACCTTAATCTACAATTAATGCATTGTGTGGGGCCCATCTTGGGTTGTGCATGACATCCAATCCGTTCATCACGAATGTCCACCGAGATTCTTGTTCGTAAGTAAAAATTGATCCAATCCAAATCTCAGGTGCCGGCTTCCTTTATTATTGTTTGATTGTATAATAAGTCGTTAGATCTAGGGTTGCACGTGGAACCAACGGAATTGGCAAACCACACGAAAACTGACTAGATACACGGTTTGGTCCAATTCTGAAGCGCAACTGTTCTTGTTCTACTTTCGAAAATCAAAGACACGGTGAGTTCAGTTTAGTTCTTAGTTTGGGGTTTCATTGACCCGTGACATAAAATTGAACCTTGGATCCGAACCTAGAACCGGACCCTCTCAGTCAACTTATTTTTTAAAACATAAAAAATAAAAAAGCATAATCTTTCTTTATTCTCCTCCTCTTTCATGGCCTCTCTCTTTCTCTCAAGAACTGAGCGATTAAACAAGATTATATATATATAACCATGCAATTAGGTTGTATTATAAAAACAAAACATGCAATTGGATTGGATTATAAAATGTCCATAAACGTAGAACATAATTGATTTTTTACGATCCGATTCCAATTCAGTTCTAAGGTGCCAACAATCTAACTCCGGTTCTGATTTTTCTGGAACTGTTGGAAACGATTTGGTTTCGGTTTCACCTCAAAACACGACCGAACTGAACTGTGTGCACCCCTAGTTATATCTAGGGGTGTCAATGGGTTGGGTTCAATCATGAAAATCAGAATTTTGAGTAGGCTTGACCCGATAACCCAGCCTGAAACAGTTCAAAATTTGGGTTGAGACATACCTAGGCCCAACCCACTGATAGCCCTAGTTACATCGACGTGCTTCTGCAAGGTAGGGGTGTCAACGGGCTGGGTTAGGGCCAATCCAAGCATTGTCCAAGCCTAACCCACGTTGTTAAAGTTAAGCCCTAACTTGGCCCGAGCCCATGATAGGCCAAGTAGTTTAGTTCGAGCCTAGCCTGAAGTGTTTATATAAGGCCCAGCCCGAGCCTGAGTCCGAATAAAATTTGGTAAAACAAAGGGTAGTTTTGATGGGGCGCATGATATGTTTATGTTATGATATTTGATCTGAGCATTTGGTGGGCCTTGAAGTAGAGAGAGAGAGAGAGAGAGAGAGAGATGTGATGTGGACCTTGATGCCATTGTTGTAATGGTCGAAGGCCTCACTGTTGCAATAGTAACAAGGGCTTTAGTCGATTGAATGTAGAGAGAGATTGGAGTTGTCCAAGGTGAGAGAGAAAGAGATTGAAGGAATGGTGAGAGGTGAGAAAGAAGAGGGCTCTTGGGAGGAAGGCATTATTTTAATGACTATTTCTTTAAACGAGAAACTCAACTTGTTTGGGTTGCCGGCTTGGGTGGGCCCTACCATAGTTTTATGTGAAATCCATTCAATAAGTGTGTCACCATATGTTAGGCCCAAGGCCTAAAAGTCACTCCCTTTCGTGTTTTAGTTAGATCACACTAGAGTCGGGCATCAAGTCGAGTCAAACCGAGTTAGGGTTGACCCGGCTTGATTTGGTTTAAAAATAGACCTGACCCAAACTTGGCCCGACTCCATAGCGAGTCCAGCATGCCTGACCTGATCCAAGTCTGAGTCTGGCTTGGACTAATCTAGATCGAGTTCGACCCAGCCACAAGTACTGAGTCAAGTCGAGTCGGCACTGAGTTGGGTCGGGTGCAGCAAGTATTCATGGGTTGAGATCACAACTCAAAACCTCGGTGCACTTGCCAAATTTAAAATTCACTATCACTCACTTTCTTGAGCCATAGTGGGATTTGAGGCATTCCAATTTCTTGTTGATGCAATGGGAGCATGGCTCAGTGAAGATGACATTGTCTGTTCTCTTGAACCAAAGCTTTGTCATTCCTATCTCTAGGTTTAATATTTTCTTTTTCATCTTCACGTCCTGTATTTCTCTCTCTAATCTTCGTTGCTTGGAATGTCATGATTTCATCAACAGAAAAAAGAACTGAAGGGAGGGTTTATATGCAGGATAGAAAATCTTGATTATATTTCAATGATCCACCTTTACAAACCCTAATGGGTTGGGCTCCGCTGACAGGCTTTTGGTTATCTAGTCTAAGCCCAGACCATTTAAAAATAGGCTTAAATTTAAGCTTCAGCCCAGCCCAAGCCCAATTTGTAGCAGGCGACTCTTATAAGCCTGACTGGCAAACCCGATCGATTGACACTCCTGGCAAGGATAGCCCGTTCCTACCATGAGTTTGGTAGCTTATCTCTAATACAGTGCATGCATGAATATAATATTCCATGCTCATGCACAGCATCCTAATGTTTCACAAGTGCTACCATTTATGCTTAAGCAGTCACAAATACTACATACTACATATGCCACCAGTAATCTTTAGGCACCTCACGTATGCTATATGTAATAGTGTGTAAAAAATAAATAAGAATGTTGCATGTGACACCAATCATCTTAGGCTCTTTATATGTTTTAGCTTCTATATTCAAAGTATTTGGATAAATCAGATACAATACAATTGATTTAAGACAACATTACTTATATAGACTAGGAGTATTTGGACTTTGAATGCTTGTAAGTTTTTTAAATTATAAGTTATAAATAACTTACCAGAGCCACTTACAAATACTTTTGTTTTGATGTAATTTATAAGTTACTTAGGGTGTGTTTAGTCCGTGAAATTGAATGGTATTGAATTGTATTGGATAAGATTAATATCATCATTGCACATTAATGATTGCATATATGCAAATACCGTGGTATTGTAATCATCTAATCCCATGTTTGAGATAAAACTTTTGCTACGGGAAGGCATCGAATTAAGCAAAATCATGTTTAGTGCGCAATGGAATTGTAATCAGTGGACCAAATTCACAATGGATGTCATTCACTTGTACACATATACAACTAGAATGTTATGTGTAAATGGTGTATGTGGATGGATGACATGGATAAATGTATGCATCAACGTAAAGCCCACATTTGTAGTGGATTTCAAAATCAACGAAAATCCTGCATGCGACCAAATGCAACTTTACATGACTAAATGCAATTTCATCCCACATAATCCTAACCTTTCCCATCTTCACTAAATGTTGGATGAAATTGCGTGGGACCAAATGCAATTCTATCCCACTTAATCCCATTTAATACTTCACGCCAAACACTCCCTTCCGGTCAACTTAGTTTGTATTTGGATAATTTAAAAGTTAAGCTAATTATATGTAAAAATTTGTATATTCACACAAACCAAAGCTTAGAATAGGGAATTATTCAAAAATAGATTAACACATAATAATCCTGCCACAAAGTATATTATTTTATTAAATTCATATCGGCGTGTAATTAAGTCAATTTATAAACTAAACTAATCATCTAGTGGACCATTTTATGGGGACATATATTCAAAATACCTATAATATGGACCAACAACTTAAGCTAAGCAAAAACTGAAAATTCTCATATTCTTTTCAAAATATATTTACAATATTGTAAAAAAGCACCAATTTGGAAATTATGTTCTCTAATGATATACGTTTTCATCTAAATAAACAAATCTTTTTTACTTGAATTTAAAATAATTACAATAAAACGGGCTCAAGCCCATCTTACTTGCTGTACAGAACTGATTGCTCATGGTAGCTCCAACTAGTTTATTTGCACCCTTACTTCTTGGATAGTCAAAACTATTCATGAATTAATCCATTCATTCGTTAAAGACACAAAAAAAAAAGAAAAAAAGAAAAAAAAAGACATGACAACCAGATCTCAAGCAAAACTAAAAAATTGGCCAAAAACAAACAAAAAGGTCTAATAATATGTTTGGGACATCATGGGCCATTTGATAAGCAGACCGTCCTAATTTTTGGGCTCAAGTTGTAAAATCAGTCAGTGACAGAATTGATGGATGGTGTGGATCAATTATACAACAGTTGACAGTGGACCCCACTGTCACAGCATCCCGGCCACCTAATTTTCAATGAACAATGATGACTTGTGACAAGAAGCAAAGTAGGGCCCGCCATAATGTTTATTAGAAATCCACACTATACATTCAGTCCCAAAATTAGGTAGACCCAACTCAAGTGGGCCATCAGATTATTTATGCTTTTAACTGTCCATTAAATCTTCACCAATTCAATAGTTAGGTAGTCAAATAAGTTTAATTTTAGTTCATTGCAATATAAATTGAGACTAATAATTTGAAGTTTAATTTTAATACAGTCATGTGGGTGGGACCTGACTATGGGCCTGCCACGATGCATACGTTGTATATCTATCTACACTGTTTATCCATTTAAAAAAAAAAAAAAAGCTTATATCAGCACGTGGTCTCGAAAATGAAGCACGTACAAATCTCAGGTGGACCACACCATAGGAAACGGTGACCTTTGGACGCCCACCATTAAAAACTTGCCAGGCTCCGCTGTAATGGTTCATTTACCATCCACCCGTTGATAACGTCACACAGATCTGAACGAAGGGAAGCTATAAATATCAGCTTAATTCAAAACTTTTTTGGCCCACAAAAAAAATTCAATTGTCAATCACCACTGTTTCCAGTGGTCTGGGGTCTACCTGAGATTTGGATCTGCTTCATTTTTGGTCGTATGCCCTGAAATTATCCGGCAAAACGGACATACGGTGTAGATTACAACGCATACATCAAGGTGGGCCCCACGGTCGGGTCCCACCCACATCGGGCGGTCGTAGTCCTCTGTCCGCGAGTATGGAAAGATTCTTTCTCGAAAGGTACCGTCGTGCTCTTCCCAAAATACCTAAATACCCTTTCCCTTTCTACTCTACTCTCTCTCTCTCTCTCTCTCTCTCTCTGCGTTCCAAGGAAGCAACCCAAGCACAGGACTTCTCCTTCTTTCCTGAAACCCTAAGAATGGCTGAGAACAAGAACAAATACGACCGTCAGCTCAGGTATTTTTTCCCATATTACCCTCTTTCTAACTGACCGAAATGCCCCCAACCTTTTAAGATATTCTTCTCTTCCTTTCCTTGCAATTCTTTTGTATTTTCTTATTCACACCACTGAGTTTTGATTTCTCGAATAAAAATCTCTTCTTTTTTTTCGTCGGAAACCGCTGATAAATATCCGCTTGGCGATTCTTGTATAGACGGACTGTGAGAAACCATATTTGTGGGGCCCACATTATGGGTTATCTAGACCGTTCGTCTTGTGGGACCCTTCAGTTCCTGTTGAGTGTTGGGATGGTGGCTACACTTCTGCGGTTGTCTGTCTGCAGGCTTCAGTTCCGTGCGATTTTGGTATAGATGGACTGAGAAACCATATTCGTGAAGCCCACATCATGAGTGATCTAGACCGTTCGTCTCATGGGACCGTTCAGTTTCTTTTTTCTAAGGATGATACACTTCTGCTCGTATGATGATATCCATTTTTAAATGAATTTTTAAAATTCATTCATAAAAAGAGCAATTATAGGTGTTACTTTGGGAGTTTGTACTGTTGGGGTTTTCAGTTTGTACAGCTGGGACCCATGATTCAATGATCCGGACCATTTGATATGGTGGACATATCAAGTTAGCAAGTGAGCTTAGAGTTCTTCATTGGTTCCTTGGTTAAGAAGGGTTGGTTTCTAATAAGAATAACATTGATTCTAGTGTTAGTTTCTAAATAGGATGGGTATAGAAGGTTTCTTCAGTTGAAGTGTTTCACTGTGAGTGAGTTACCAGTTGTAAGTTGTGTAGGGCTCATTTGGGAGCTTGTATTTGGAATGCATTAGAATCCAAATTACAATTACACTGAAATCAACGTGATTCTGAATCCGTAGTTGTGTTTGGCAGCTTGTAATTGGAATGCACTGGAATAAAAAATTGTATTTGGATGCCTCTAAGTTGAATACAATGGAATTCTTTAGTATATTCATAGGAACCTAAATTTGATTAACTAAATCAGTATGTGTTTGTGATATTTGACAGAACAATTGTAATAAGCCCATTGAAATATATTCCTTGGCAAAAAATGATGAAATTCCGAGCCTCGGGTGGGCCACAAACGTAAGGATCACAAATGAGTGACTCAATGACATGTTTTAACCATCCATTTAGAAGGCCAATGTTTGGACAATTTGGATCATTCTACTGATGTGATTTTAGTGTTGTGGCTGATAATTGGATTGTTTTGGTATCATCAGCGTGCCACATGTTATACGGATTAGTATCCTAGAAACACCTTTGTTAAATGTGCAACTCTCCTGCCTTTAAAAAGAAAGCCAAAGAAGGCATTTAACTCCAATTAAATCCAAATCACAGCAAAAAGGAGGTTTCAGCAGGATATGATCTTTGCTAATGTAAAAGATGTGAAAGGATATGATCTTTGTTTTCTAGGCTGCTAGTTTTTTTTTTTTTTTTTTTTTCCTTTTTAGTTCTGCTATCTCAGCAGTCCTGTTTTTTTTTTTTCTTCTTGTTTTCGGTTGGATTCTCTCTTCTCCCTTTTTAATATATTTTCCTTCGCCGTTGCTTCTAAAAGAAAAAAAGGTAAGATTTCAACGCACATAAAAATTGTGCATTTCAAATACCTTCGATTCCATTTGCCTCCAAAATCACGGCGTTGAATGAAAAAAGCAACCATGAGGAATCCATTTACCCGCAAATATATCCAAAACAAGGCTGCCAAACTACCTGTTACAGATTTTCAATGCATTTGAAATCCTGAGAAAAAAAGAAATGATTTCACATATTTGTAAACATCTTACATCCGATACCTTTTGCAACTTAAAAAGTTATAGGCATCCAAATGACTCAGTGTAAAATGAGTTGCATTTGTGTTTTCATGTTTGCTGCATTATTGGAAAGGATGTAGATATCTATGAAGATGTTTCCAATAGAATTAGGGATGGCATGTGCCTCTGAAGTGTTGGGTGATCGCCACAATTACCAATGAAACTTGAAAGTGAAAATTTTCGAAGGCAACTATTATACTGACTATACTACACATGGTGGAGTGTGGGGTGGTTAGGATGCAACATGACCAGTGCATCAATGTTGAAGAGATGGGGATATTGAGATGGATGTATGGAAAAACTAGAAGAATAGACTCAAGAATGAGGTCATAAAAAATAGTGCCAGGAATAGTCTCAATAGGAGATAAAATGATGGAGAGCAGACTGAGATTCTTTATTCATCTGCAAGGAAGACCGGAGAAGGCTCTAGTAATAATGGGAACTTTAATTAGGGTCGAAGGTCCTGAAAAGAGGATTGGTAGAAGACCTAAAATAACTTGGATTGAGGTGGTGAGAGGGACATTAATACTCTCTCTCTCTCTCTCTCCCCCCCCGAACCAAGGATTGGGCCTTTTTTCTCATGAAAGGAGCGCACGATCTTAGGAATGATTGGTGAAATAGAAGTTGAATGGTTGATACCAAATGGTTGGACAAGGTATGATGATGATTTTTTATCAATGTTTTTACAATGTGGTGTTTGTTCATGCTGTTGATGAGCAATGTGCACACATCGGGCTGACTGTGAGCTACCTGATTTCATATTCGGGTACCTATGCTTACCAAGTATATGCACACAATGTGTTAGGCCATCCATCGAGTAGCACCATAATGAGAAATAGGTAAGATTCCACTAATCAATCTGGTTGTGCTAAAAGTAAAGGCTACAAACCTTCCCATTTTGGCCTCACATGTAAGCTAGGATAATGCATGGGGGCCTGTGCCCAGATATCCAACAGTTCTCTTGTTGTACGGGTTCCCACTTTAGCTTAGACGGATTTCTAATAGTTGCAGGGGTGTGTTTCTATTGTTATTTCAAATTATTTACTGATAACTTTCAATAATACTAATAGGGAACAACTCGATGTGCAGGTGCACATGCCTGCAAATATTCAGCACATGTCAGTGTGGAAAATTTGTCCAAAGTCCAAGTTATCGAACAAGTAGGTGCCACTGTTCATTTGTCTTTTTTTTTTGAAAGATGTGAATTTTATTAGGCCAAAAGCAGTAGGAGAAAACAAAACACAAAACAGCACAGAAAGAAAGCCAAAAGAAAGCAAACCTGAAACTTAGATACAACACACCAGTCCCATGACTGGACAACCTGAAGAAAATCAAGGAGCCTAATCCCTAAACAAATACAAGACACGATTAGACACCCTGGCTGAGGAAGCTACCAAGTTTCCTTTCAAAAAGGAAGCTCTTGAGTGCGGAAGCAGCGATTGTTCCTTTCGGACCAAATGGTCCAAAGGATGGCTAGGAGGATGATTCACCACTTTCTCCTACCCAGGAACCCCGATCTTCCCCCTCCCATGAGTAATAAAGATCTCCATAAGAGGTTGACATTACCTGGGAAACCTTAGCCATGTTGAATACCCTATGCCAAATCTCTGCAGAAAATGAGCAATGAAGGAAAAAGTGGCCGACACTCTTGGCATGTTGGAGACATAGAAGGTACACATTGGGTGAGATCATCCCCCTTTTCCTGAGATTATCCACTGTGGACTTGGTTTGTACCAACCTGCTAGGCAAAAGCTGCGACTTTGAGGGGGCCCCACCCCATACATCCAAACAACACTAGTGTGGCAACAAGCAGCTGAGGAAGAAGTAGATGCCGCAAGGAGAAAATAAAAGGAATACACAGAGAAAGCTCCTGAATTAGAAGGAATCCAAATCAGCGAGAAGAGAGAGAGAGAGAGAGAGAGAGAGAGAGAGAGAGAGAGAGAGAGAGAGAGAGACTGCCATTGAGAAAGGAGGGACGTCAGGTCCTGGAATTCGTCATCAGAAATATTCGTCCTTAGAGGAGGAACCTAAACACCATCCTCATGAACCCCAGAAAAACAATCAGCCACTGTTCATTTATCATGACCCCAAAATCATGATGATCGATGTTGGAGATACTTGCATGTAAGAGGAACACTAATTAATGCTAGTCGTTAATTTTTATATAGGATCTGGGGACGATTACAGGTGGACCCACTCTTAAGATGGCCTAGCCCAAAAACCAAGGAATCCCACTCATCTAATGGTTACTGATATCAGACATTGTTGTCATGACCCAAAATCATGATGATTGATGTTGTAGAGAACATTAATGGTATTCATTAATTTTTATATAGGATTTGGGGTTGATTACAGGGGAACCCACTTCTAAGATGGCCTAGCCCAAAAATCAATGAGCCCACTTATCTAGCGGATCTCAGACGTGTGTTATGTTGGCATGAGTGGCTAGAGAACACAATTCCTTGAGTAGTCCACTCAAGCATCGGTACAATATTGTATGCATTCCAGGTGGTTATATACTAACATGTCTCCGTCTCTTCACTGAAACTAAAATAAGAGAAGGGAGAAAAATAGAAAGAGCAAGGGAGAGGTCTGCCACATAGGAGGCCCTGTCTGAACCACCACTGCCCTTATTATATTTTAGATGTCTGTTTTTTGCTTCCTCAAGAAATTGCATGCTCTTGTCAGTGATCTTTTTGTATATTTATCGACAAATTTGTTTCCTATGGTATCTAGGATGTATTTCTATGGATTGGTTTCTTTGGACAATGCCACTCTGTTATGACATCGATTTGGCTCATGATTTGCCATATCTAGTGCTCTTTATAGTTTATTCACCTTTTTTTTTTCACGTTCAAAATCTAAACCACACTGATCGATTATTTCAAGGTACTGAAAATTGAGATTACGTTGACACATTCATACGTTTTCTGCTCAATAAAGGACGTACTTTAACTGAAATTGTAGGATATGGGGAGAACAAGGACAGTCAGCACTCGAGAAAGCTAGCATTTGCTTGCTGAACTGTGGTCCTACTGGTTCTGAAACACTGAAGAATCTTGTCCTTGGTGGGATTGGAAGTATCACAGTCGTTGATGGATCTAAAGTTGAAGAGGGCGACCTCGGTAACAATTTTATGGGTATGCTCTTCTGCCCTTGCATTCTGTCATTTCATAATGCTCACAATTTTATTCTGTACTGATTTTAGTTTGATTTGAGCAGTGGATGGGCGAAGCATTGGACAGTCGAAGGCAAAATGTGTTTGTGCATTTCTGCAAGAGCTAAATGATGCAGTGAAAGCAAAGTTTGTGGAGGAATCTCCAGAGGCACTAATTGAGACAAATCCTTCTTTTTTCAATCAGTTTACATTAATAATAGCAACACAGGTATGAAACTGTACCGCTACATGAGATTGAGTGGGGTACATTCTGGTTGTTGTTATGATTTATAGTTGTTTCTCAAAAAAAAAAGGAGGAGAGAGAGAGAGAGAGAGAGAGAGAGAGAGAGAGAGAGAGAGAGAGAAGCATTGAGAAATGATGGATTTTTTTAGTAAAACTTCAGGAGATGCTAAAATACACATATGTGCATATTTAGTAATAAAAAATTTGCAAAAGGAAAGCATACACAACAAATTTCCATTTGATAGGGGCCTAAAAGCATGCGTTGTTGTAAGAAACCAGTTTAACCATCCCATGATTCCCATCCATTCATCCAACCATCCATCCAAATATCTATTGATATTTAAGAATATCGATAGCACATGATATTTTGTCGAGAAATCATTAATAAATGGAAAGGAAATGAAAGACTAGGGTCTTGATATTGCCGATGTTGCAATAACGATAATATTGTGACATAATCAATATTATAGTTGACAATTTGAACACTGCATATAGCTATACGCCCATTAAAAATAAAATAAAATTGAAATGGAAAGTTTTTTAATAAACATATTTTTGGCGATATCGATACATTAGCGATATTATTGAAATATCATTGATACGTTGGCGATACAAGCAACACCTTGAATTTACACAATAAAAAATCTTGGCAATATCGATACATCGGTGATACAAGTGATGCTTGGGATTTACATAGTCGAAAATATTGGCAATACATTGGCGGTATCCATACATTGGTGATGCTTAGCGATACATTGCCAACACCTAGAATTTCTAAAACTACTAGTGTTATCGGTATTGCCAAGCTGGAGATAAGGATAATATTGGGGATACTCCGAACAATGGTTAGAAGTAAAAAAAATAAAAAATACTATTGGTAATGTTGTTAACTGTATTAAAATATTTAAAAAGGTGAGATCGTTGAAAATATGGTTTAGAATATGAAGGACTTAAAATTTGCCGCACCAAAACAAAGTTTATGGAGTGCAAGTTTAGTAACAATAGGTGTGAAAACTAGGAATTAGGTAAGATTGCTCAGTAATAAGTTTCCCAAGATGAGCACTTTCAATAACTTGGGTCAATAGGTCATGAGAGTGGAGATATTGAGAAGGATGTTGTCCATAAATTCAAGTTGGGTAGAAGAAATGTAGATGTGCCTCTGGAGTTTTATGTGGTTGACGTACCACTCAACTTGAAATGGACATTTTTTATGATAGCTACAGGGTAACGGTCGTAAACGTTACGTGTTATGGGGTCGAAATAGCCTTAACGACTATTACAGCTGTTACAAAAAGAGAGAGAGCTGTAATGGCCCCATAACGGTTCAGAATCATTTTTCTTTTAAAAAAAGGTTGTAACGACCATTACGGGGGTTGTAATGGCTACTATGGCCTGTATCATAACAGTAACAGTGGTGGCCGTTACAACCACCGTTACCGTTATGGGACACCTTGGATAACTATAAGACTAACCATGTTTTATGGTATAGAATGTTGGGCAGTTAAGGAATAACATATTCATAGGATGAGTGTAGTTGAAATGAGGATGTTGGGTGGCAAGACGAGGAAGGATAGATATATAAATGAATGCATTCTAGGGAACTTAGAAGTAGCACCAATAGGTAATAAGATGAGGGAAAGTAGACTTAGATGGTTTGGTCATGTGCAACGGAGACCAAGAAGTGCAACGGAGACCAAGAACGGCGTTAGTTAGGACTTAGGAGTGCGCTGGTACAAGTTAAAGGCTTTAAAAGGGCTGGGGAAAGGCTTAAAAGGACATGGATGGAGGCAGTGTTCCAGTTGTCGGTGAGAAGTTGATAATATCACCGATAATATTGTATCTCTTCCAATGTTGACGCTTTTTCAATGATATGTACATACATATATATACATACATACATACATATATATATATATATATATATATATATATATATATATATATATATATATATATATATATATATAATTCTTTTTTGTGATAAATACAGTTGTCGGCGATAAATTCATTGTAGCTACCTACCCCTGTCACAGACTATACTATAGCCAACAACCCATTTCAACGATAAAATGGTAGATGTCAGGAATTTCGGGGAAAGCGTAAATACGGGAAAATTTATTTATTTATTTATTTTTAAAAGGAAAAACCCATGAGATCTATGTAAGAGAGTAGTTCTTGGTAGTTGTAGAAGATGATTGCCTGATTAGAAGTATCATTTGGTGTGTCAATCAATTGATCGACAAATGTGCACCGGGCTACTATAGTAGATACAAAAAATCGTCCAATTTCTCTCTCTCTCTCTCTCTCTCTCTCTCTCTCTCTCTCTCTCCCCTTCGAATGGATGATAGATTTCAACTACAACAAGGATTTCAACGAATAATACATGAAGATTGCTGGATTTTTGGTAGATTTTGGGTGGGATTTGAGGGATTGAGGCTTCTGAAACTGTCTCGTGGTTTCCTCAAATGGCTTTTTAAGCCCTTTTTTTATAGGGATGAGGGCATGATGAAATGTGCGAGTTGTGACTCATGATTACACCTTATGCTCCGTGGGCCTCACTATGATGTAATTTTTTTTATATCTACGTCGTCCATCTATTTTGGAAGATCATTTTAGGACATGAGCTAAAAAATAAGTCAGATCCATATTTTAGGTGGACCACACAAAGGAAACAATGGTGATTGAATGCTACCATTAAAAACTTCGTAGGGCCCACTGTAATGTTTATTTGTGATCCAACCACTTGATTAGGTCACACATATCTGGATGAAGGGAAAACACAAATATCAGCTTGATCAAAACTTTTGTGGTCCCAAGAAGTTTTAATGGTGGCCATTTAATGACCATTGTTTCCTGTGGTGTGGTCCACCTCAGATTTAGATTTGCCTCATTTTTTGGCCCATGCCCTAAAATGATGTGCTAAAATCAATGAACGGTGTGGATATACAACACAATTCATCGAGGTTGGCTCCTGACCACAGGGCCCCACCCACCTCGTTGAATCAGATGGACACAGAATTTGCCTATGATTGCCTTTCAGAGGAACTTCCTGCCAGGTGGGGCCCACCATGATGTTTGTGAGAAATCCATCTTGTCCATCCGTTTTTGCCATATCATGTTTGGACATGGGCCCAAAAATGAGGCCAAACCAAAAATTAAGTGGTCCGCACGGTAGGAAACAGTGGGTAGGGAAATACTTACCGTTGAAACCTCCCTGGGGTCCACTGTGATGTTTATATGCCATCCATACCGTTCATAAGGTCACTCCTAGTGGGATAAATTGAAAACAAAAATATGAATCTGATCCAAAACTTATGTCACCCCACAAATGCTTCAACGGTGGAGGTTCAATTCTCATTGTTTCCTATCGTGTGGCCCACTTGAGTTTTGGATTTGCCTCATTTTTGGGCCCATTTCCTAACATGATTTGGAAAAAAAAGGATGGATGTAGTAGATTTCTCACGAACATCACCGTGGGCCCCACCTAGCTTCACATCACAGGAAGTTGCTGCGAAGGCTTTGGCAGGCAATCCACGTCCGTTTTTGGGGAGCGTATTAGGTGCGGCCCTGGCCCCACCCAAGACAGTGTGGCCCTTACCATGGGGCCCACCTCGATGTAGGAATTATACATCCATGCCGTTCATCCGTTTTGAAGATCGGTTTACGACATGAGCCCAAAATTGAAGCATATCGAAATCTCAGGTGGAACATATTGGAAGAAGCAGTCTCAAACTGACGGTTGAATGTTTCACCATTAACTATAGTGTTTATTTTCCATCCAATCTGTTGATAAGGTTAAAAAAAACCTGGATGAAGGGAAAAACAAATATCAGCTTGATCCAAAACTTGTCCCATAAAAAAGTTTTTAATGATAAATCACCATTTTTCCTACGGTATGGTCCACCTGATATTTGGATTTGCTTCATTTTTGGTCTCATCGCCTAAAATGAACTGTCAAAACAGATGGATGGCATGGGTGTACAATTCATACATTAAGGTGGGCCCACGATATGGGCCGCACTATTCTTGGTGAGGTCGGGGCTGCACCTAATCTGCTCCCCTGATTTTGACGGCGCGACTTTCGTGGATCCCCGGATCTACCTCGGTCGGTGGATCTCTAACTTTGGGGCCCATCATGATGTACATGCCTTACATCCACTTCGTCCATCCATTATAAAAGCTTATTCTAGGAAATCATCCAAAAAATGAAGCAAATCCAAACCTTAGATGGTCCACACCACAGGAAACAGTGGTGATTAAACATCCACAATTAAAAAAAATTCTTGGGGGCCATTAGAATGTTTATTTGCCATCAAACCTGTTTATGAAGTCACAAAGACCTGGATGAAGGGAGCATACAAATATCGGCTTGATCCAAAACTTTTGTGGCATGCAAGAAGTCTTTAATGGTCAATCACCCTTGTTTCCTATGGTGTTTTCCACCTAAGTTTTTGAATCTTCTTCATGTTTGGCATAATGCCATAAAAGGAACTTTTGAAACAGATGGACGTAATATAGTTTAAGGCACATACATCACGCCGGGCCCCACAGCAGGGATCCATTGAAGCCACGACCCGATTTTGATGGACGTGGATTAGGTACTACCCCCACCAAGACCTAGCTAGAGATGGACGCTCTTGTTAAGGGTTCTGTGGGGCCCACTGTGATGTATGTGGTTTATCAATGTTGTCCATCTATTTCGACGGATCATATCGGTTAAAGCAGACCACACCACAAGAAACGGTGGGGATTGAACGCCGTCGATGTATGCCATGCAGTACCCACATCTAGTCGTACTCGTATAGATTGGGGAGAACGGGTATCAAAGAAATATAAGAGAATTCCTCCATTGGTATGAGCGGAAGATGACATGGGAACAATACTACCAACATGTTGGGCAACAATAATATACTAGACTGCAATGGGATCTGGATGATGACTACGACCCACCTCGTCATTCCATGTGTGGATGAGGGATGGCTAGAAAAGTGTGTTTTTTTTTTTTTTTAGTTCGTATACTTTTATATGTCTTAATTATTGTATGCTAGCTGCATTTGTATTATATAAATTCATTTTGGTTACTATTGGAGTGATTTCTTACGACAACTCATGTTTTTTGAGCCCCATTAAAAGAATACTTATTATGTAATGCATTCTTTTTGCAATTTTTTTATTCCTAAATATGCAAATATGTGTATTTAGGAATGTTCTGCAGTTTCACTAAAAAATTCTACCGTTTTCCCCATGTTTCCCCCCTTTTCAGGCATTTCTGGTTTTCCACGATAACAATATTGTTTCTTTACCTCTGGCTAGCAAAACTTGTAACAATACTGACAACTCGAACATTGGATGGAGAGGTAGTAAGAAAAAACTTGATGACCTATGGTCTAATTGAAGGTTTGGGCACTTGATAGTGGAATGGTAGAACAAGATTCATGTAGCCGACTGCAATTAATTGAGAGAAGGCTTAGATGATGATGATGATGATCCTTGAAGATATGGTATATACTGTTGCCAAACATACCCTTGATAGTTGAACGGTATAACAAGATTCATGTAGCCGACCCCAATTAATTGAGAGAAGTCTTAGATGATGATGATGATGATCCTTGAAGATATGGTATTTATTGTTGCCAAACATACTCTTAGTCATTCGTTCATCTAATGGCATGGACTAATGGAGTGTGCTCCTTGTGTTTTCCAAAGTGTGTCACTCATATGATAAAAACACCCTTGTTATTAGCCTCTATGCCCCAACTGTCCAGAGAAGTATTTTCCTAATTGCTCAGAAGCATCCTCTTAATACTTCCATAAAATGAAAGTAGGGTTCTAGGAGTCGCTGGAAAACCATTATAAATCCCAATCCAAGTTTGTGGTCACAACAACATTTGTAAGCACAGGCAGGCATAAACTAATTTATTCAAGCTTGTAGTTTGTTGGAGTTCACGATTTGGCATTGCTGTCTTTGAGTTCAACATTGCACTTCTATTTTTGAGTACGTTTGCATCCCTTGTATATGCATCACACTTCAACTTTCTATTCTCATTTTTTAAATCTTTGTTTCCTTGGTGTTTGTTTGAATTCATCTGCACATTTCCCTTTTTTCTTTTGTGTGTGTGTTTTTTCTTCCAGCTTCATTCTTCTATTTTTATGTCTGAAGGCTGGTCATTTGTTATATTCAAACTTCTTTTTCTGCTTTATCCTTAATGGAGTTTCTCGTGTCGTTTGCAGCTGCAGGAAAATTCAATGCTAAAGCTGGATAAGATCTGTAGGCAAGCAAATATCATGTTGATAGTTGCACGCTCATATGGCCTCACTGGGTTTGTGCGTATCAGTTTGAAGGTAATGTAATGTAAGTATATAGCTTGAGTGCCATTAAAAGCAGAATATAGCTTGAGAACTTTATATTATTTTTTCTGCAATAAAATTGTCTACTTTCTTGAGTGACGTGTTGGTTTCATTGTCTTGTATGCCAGGAACATGATGTGATTGAGTCTAAGCCTGACCATTTTCTCGATGATCTTCGGCTTCACAATCCATGGCCTGAGCTCAAGCAGTATGATCGTGATCCCTTATATTCGTTGCTTATATGTACCTAAGGTGATGAGGGTGGCAATGGGCCAGGTGTTGGGCCAGATGCAACTGGCACGTTTATTTCTATTAGTTTTTCAGAACCTGGCCCGTTTATTTCTGTTAGTTGTTTTTGGAAGAATGCACTTAGCCTGTTTATCAAATGAACCTTTATTAATTAGGCCTGAAATTCAGGCCTACGCCCAATATTTATCAGAGTTATAATGGGCACAGAATAGATGCTTTCTTGAGCCATGCGTCAATAATGTTGTCAAACCTCCCAGCCTTTTCAATTATAGGGACTGAAAATCAGTCTGAGCCAAGATCCATGTGTCTAAAGATCAGGTCAAGCCTGGCCTGTGGCATGTTGGACCCAGAGCCAAAAACTCAAGCCAAGCCCATTGCCAGCCCCACCAAAGGCATCTTGTGCTCTAACATTTTATTGTTATTATTTTTATTTTATTTTATTCCATTGCACTTGTGGTTGTTGTTGTTCGATTGAGACATGACAGTTATTGTTCTCCGCTACGTTCCTCTAGGTTTGCAGAAACCATTGACTTAAATGTGACAGATCCTGTTGTCCATAAGCACACTCCATATGTTGTCATTCTTGTGAAGATGGCCGAGGAATGGGCCAACACGCATAATGGCTGCCTTCCGTTGACTAGGGAAGAGAAAAGAGAGTTCAAGGTTTACAGTGTTTCTGTGGTTGATCTGTCCTTTCTTTTCACTTTACATGCTGCTGGGAAATAAATCATCTTGAAACTGTTGTTTCTTTTCTTTGCAGGAACTTTTGAAATCTAAGATGCTTTCTTTAGATGAAGATAACTATAAAGAAGCTATTGAAGCCTCATTTAAAGTTTATACTCATCGAGGAATTAGTAAGTCCATTTTTAGTACATGCATGGGATGGTTGTTTTCTTAGGATGGATTTCCATTGCCCATCATACACGATAGCTAAAATAGCCTTACGTTTTGTATATTTGCATTTATCTATGTTGTGGCATGACGTATTCAATGATAGGAAATTCAGAAGTGCCCCACAAACTGATGCATTCATTACATAGGGCCCGTTTGCTAGCAACAAAAGTTTAGTCCTAGACAACCTAGCGAGGTCGGGCTTGTCCTGGTCTTGTCTGGCAGGGTCAATGCTATGTTGGTCACGACTGTCTACTGTTTGTTGAAGCTTGTCTGGATCTGCCAAGAACAAGCCTGTCTATTTTTTGTCAAGCACCTTGGAATGAGGAGATAACAGGACTAGAGGCGTGTAAGCTATAAGAAGAGAATGTCTCTGATCTATAATTTAAAAAGTACATTCCAAATAATGTGCAACTGAACTTTCAAAAAAGTAGATTCCACATGAAAGTACATTATTCAGGAAGTAGCATTTTTTTCTTTCTTCCATCAATTGTGATAGGAAAAAATGGTAGAAAGAGCATTCTAATCTGGTTGGACTCATGTTTTCTAACTATGAGCTTTTGGATGTGCTTGCACATATCACATATGTTAAATACTTATAGTATGTATATTTCTGAAAATAACTATTAGGAAGAGCATAACCTAAAGATAGGCAACCGAAGCATGTTCCTCAACAAATATCGTTTGCATAACTAGATCCCCAAAAAAAATCCAGGTTCGGAGAGGAGGCCCTTCATTCCCAACCACTGCCTTCATAGATGCTTCAGTCGATGCTTTAAGTCACCTACATAAAATTGTGTATTAAATTTTACATTCATTAACTCTCTCATGTCTACACACCCATGTTGATGATATGTATTTCATAAATTGTTTCCCTTCGCCCCTCGTTCGGCTCAAAGGTTGAGCATATGAAGGTACATAGGGTGCGTTCAAACTATTTCATTGTTGTTGGCCCTTTTTTTTTGTACACACTGATATAATAAAGATGCGTATTGAGAAAAATTTCAATCAAAGAAAATAAAATAATGAGAATGAAGATGACTCTTTATGAAAAAAATTAATGGAATATTCTGATTGAAACTGTCTAGAAATCATAGAACAGGAAATGTGAAGCTACCTTGCCCTTCCTCGGCTGGGATAGTTAGACAACATTACATCCCCAATACAGTTTAGCAACTGTGATTCTTCCACTCATTCCCTTTCATGAGCATGTGGCCTTGATGTCTGCCCCATGGTCGGCATGATTGATTCTTTGTCCATTCTAGTGGTGGTTCCTCAGCATAGAGTTTAATAAGGAATCATCAACTTGTGTGGAAGAAAAATGACAATAACTATCTTCACTTGTGTCTCTAAAGTATATGAGGGCATTTTATTTAAAAGTGCAGTGTGCTTTTATACACCCCAAAACAGTGTTCAACCACATTCCATAATAAGCTATGCCAAAAGTTAAAAAGCTTTTCAAAGGGCGACAAAACTTGTTGTATTTGTGTATCCGGCATCTGCCAGGTAGTATTTACATATGTAAGTTAATTGTTTCTTGATTTTGGATCTTTTACTCATCAATGTAAAACAAGCTAATCAAGTAGAATACCTTCTGAAACTATCATATTGTCCTCCTCTCTTTCTACTTCTGAATGCAAGACACAAGAATCATCAATCGAATCTTCCATCGAGCAATAACATAATGGAAGTGCATATCGAAAAATACAACTGCCGCAACATTCTACAAGATTTGGTTATGTCTATTTCAGAAATGCCTTTGATCATTGCTTGGACCACTGCTGGGTCTTGTGTTGTCAAATTTTTTTTTTTTTTTCAAGGATGATGATAAACTTTTATTAATATAGCTGAAGGCAACTGCCAAAATCGCAACAAATAACATTCATTGAATTGGTGATAGTGTACTTGTAACAAATTGATTACTGTTTTGAACTAGTTATGGTTATCTACTTGAAAGTATGGATAAAATGGGTATACTGGATATGGAGAGGTAATTGAAGTTGATGATTTGGAGAAGTCTGGTGCAAAGGATACTAGCACATTTTTAATTGTTAAAATGCCAACAAATTGTTTCTCTGGAAAATTATCTCATGGATTATTCGATTTCCTTCCTTTTGGCCAAGTGTTAAAAGAAAATTAGCCACTTGCTCTTTAACTTGAATATGTTTCATGGAATTTAGTCAACCGTGGCTTTTAAAATGTTACAAATTATAAGAAAAACTTGATTCTCATGTTGAAATCTCTCATGGATTATTTGATTTTCTTGCTTGTGATTAAGTGTTAAAAGAAAAATAGCCACCTGCTTTTCAACTTGAAGATGTTTCGTGCAATTTAATAAACCTCTAGCATTTAAAGTGTTATACAATTTAAGAGAAACTTGCTTCTCCATACAGAAGTTTTGTTGACAACAATCATTGTTCCCATGAATTAGTTCCTTAGCCATAATGTGCAGTAGTGAGGGCAGATGTCTGGCATTGTTCTTTATGCATGTCTATTTCATAATGCACTTCTGCAGCGAAAGCAATTAATGTTGCTGCCTCTGTGATAAGGATGACCAACTCTTTCTTTATCTTCATAATCTCATCCGTGCCAAACTGCAATTAAACTGTGTAGCATTTGAATAAATCTTGGTCCATACTTTACCCTCTGTACTTGAATAAATCTGCATCCAAAATTTACCCCATTAACCTTTCAATAACTTTATCATCTTCTTCTTTCTGCCCTATTAAAACTAAGGCAAAATCCTCACCTTCCTTGAGATCCTATCTATTGGGATCAAAACTTCTTGTAGCTCCCCAGTCTTCTAGAATTGGTGCTCTGTTTCAATCTCATAAACTCAACTAGAGGTTGAAGACAAGTAAAGCCACCCATTTCCTCCACCATGGATCTTTGGTAGTTGGATTTTACCCCATTTCCTCACCTTGATCCATCCCATCTTTGGAGACTCTTTCACCTCAATCCATACTTAACATTAACTGGTATGCAGGAACTCTTTTACCTCCATCCTAGCTTACTGACTTCTACTTTGCTTTTGTCTTGAATTCGAAGGAAACTTGTATTGTTTCTTTTCAATATACATATTTTGTTGTAATATGTAATTCACTTACAATGTGACTTCATTGCATTTGCCTTGATTTTGTCCTGAAATGAAACAAAAAACGTTGTATTTTCCCTTTTCAACGTCCATATATTTCGTCATGATCTGTGGCTCACCTTATGACATGAAGTTCAGTGCAGCTCTTGTAGTCATGTTACTACTATAGTTGACGGTACTATTTTGATTTTTGTACAAGTATTGTTAGTGAAATTATTGGTAAAACAAATTTTCTGTTCATGTTGTTGCTGTATGAGAAACCAATGATTAAACATCTTTTTTTTTTGTTTTGTTTAATCATAGGCTCAAATCTTCAGCAAATAATTAATGATAGTCAGGCCGAAGTTGATTCTACTTCTCCAGACTTTTGGGTGCTAGTGGCTGCTTTGAAGGTAGATACATTTCATGTTCCTTCCTTTAGAACATCAGTAGTCATTAGTCAGTGTTTCTAGTGTCAATGGTACCTAATGTAACTTTAGGTAACAAACCTAATGCCACTTGTCATCATATGCTTGGAAATGTGTTATGCGAGTACCCATGGGTGGTAAAATGCCACTACGGCGTGAGTGTGTCGGGGTGTGTGTGCATGTGTAAACATCTTTTATCTTCTTATTCATTTGGTTCAACTTAATTTACTTCATTTGAGAAGTGTTAATGTTGCAAGGAATGGTTTTGATGTGGTTGTGTTTACCTTTCAACCACTTGTTTGTCTCTTTTTTTTTTTGAGGAGTCATGATATATATATAAGGAAAGAAAGGGAAATATAAAGCGGAGGAGTGGAGAGAGATCGCCGAGAGAGGAATCTCTACTAGACTCCAAGAAAAAAAAAAAATCACAATCCTTAAGGCCCACTACATAGATAACCCATTCAATCATTAACCGCTGAGCCTTACCAGCTACAACCGCATCCGAGTTTGAAATGTCCCTGAAGCATCTACCGGTTCTTTCTTCCCAAACCGACCACCAAATCACAATAATGGCCATTCTACATAAGCACGTCTTTTGCTTGCCCAATCTAACCCCATGCCAAGCTTTAAGGAGATGACTCACCGAGCCGGGAAAGCACCGTTTTATATTGAAGCAGTTGAGAAATTCTGACCAAATCCAAGTGATAAAAGGACAAAAAAGGAGTAGATGAACGATAGATTCTTCGTTCTTCATACAACAAAGGCAGACATTAACAATGTGATGTCTTCCCAAACCAACCACCAAATCGCAATAATGGCCATTCTCCATAAGCGCGTCTTCAGCCACTTGTTTGTCTTGATGTGATGAACTTGGAATATTGTTGCTTGCAGTGCTGTGTGCAATTTGGTTTGAACGTAATAGTCAGGCTTTACAGCATAAATCCTTCACATCAAGCATGGTGTTTGTCAAAGCCAAAAGATCAACTCTTGAATGGGCTCAAGCATCAAGAGTTGTAGGGGACACTCCTGGGGTTTAATTAAGCGGATCATGGGTGTTTTCCCCTTTGTATCTTGGACGGTTTCTTGTCATCCTCTTGTATAGTTCTTTTCTAATGAATAAAAATTCAGAATCCTTTAAAAAAATTCAAGTATTAGGGAGCAACTTTGGGAGCTTAGTTTCCAAAATTGTCAGGTAGTGGGAGCTGGAGTGGCAAAAAAAGGAGACATTTTGCTGTTTTAGAAGTATGTAAGATTATGGGATTCCATAGTTGGAACAAGTCCCAGTTAGAAGATCTGTGCAACTATACTTTAGAAGATGATCTGTGTCATGAACCATGTGATACTCGGATCCTTCAAAACGCTTGGTGATGAGGACATCACGTCACGTACACCCTTACGTACGTATCAAAGGAGGAGGTGGGCTATACCAATTTCCCTATGGCTAGGTGAGTACCCGTGATCGTGTTGAAGACCTCATGTGCATGTGCGAGCATCTGGAAGACCCCATACTGGGAAGATGCACATGGGCTGCTTTATGGAGTGATCTAGACCGTTGGATCGGAGGGATGCGACGATCGGGTCATTGAATTGCATGATCGAGCCATTGATCGTTGATCATCCACATTAGTTTTAGAATTTATCATATTTTAGGATTTAGTTTTTGATTATTTTATATTTGGACACATTATGAGTGTTTTAATTGATTTTATTTAGACTATGACTATTTTTGTTAAAATTCACAAGATGGGGATTTTTGTAATTTTTGATACTTCTTGGATCTATAAAAAGAGGGGGGTGTGTGACCTCTCTCCTATTGGATTTTGTGATTAAAAAAAAAAAGAAGAGAAAAGCCCTTGCTTTCTTCTCCCATTTTCATACGATTTGAAAGGAAGATTGGTGCGAGGCTAATCTTAATCAACGGAGGTGTGATGTCTCTATCTATCCTTATACCATCTTCTCTTTTCTCCCTCATATAGGTATTTTCTTTAGATTCTTAATTCTCTCATTCCAAATCTTCGTCTTCTCTCAAACCCAACTTTCCCATACGCATTCACAATCCAAACCATAACCGACCTAAACCCATCCTCCCACACCAAACGTGTGACCTTACAGCCACACGTGTAAATCCCACCTGCCCCTTTTGGTTTCCCACCATCATTATTAAAACCCTTTTCTTTCGTCTCCGAAACCCTAATCCTAAACCTAAATTTTCCAATTTTTCTACTTTCCCAAATTACCTAAATCCTAATTTTCACCCTAGGTTGTATTAGGTTTTCTATTTTGAAATAGGCTATACCCTATACTAATTGGATGTTCATACATCCATTAGATCCTAGTTTCTTTTTTATTTAATGATCTTGTGTTACGATGTTGGTAGCTTAGGTCAAGATTATGAATGATTTTCTTTCGATTTTCATGATATTTGTGATGAATATAGCGACGTTTGTGTTTTTTTGTTAAATATTTTAATTTGATTATTTGATCTCACATGTTACTTAGTTTATGCATCGGTCCTGCATCACTTGGTGTACCCACACTAGATATAATATAACATGGGTATGGGTATGGGTATGGGATCAAGGTTGGATATTGCTCATCCTGAATATTTATATTAATATAGTAAATAAAATTTTGCCAACCATAATTGAAAGCCATGCTTTTGAAATTTGTTTATGATATGGTTGTGTTGGTCATATTAATATCATATTGGCCACCCCATTATGCTATATTGGGGTTAAGTAGTCCATTTCAAAAATAAACTCAAATAGATAAAAGGGTGGTATCGGTAAATACAGGTTGATGCAGGCCATATCAGTGTTGATATGGCCGATAATGGCCATAAGGGCCTCATTTTAAAAAATAAAATCCATCTTTCCTTTAGTTTTTGACTAATTTCTTCGTCGCACCCATGGAGGAGGCTTAAAAACTCATCTTTTATACTAGATCGAGGCCCATTTTTGGGATCAAGCACAAGATTTGACAACAAAGACATAATGAACCATTTGGGAAATATTACAGTTGCCCGATGTTTTTCTAGGATTTGATAAAAGAAGGCATGAATCCACATTCTGGGAGGATTTATGGTTAGGCAATTGCAAGCTTAAGGAGGCCTTACCTAGTTTAGCCCTATTAGCGCTAGAGAGAAATATTGCAGTTGTTCGATGATGCAGACCCACAACCCACTTAGGCCCATGGTAGGGCCCAATGATCCTGTAGGCCCACAGCTGACCGTAGGGCCCAAAATGTGCTGATTTTTGGACTTTATTATAGATTTGGGAGCTTAAATCAATTATTTCCATTTACTATTTTTGGAAGATATTGGGGTTGATTTAAAGATGTGATTGAAGATATGAGGGGCATCTGATTGAAGATATGGGGCTGATTTAGAGATATAATTATGATGTTCTATATTTGCTTTTACTATTTTTAGGTTTTTACCATCTTAGGTAGATTAGATTGATTTCAAGTCAACTATGATTGATTTGAAATCAACCTCTTAGTTGTGAGAATTTTCATTAAAGATTCATTTAGGGTAAAAGGAGGGGTGGTGTAGGAGTTAATAATTCCAAAATTTTCTTAAGTATGAGTTTCTTAAGTTTTGTAAGAAGAGAAGTTTGATATCAATAAAGTTCTCTCCCTCTCTACTCTAATTCTTGTGGGTGTTCTCGTGTTCTTTCTTTGCAATTCTGATTTCAAGATCTCATTGACTCAATAACTAGGTTGCACCACCCAATGTTTTTCCATATCTAGCGAGGAGGTGGTGTGTACCTCCTGTTGAAGGGGTCTTTCAGACAAGGAAGTGGTGGTGTTCATCAATCTCAGGGAGGTTCAGTGATTTGGTGGGGCCATAGCTCGGGGAGGTTCTTTATCTGGTCCTTTACAGTATGCTCACTTTCTCTCTGATGCAGGACCGATGTATGATGCTAAACCATAAAGTAGAGATCAGTTAGCAAATTAAGTTAATTAATTAAAAGTCATAAGCATGCTAAAACCATCACACATCTCATGATCCTAAGAAAAAATTATGAAGAGTTCAAGCCTAAATTAGCAAACAACGTCGTGCATGAACAATAAATACGAGAAACAATGATCTAATGGGTGTAGGGACATCCAAATAGCATAGGGGTAAGTCTATTTTAAGAGAGAAAACCTAATGCTACTTAGGGTTTGCTAGATTTAGATATAAGTAAGCCTGGGGTTAGGGAAATTTTGGGAAAAGATGAAACTGGGGCTAAATTGGGCGAATTGGTTAAGAGGATTGATGGATTTATGTATTAGTGAAGGGGAATTATGATTTTAGATGAGGGGAAATTAGAGATTTGGGTCAATTAGGTAAATTAGAGATCTAGGGTTTGAGAACTTAGGAAATTGGGAGATTTGAGAATCTAGGGTTAGGGTGAGGGTTGATAGGTGATAGGGTTTTGATGGAGAATCAAAGGGATGTAAGGGGGGAAGATGGGCCGTACGACCAGTCCTATGAGTTCACACGTGTGGGCTAGATGGGTTTGGGTTTTGGGGTTCCAATGTTTGAGTTGTGGTGAAAGGTGTAAAAGAGAAGAAAGAGAAATGTTCTAAGGGATTTTGGGGAAAGGGAAAAGAAGAAGAAAAGAAAATCCTTGATTGTTGATGAATATATGCAAGTATGGGGATAGGAGGAAGCCTCGCACTTCCGTTGATTAAGATAGGCCTCGCACCGATATTCCTTCCAAATCACATAGAAGACATCCTCACATCACATGAAGAGTAGAGAGAGTAAGATAATTTTTATTTATTATTATTTTTTTTTCATGGAGTAAAAGAATCACATGAGAGAGGTCACCCCCCTCCCCCCCTTTTCTTTAAATAGTCTCAGAAAAATTTCCAAATTACAATAAAGTCCCTATCCCAAATGCCTTTTGGTTTTTTCAAAAGCTCCAGAGGTTTGAGGCAGGGGGATCCTCTCTCCCCGCTCCTGTTTCTGATTGTTGGGGAGGCTCTATCCCAAATGCTTAAGAAAGGTTAGGAACAAGGCCTCTTGCGTGGCATTTTGATGCTCGGTATTTCAGAACCCCTGACTTATATTCAGTTTGCGGATGATACTCTTATATTCTCCGAAGCCTCGGATGACAGAATCGACCATCTTCTTACTGCGCTCCATTGCTTTAAGCAGTTTTGGGTTTAAGAATCAACCTCAACAAATCAAAACTTCTTGGTATCAATGTCCACCATCAGTCTTTGTAGGACTTTGCTGCGGTGCTTGACTGCCGCATCGAGTCCTTCCCTACTTGTTTTGTTGGATTGCCCCTATCTGTGAGGCCCCCTCCAAAGAGCATGTGGAACAGGGTTATTACTAAATTTCAAAATTATCTTGCTTCCTGGAAGTGTCGTTACCTCTCTCTGGGTGGTCGGTTGACGCTGATTAAAGCACCCTATCTAGTCTTCCTCTCTATTTCATGTCGTTATTCAAATGTTCGGGGTCGGTGCTTAGGTCTATGGAAAGAATTCGCAGGGAGTTCCTCTAGTTTGGTAAAGATAATCAAAGCAAGTTTCATCTCCTTAAATGGTCTCAGGCATGCAAAGTTTTCTGCGATGGAGGTGCTAATGTGAAGATTTTGAAATTAATGAATTCTGCGCTGTTGGGTAAATGAGCTTGTCATTCCGCTTTGGAAAAGGATGCCGTTTGGACTGACATAGTCAAAGGCAAGTACAGGGCTTCTCAGGGGAACTGGTGGCCGAAAGACAACTCCTACTACAAAACGTCCCACATCTGGAAAGGTGTTCTTAAGTCCAAAAATCCTGTCATGGCCAACTGCAAGTTTCTTTTGGTCGATGGTTCAGCCACTCGTTTTTTGGAAGATCTTTGGCTGGGGGATTAGCCCCTCAAACTCTCTTTTCCGCGGATCTACCGCCTCTCTCCTGACAAAGATATCCTCATTAGTAGCTGTGGCTACTCAACTCCCGCCCACTTTGTCTGGGACATCTCCTGTACCAGAGCTCTAAATGATACTGAGGTGGACGAATTTGTGGCTCTGCATGACTTCATATCCAAGCACAAGATCAATCCCTCGCAGCCAGATAACATTGTATACATGCCCGAGAAATCTGGGGCGTTCTCAGTCAAGTCTCTCTATGCAGTCCTTTATCCTGTGGACAGGTCCCCGTGCGATGCAATTCTGTTTCTTTGGAAATAAGACGTTCCCCCCAAGATCAGATGTTTTGGTTGGTTAACGGCTTGGAATAGGATCCTTACTATAGACAATCTCGTTAAGAGAGGCATGCACTTAGTCAATATTTGTTTGTGTTGTATGAGCCAAGCGAAATTGGTCGACCATCTTCTGGTTCACTGCCCCTTTATTTCTGCCATCTTCTCTCATTTCCGCGATCTCTTTTCCATATCTTGGTGTGTTCCGGAGTCCGCGACGAGCTTGCTGAATGTTTGGAATGGGGTTAAGCTGGAAAAAAGGAAGTTGAAGATCTGGGGTATGCTCATTATGGCGATCTGGTGGGCGGTTTGGAAGAAAGAAATGACCGATGCTTCGATAACAAATCGTCCACTTCTAGAGTGGTGGGGGCTTCAGCCAAAAAAATGGTGTTAGAATGGGCTGTAATGTCAAGGATATTAGTAGTGTTGATCTTTCTTTTCTAGGTTGCTAGGAGTCTCCTGCCATCTCAGCAACTCGGCTCCTTTTCTTTATTTCTTTTGTTTTGTTTTTTCTCCATTTAATGATATTCTGGTCGTTGTTTTGTTAAAAAAAAAAGAGTAAAAAAGTCCCCATCTCCTTTACTTTGATCAAAATAACATTACTCTAAATAAAACACATAATACCCTTCAATAGTTCAAAAAACATAAATCCAGCTGAAAAATAAACCCTAAGGCAATCCTAAGCCTATGTATCATCCATAGGGCCACACAAGTGGCCATGGTCACAATCTGACGGTGATGATGGTCCCAATCGCGATCCAATGGTCAGAACGAGATGACGATGGAAATCAACAGTTCGATGCTCCTTTGGAAGATGTCATGAAGATCTAGGCATATATGGGTCGTCCATCCACAAGGACACTGGTGCTCTCCTCCTCTTTCGCGTACACTCCAACGGGCTTGCAGATGTCCTCATCACTCTTCCTCTCCTTCATGTTATAACTTTCGGTTTTGGATATATGGGGCTCCCTCAAAGGTGGCGGCTGCCTTTGTTTGGTTGGCAGGAAGAAACATGGTGCTAACCGTGGATAATCTATTCAAGTGAGCGTTGGTGCTCCCTAATATATGTATCATGTTTGTATGAGGGATGCCATGTTGATGGGTCATTTATTCCTTCATTGCTCGTTTGTGAGAAAGATATGGGAGTTCTTTATCTCGAATCTCAATATTAATTGGGTGATGCCAAGCTTGATTTTGGAATTTTTGGCCATGTGGCATGAAGGTGGTGACGGTAAAGATGGGAAGTGGTGTGGCGGTTAGTGGCTATGGAAGTCTTATGGGCTCATATCGTCCGATATGTGTCCGGTAGTGTCGTTTTTTGGGCTTGGTCATTACACCCCCTAATAAGAATATTCATGACCTTGTTAAAAACTGATTAGTTTTCTGTCAATCTGTTAGCTTAGGCTTGAATTAGCTTTGCATTAATAGGTTATCAGCACACCAAAACTCGGCTACCAGTTAATATTATTTAAGCATTGGTAAGACTATGAGGTAACTGGGCTCAACTAACATTGCATGCTCTAGAATTTAATTGTACGCAAATTCCACTTTGTGGGTGGTCTGAATAGTTGTGCTAACATGCAGTAGGGCGCGGACCATGTTGTCAATGTGAGTCTTGTTGTAGTCATGTATAGATGGGTTCCTTGCTATTCCATGCACCGCCTACTTAAGCATGACCTTTCATGTTTGGAGATTTCGTGCTTGGTAGTTTGTTTAGCAAGTAACTGCCCTGACATGACCCTACTTTGCTTGCTCATTGTTTGGAGTTTGCATGTAATAGTTGGTTAGGGGTCAATGTGAGGTGGGACCATGTTGGCATATGAGTGGTGTTAATGGGAGCCTTTGCATGTCTGGTTCTAAGAACCCTAGGTGCTTGAAGCACAAACTATGCCTAGGGGGTTTGGAGTTTGGACAGTCAGCACAAGTTGAAGTCTCAAGTGTGCATATTCGCTAGAGAAGGACGTCCTTTAGTGGTCTTCCGCCCCCAACCCTCATTTTGTCAACCAATTACGTTTTAAGGTAGTAAGTTTCAAGCTCCCCTACAGATGTTGCTGTTAGGGTTTGGTGTCAAGGACTAAACAAATTCAGCTATCAAGTCAAGTCTCTCGACCCTGGATGCTCATCTTCTGTTAGCTTTGGTCATTGCAAGATTTTTTGTCACATCCTGCCACATGTACTGTTGGATGCTCGAATCTGCAAATGTGATGCAGAGATCTAAAGGTATTTGAGATTGCAATTCGAAGTTCCTAACTAGCCAGGCAGCCGATTCGTTGTTTTGAGTATAGGCTTTAATGCGGCAGTTCTTGATTCTTTCAGGTGTCAGCCTTTTTGTTGGCATGGCATACTGTAATTTTTCAAGGACTGTTGCCAAGCTTTCCCTCGTTCAGCCATTGGAGGAGGACCTCTCATCGATTCAAAACACCAGAAACCCGCGAGAGGAGAGACGGCTATACAAGATATCAGGCTTGTATCTCTGTTTCAGGCTTTCAGCTAGTCTGTTTCCACCTACTTTATTTTTGGTATTTAGTTGGCATGTTAGTTCACCCTACATTATGCTAGTGATAGCACTTCTCTGTTTCCACTTTAAAGTCAAGAGAGAACTTCTTCCTTGTGCCAGCAAGCTTGGTTTAGCTTGGACAGGAAATGATGGTCCCTTCATCTGTAAGAAACTTTGCCGTAGTGTCGGTTCTTTACATGTTATTAAGATGCTCTTTAGAAGTTTCACACCGCTATATGCCTTCTTGTTTGTGGATCAACAGTTAGGCCAGTAGAATCAACCCCATCACATCTATTGTATTTCGTACTCGATTGTATCAACATGAACACCGGATAAAAGGGGAATGTTGGTATCTGGTAGGTAGCTGAGCATAGAACATTTGCCAATGTACTATTTCAAAGCCATCCCCAAATCACAGTGATAAAGGCTAAGATGATGATGATGAATTAAAATTTCTTAATAAAGAGAAGTGCTAAAATTTTCAATATATATTTGCATCTCATTTCCCAGAGATTTGGGGGTCAAGAAAGTCCGACTCCTAGTTTGCACCTATCCCCAAGTCTTTTTCTCACACCCAGGTGTCGTGGGTCATGAACATTTTCTGTAGGATGCTTATTTGTATCAATGAGTCCATCATCCACTGGATTAATTTATACTCCATGTACATCCATAGTCATCACAAATTTTGGTCTATGACCCACTCACTTCTGTCCTTGATGATTAAACAGTTCGGATCATGTATGAAAATTGTGAGGATGAAAATTTTGTCTACTGGGGTAATGTGGGGGCATTTTCACACCGAGCTTGAATGGGGTGGCCTATGGGATGTGGGGGCACACTTGGGGTGGGCGGCCTATGTAAGGTGGGTGGCTCGTGTGAGGCGGAACCATTATGATTTGGGGCCCACGAGGGGGCGGAACCCATGGATTTGGGGCCCATGAGGAGGGTTCGGTCGAGGACCTAACCCATGGATGTGAGGCTTGGGCCATGAGATAAATGGATTAATTCGCCATGCTCTATCAGTTCGAGCTTTTAGAGCAAGTGGTTAATTGTTATGCATCATGGGGTGGACTGATCTCCTCGCTACATATGCCAACCCTGACTGTTATTTTATTGGGTATTTGGAGTCAGCATTACCGATCCTATTTCACCATAATTCCTAAGGTCCAATCCTTGGTAAGTGAAAAAGGCTTCTTGTCCCTTCTCACCTCTTTGATCTAAGTCATTTGTCTAATCTCATTCTTCTTCTTTTTCTTTTTCTTTTTTTTTTTTAAATTTTATTCATGCCCTTCAATCCTAATAAATGTTCCCCTTGTTACCAAAGCCATCTCTGCTCTTTGTTGATTCGAGTATCGGCAATTTGTTTTGCAAGTTCCTGCATCACCATTCAGGTTTCTCAAGTCAACTTCTTGATTCCCTTCCCAATCTTTTGCACTGTTAACCAAGCAGCATCAATACCCTGATTTTGGTGAACGACAGATGATCACTTTGCTATTCATGGAATCATGTTTACCATTGTTGGAAAAATGTATGAATGCATGTGCTCTCTATAATAGGAATCTCCCACATCCCCAGCATGCTTATCTCTTTCCATTTTGCCTACTTCCATTAATACAACATATGTTAGTCAACTATTTCTGGAATCAATCTTTTTTTTTTTCCTCATGGTTATTAATTATTTAGAGATCTCATCTTCTTCTTCTTCTTCTTTTTTTTTAAACTTTCTGATCAAATATATTATTTACAGCTTCCATGTCTGGTTTTTTTTTTTTTTTTTTCTTTGGTTTGGAGCCCAATTCTTTCGAAATAAAATTCAAGGTCATAATTGGTGTTAATTTCTTGTGACTTACATCTAAACATGTAGTAAATCCATAGTTCATTTTGGTACTTTGCAGGAATTTATCAAGAACGAAGGTGATGGAGAGGCACCTCTTGAGGGATCTATACCAGATATGACATCTTTGACTGAGTTAGTCTCTGGAATCTGGATGTGTATTTAGTAGGATTCGAAATCTTTAGAGTAGTTTGCTGCTGCCTTTCCTGTCATTCTGATACCGTCATCTATGTTACAGATATTACATAAGTTTGCAAAAGATCTATCAGGCTAAAGCTGAGGCTGATTTTCTTTCAATTGAGTGGCGGGTTCGAACCATATTGAAGAAAATTGGCCGAGATCCTCCTTCCATTTCAAAGGCAACCATAAAGAGCTTCTGTAGAAACGCTAGAAAGCTCACTGTAAGTCCTTTAGTCTCTTAAAAAAACTATAGCCAGTTTTTGTGCTATTATGTAAACAGATAACTTTGTGAAATGAGTCTCTTGACTCTTTCAGTAAAAAAATGGTAATTCTGAATAACTTGTAAAGTTTGACCCTTTTGATTTGAATAATTTATATGAAATAGTAATTGCAAATACCACATGGAATCTTAGGGGCTCCTGCTATTGACCTCCGGATTGCCACTCAAAGTTATAATTTCCAATAAAAAATTCATGTAATAATGTGCTTGAATGTGTTCCATTTATATTCCCAAAACACTTGGAAAAACCAACCAGGCCCAGAGCTTTGTCTCTACCCATTTCAGACACTTGGCCAGGTATACATGCAAGTACCCATTTCTTTTTCTTCTTTCTGTAGCAGCTCTTGAGCAACCTTATAACTTTCTGTTCTTTGTCCAGTCCGTACATGTTCCGAGTATAGCTACCAAAGGACATTGGCCCTCTCTGTATGTTGTTCTGTGAAATCACTGAAATCTGCTATTGAAGATGTTTTTCATCTTCCTCAACTGTAAATATTATTGCAATTGTCCATCTCTAATCATTCTTCTAGATGTACTGTATATTTTCTTCCCCCTTTGCATTTTGTTCTAAGAATTCCTGATTTTTCTCTTTGAGAAGAACCTCTGGAGTGATCCCTTAAGAGTTGTTTTGTGCCAAATCCCACCCATAAAATTAGCTAAAAGCAATTTTCCAGTTGTTCTGTCTAGTTGGTTGGATCTGGTAGAAACACATTGGTACCTATATTCTAGAGAGAGTTGTTCCAGGCACAATTGCATTGAGGGAAGAGATTTCTATGAAGTTGAAAACTACTTTGGAAAATGAGATTTATTATACTTTTACCTAGTGGTTGCACAAAGTTTTCCTGGCAATCTCTTCTCGTCTCTTGAATCTTGGAAAACTTGTGGAAGACATCGTGTGCTTCCTCTCAATGTTAAGTTTCATTACCACACAGTATCTCACATTCGAGAATAGGAAATAATACAAATATCACAGTATGAGGGAAACATTAGGAAAATGGTGGAATTTTTTTAGTGAAACTTGAGATGTTAAAAGAAATGATTCCGCACCTAGAACTCAAGACAACGAATGCATACATATACATGTGTGCGTGTATGTAATAGTTTTCGATCTTTTAGGGGACAATTATGGGTTGTTGCCTCCGAAGGTTGGCCGGAAGAAACAGAGTGCTAACCATGGACAACTTTCACAAGAGAGGGATGGTGTGGGATGCTGAGTTGGTGGACCATTAATTTCTCCATTGCTCTTTTGCTAGGAAAGTGCGGGACTTGTTTCTATTGACTCTAAACGTTACTTGGGTCCCACCATACTCCATTTCCTCCTTTTTGGCTTCGTGGCACGAAGGAGTAGGGAAAGAAGGGAAAGTAGTGTGGCGGTTCATCTTTGAGCCATTTAGGGAGAAGGAAATAGGCGATGCTTTGAAAATAGGTTGGAACCAGAAGGTCGGGTCATTCGCAAGGCAATGTCTTGGGTGCTTGAGTGGGCCTCTGACATTAAGGATTTGGACAACTGTGTCCTAATTGCCCTAATGGGGTTGTAATTTTCTTTTGTTTTTATTTTGAATTTTTTCTGGTCCTGTTTTGGTGCGGTTCTTTCAATAAAGTCGTTGCCTTTAAAAAAAAAAAAAAAACTATGGGTTGTTGCCTGTTGGTCAAAGGTGCCAAAATGATTTCATATCATTCAAATGTCATACATACAATACAAGCATTACATCACAAACAATACAACAAAAAACTAAAGCAGAAGATATACCTTGGTCCTAAATCCACATGGAGTTACCTAGCCATGGAGATTCTTTTTTGTATTTTTGAAGGATAACAAAATTTATTAAAAACCTGCAAAAGCAAAAACTTAGGCAAGGAAAGAATACAAAGAAGAAAACTAAAAATTACAATCCTTAAGGGTTTCCAAGCTAGAAGCTCACTCAAAGACTATCGATTTGACCCAAACTTCAGTCTCCATTAGAGCACACTTGTTGCGAAAGCAACAATTGTTCTACTTTCCCCAAATCGCCCAATGACTTGCCAATAAAGCTAACCACCAAAACGCTTTCTCCACCTTGTTCCCTCTACCATGCCCAACTAAGATGAAGTCTTCTATAGAATTCAATGTCACCGACTCCGCATCTCTCGCACACATCAAACAAGCATTGGGGATGACCATAGACTGCTTCTGCAGATTATCAATGGTGAGGACCTGCTTCCTTTTGACCAAACAAACAACAGCCGCAATTCTAGGAGGCGCATCGTATCTCCATGAGCAATGGGATTTGGCCTTTGACCACAACTACGCATTCCAAATCTGACCGTAGAAGGAAGAAACCGAAAACTGACTGGATTTGTGACCACACCAGGCCATTTCGTCTGGACTCCCTATAATGGGGGATGATATTTTAGAATGCCAAGAAGCCGCGCAACAAATCCTCCACTTCCTCTTTGCAAAGGTCCCTCCTGCACAGGGGAGCCCAAACCGCTTGCCCCTCACATACTGAGTGGTACTAATCGGCTGTGATGTATTTTGATGGAGAGAGGGCAGATAATCTAAGAAACTCCATCATTAGAGCCCTATAACCATACTAGGAATCCTCCCAAAAATGGATGCACGACCCCTTGCCCAAGACAAAAGACACCCCCTTCCTAAATTTCGGAAGCAAGCAATGGACTGCTTTCCACAACCCAGACGTCCTGTGTAATGAGGAAGCCTTTATCCACCACCCCACCATTTGGACCCTGTACTTGCTAGCAACAAGCTCCCTCCATAGCCTTCCATCCCAAGTCCCAAACCTCCACAACCATTTCCCAAGCAAGGCTTGATTAACATCTTCCAAGCGTTTGATTTCCGCACCCCTGTTCTCCAAAGTCTGACAGACTTTGTCCCATTCTATTGTGTTTGACAAAATATGGGATTTAGCTTCAGGGACAACCATTTCATTTACCCATGTCAAGAGGGTCAATGCAATAGCCAACACCCTTGTTGAAGAGGGGAGTGGAAGATCATCTGTGTTGGGAACTTTCCGCACTGGTTTAATTTAGCTCTTCTGAAGAAGTTATAGGTCACTAAACTCATAAGTGTTTTTCTTAATCAGTTGCTCTGTCACCCTTGTGATGTAGCAAAGAGAAGGGATCAAGGTGTTCCATAATGCTAATGGTGGCCGTAACGGCCACCGCCATTACCATTATAATATGGGACGTAACAGCTGTTATTGTTTTTTTTTTTTTTTTTGAAAAAAAAATCTGTTTCAGGACTGTTATGGGTCAATTTTTTCTGTAATGCCCATTTTGGCCCCGTAACGCATAATGGTTACCACTGTTACCATAACTGTTTTGGCATGCCATAGAATTGGAAGGGATTGAACTTTTTCTATATAGGCGAGGGATTGAACTTAACTGAGGTTAAAAGAGTATAAACACAACCAATTGTAGATTCACCACCCACCCTTAATTCCCACATACAGATATGAAAATATGCAATAATGGACTGTGGAATTAATTTCCAACAGTCTTCTAGTTTATTTATCTAGAAACAAAGGTAAGAAAACCCTCCTATAGAATGAGACCTAAGTGGCATTCTCATGGGAAATGCCTCAGACATCACAGGAAATAATATAGATGTCAACAATAAATCTGCTGATATCAATGATGCCATTGATATCTTGGAAAAAGAGTACTCCAGGATAATTTTTTGGAGACACGTACTCCAGGAAGATTGTATCATGCATGTGGGAAAACCGAGATATCGAATGATGTTTCTGCCATCGATTCTTGGAACACGGCTTCCTCTAACCAGTTCTCAATGCAAATAGCTCTGTCATTTGTCAGGAAGAAAATTGAAAATCATCACTAAATCAAGCCTCTTTGATGTGTTGAGAAACCTATTAAATATGATTTCTTCACTATTGATTCATAAAAGGTTGGAGAAGAGTGGTTTCTCTTGGGATTGTGGGGTTGATAAACTCCGGAAAGGTGGGTTTTTCTCTTCTCCAAAGGCTAGTAGTTTTTTCTTCACACCTAAAGACATTTTGGGTTACTTTGGAGTTTCTTCTCTCTTTAGTTGTACAGTAGGTTAAGGGATACCTCATTTCCCTTCTCCTGATCTTTTGCTTCTTGTGTTGTACTTAAGTATTAATATAATCCCTTACATTTAGAAAAGGTGTAAGTTGCTGCTTGAATTGCACGTAGACCCCACTAAGTGGTGTAAATTGCATTTGAGTTGCACTTGCTATTGCAATTAAAATTTCATTATATTTGTATCCATATTAGACCGAAGCATATCAATAGCAGGATCCATAAATAAAGTAGGTCAATAGCATGACAAATCCACCTTTTTACTTAGTATTTTGTTGAAGCATACACTTGCAATTGGATGAATTTACATCTTCAGCTGTATCCTAATCCATGTACGATGCTGGTTTGTCTTTCTTCATATTTCTCAGACTCACTCTGATATGCTCTGCGTACTGTAATCTAGAACCTGTCTCCAGAAAATGATTTTCTTCTATAGTTAGAATGCAGGAATAAAATCATCATGAAAGGATAATCCTGATGAAGGTTTTGTATTACTGAAATGTTCTTTTCCTTGCAAATGGCTGCATTGTGTAGGTATGTAGATACCGTTTGATTGAGGATGAGTTCAATTCTCCTATTTTACCAGAATTTCAGAAGTATTTGACGGATGAGGATTACAGGTGATTCCCATTTATCATTGGGTGATCGATACAGAATATCAAGAACTTGTTTGCTGTGTTGACCACTAATCTGAAGAACCCCGTAGGCCATAGTAAGAACGTTTCTTTAAAATGGTCCAGCATTTTCCCTATAAAATGAAACGAAATGAATATTCTGGAATATAGTGTTTAACTATGATGATTTTATTGTAATTGTGATGTCGCAGAATCTGCAGAACTGGATCTTTTTATGCTAGTCTTTCAATGTAGTACTCTTTTGAAGGAAATCACTGATGCCTTTGGGTTTTTTATTCCTTTCAGTTGTCGCCAGTGTTTTATATAGTGAATAGTGTAGCATAGCATTTACCCCTCTGAAGTGTGAGGCGTGAGCTGCAAGCTATTTCTAGATTTTTAATCAAGGTTGCGCTTGGTTGCACCAATTCATTATATTCTGAACCAGATTAGACTGATTAATAATGAATTTTAACAAAATTTCGTGATATTTGGTGCAACCAAACATAACCCAAAGTAATAGGAAAGGGGAATGATTAAATATAAAGGTACAGAAAGAGCAATGAAACTGAGTTAATATTGTTACTCATTATTTTACTAAAACCATTGAAAAGATTAACTATTTTTTATTGGAAATAAAAATTTATAACCAATCATTGAAAACGTTAATTGATTTTAATGTTGTAGTGAAAAATAATTTGTACTGTAAGCTACGTAACATGTGGCGTGTAGTGTACACAGATTATCATGTAGTGTAGGCTACATGCAACTTAAGCTATTTTCATGAGCTACATAGCGTTACGTAACCTAGCTATTTAAACACTGGTGGTAGCATATCCCACTTGTGTCAGAAGCCAACATGATTATTCCATGGCTCCCATAGTTTGCGCTATCATCATCTTTCTGAATTTGGCAAACCAGGTTTTTGGCCTGTGCTATTAGCCGAGCTAGATACATTCGTAGAGGGTCCCGCCTGATGAATGTCAGATGTGTCATGTGGGCACATGCATGGTGCTTACTGTTTGTTGTGACGGGCATCTTTCCTCTTTAAATACAACTTAGATCTCCTTGAAATTTTAGTACTTTATAATTTGAACTAACACAAGATAGAATATGCAGTATGAGTGACATTTTCAAAATTTATAAACTGTATTATCTGAACTTTGCTAATCACACACGTGTGTGCAGTCAAGCTCACATACAGGCCACATGTGCCAGCATGGCAAATAGGTGCGAGATTGAATACATCCATCAGGTTGGTCTGACATTTTACATGTCTTTCCCAAGATAAATTTTGGTCCAATCAGCACATAGGCTGCAATATTGGAAACCAGTGGATGGGTTAGAAAACTTCAGCCAAGGTTTTCAAAGTCACACATTTGTTTCAGAAAATTGTGGCCCACATGACAAGTGGATCAACCTTATTCTTGGGTTATGGATCAATATAGTGGTGCCGTTCTGATGAATGGATTGGATCTTAGACCTACGTGCCATGCTGGCACATGAGTGTGCATGAACTTTATTGCACACTCGTGTAGGCGTAAAACTCCTCATATTTAATAGAAAAGCCTATTGATAAAATATTTTTTTTAAAAAAAAACTGTTCCAATATGGATATGAGGCTTGCCGATATTATAAATAATTATGTAGAATACCATTCTAAAAATACAAGAATTATGTGTAATGTTGAGAGATTGAATCCTCAATAGTTGTAAAGCTTAAAGCCCTACATTAGGAATTGCATTGAATAATCAATTCAGTATATTTCCGTGTCTTCATTTTCCTTTACTTGTGGGGTATGCCACCCAGCAAATCTATCACAGCCTGAGACATTGCTTTTTATTTGTTGCAGTGTTGCTGTAGGCTTTTACATTCTGCTTCGAGCTGTCGACCGATTTGCCTCTATTTACAACAGATTTCCAGGGCTTTTTGATGGGTATGCTTTTTTTAGTTACCACTTGCCCGTCTCTTCTTTATAAGAGGCATTAAATGATCCTCTAGCATCCATACTCTTATCAAGCCTTGAGTTCGTACAAGTGGTGGTGGGCCCCATGGTTCAGTGATCCAAACTGTTAATCAGATGAGGCCCAAAGTGGATGGGGTATTCTCCAAAAATAATCCCAGCCTGGAAGGTTTAATTGATCGAATGTTAGTCCATTTTTCCTGTTATATGTTTTCCAGTGCTGGGTGTTTTTATTTGCTGGTTGCTAATTGTATTGTTAGGGTTGTTCTGTCAGATGGATGTTTAGGGAATCACCCATCCATGGTTAGGCCAATCAGGTATATTTTTAGGGTAAATGGTCCATGGGTTATAGAGGCCTCACTTGTACAAACTGAAAATCTCAGGTATGCTCAGCACATCCTCGGGCCCCATATTTTATAAATCCTCTCTTTATAAAAGGAGAGAGGTTATCTATTTATATGCTAATGTTGTGGTTAAATCATTTAGGGAGATGGATGAGGACATATCTCGACTGAAGACAATAGCCTTTGGTATGTTGAGTGACTTGGGTTGCAATGGATCAATCTTATCTGAGGACCTAATCAATGAAATGTGCCGATTCGGAGGTGCAGAGCTTCATGCAGTGGCTGCCTTTATAGGCGGAATAGCATCACAGGAAGTAATCAAGGTCCGTGCCTCGTACCAGTAAGCTTTTGTGTGCGATGTGTATTACTGAGATCTTTATTTTACGTCTTTTTTGTTTTCTTTTTGTTGTTGTGGGCATGTGGCTGCAGCTGATCACTAAACAGTTCGTACCCATGTGTGGGACTTTCATCTTTAATGGTGTCGATCACAAGTCTCAGTTGTTGGCTTTGTAAAAACTTTCAGCTATGCCTGCCACTTCACTGGTTAGTTCCTCATCTCCTGCTACAAAAGCTAACTTAAGTTTCCATGTTTTGAGAGTTTGATCACTCACGTTTCTTGATGTTATTTAGTGAATAAATGTGTGCATGCTGTTCACACAAAATTGCCTCCACCACACATGTGTGGACTCATGTATGGTGATCTGCATCGGTTGTATTTTTGTCCATAATATGGATCGGCCATTGATCACCATTTATGTTTCTTCTTGTAATTTGGTGAAAGAATGCTCTCTTTTTCTTTTTTTTTTGAAAGATGAGCAACTTTATTAGAAAGGGGCAAAAAACCCATGAAGGAAAACAAGCAGGAAGAGAGAGAAAAAGAAAATAAAGGAAAAGGAAAAAGGAAAGAGGGAGCCAACACACAGGAGCCGAGGAGAGTGGGAAGAAAACAAAGGCTACACCCTAGCCTCAACCCAGGCAGCCGATCCAATTACGGTGCCCAATCCCTGAACAGAATTAAAACTTTGGAGAAAATGGCCGCAGAAGACAGATTCCTGAAGACTCGATTGTTTCTCTCTGTCCAAAAAAAAGCAAGTGGCAAAACCTGCCATTTCCTCCTACCGAATTTCCCTCCATCCACAGCGAGACAGGAGCAGAAAAGGGGATTTACTTTGGATGGCATTATCCAAGAAACACCTGTCAAACGCAAGACGCTCCACCAAATGTCTGACACAATAGGACAGTGGATAAAAAGATGGTTAAGGCAAAGGCTACAGATATAGGCAGGATCATTCCTTTTTTGCGCAGGTTATCTATGGTGAGGATCCTGTTTCTACCGGCGAGGATGCTGGTAGAAAGATGTCTCCACCCCATACATGTGTCATATCTTCTTAATAACTCTTGCTTGTATCATCATCGACATGCGATCATTTATGATCTTCCTCTTTCCTACCTCCATGACTCAAATCTTGATTCGATCACTTTCCCATAATGCTTCAATCTGTATACATGGCCTTGAAAATATACACTAAAGTGGTATCACCCCTACAAGACTTACAAACTTTACAATGACTGGAGTGGAATTGACTAGCTAGCCAATTTATCTTGCAGCTTGTGTATCATATCTTGACCGTTGATACTTGATATCATTGTCCATTATGTGGATCAGCCATAGCCCAAACAGTCCCCAGAAACTAGATAACTTTTTGAGTAATGTCTGCATTTAACTAGCAACACTCAGAATGATAGGATGGCCAGGATCAGGTGCAATGATTATTGGGCCATGGCTCATCCACATAGTTCCCCGGCAGATAAGTGGCACTTCATTTATCATACAGATCAGCATCCCTATAAATATAGCATTTTTCCAGGAGAATCTCCTTTTTCTGGTTCTAACCCATGTTTTTTATTTGTGGCAAAAATGTAGCCACGGCAGGGGTAGTCTTGATGGTCGAGTCATAGGGGCACATGACAGCTTACTGGTCCAGCACATGTTTTAAAGAGTTCATCGATGATTGAAGTCGGTTCTGAAGAGAATGATGTTTTTCCTTTGAAGGGTACACCTCCATGTGGTCTGGAAAGATTTTTAACAAAAAAATAGTATGCAGATGTTGAATTGGGACTACTGATTTCTACAGAGACTAACACAATGACAATGGAAAAAAAAAATAGTGGGACTGCCCAGCAGATTGGTGAAATGAATGATTTCGCTGACAGAATGTTCATGCATTGTCACTGAAAGCAAACATTGACCCTACAAACACGATAAGGAGACTGTACTTCCATCTTATCATGTACCCGTTATGGTCCTTGTTTTGCAACAAAGAACTTCAATTCGATTGACATTTGGAGTTAGTCGAATTCCATTAAATCACTTATTATCATGAGCACGGCTCACATGCATCCATGGCCCACCTATGACATTTCTGGGAAACCATTCCCACCATTGGTTGGTGGTACGGTTGGGTTCTGTGTACTTTTCCTTTCAAATAGTCAAAGAAGGGGAATCGCTATGTTACCTCTGCTAAGGTTGGTGACTCATCCTCCTCACATGTTGCATTGATGTTCGGCTGTCCACAAAATCCAAGCAGTGGGTCCTATTGTGGATGGATTATTTATATAAAAAAACCATAATGGTCAAGAAATCCTAATGTCAAGAGGATAGTTGGCACAATTCGAACGGAAAATGAAATGGGTTTCAGTTATGCTCCATCTGCTGTTGGGTCAGCAATTTGGATGGACCGGATTGAAGGGCCACCGTGTGAAATTAACATGGGACTATAGCCAAAATAAGTAGTTCAAAGTCTTCAATTGTTGCCATTCCTTTGAAATTGATGTGATAGAGGATGCCTCTATCATACAATACACGAGATCAGCGCCACTGCACCCTACAACACTTTCGTGCCTACCATGGATGGCCCATTGCCAAAAGGCAATGAAAGAAAACTAAAACATGGATGCAGAAGCAATCTTTAGGAAAATAAAAAAGATGAATTCATATTTGCCTTTTGTTTGTTTTGGATTCCAATTTTACAGGGATTCCACACATGGTCGCCTTATGTCTTTCTTTGCTTCAGGAATCAATTCAACGCATGCATCAGTTTTGGGACCTGATGCAGATTGAGGATGACCTTAAGTCTTTTAGATTTGAAGATATTAGCCATCAATCAATCAACTACAAAGACTTTCCTCAGGACCTCTGCTGTAGTTTTCTGTCAACCCTCAATTCGGATGCAACTGACCTTACCTTCAACACTCTCGAACACCAAAACCAGGGTCCCAACCCTTCTACACACGCCCCCAAGAAAGAAAAAGAAGAAAAGAAAACCACTGATTTCTGGCATGCTGAACGACATGATTGTTAGTGATGGTTTCAATCCTCGACTTAAACTTGCCAGGTTGGATCTGTTTGCAGATATCTGTGTTTGTGTGACCATGTTGGAAATGTTAACACCCCATCCATGGCAACATTAGCAATGCCCCTAGAACTTTAAATTGACAAATAGACCAACCTTGGGTTCATGTATGCATGTGTAGTGGGGGCAAATGCTCATGGCCCCACCTTCATGGGGACATTAGCAATGTCCCCAAAGCTTTGAATTGACACATGGGACAGTCTACAATTGATCTGGGTTGTCCATTCATTCCATATCACTAGAGGCAGGCCATGATGCAAACCATGTAGGTGAGGATCCAGTAGAGCAGTTGGACTCCAGATAGAACGACACAACTGTATATGTAACACTTTGTATTTCTATTATTAACATATCCCTTCCATTACTATTATTAATCTTTTGAGCTGTGTCCAGTTGCACCAAATTCCATGAAATATCATGAAGTTTTGTGATCCATGTGACGTATCCAAGGTATTCAACCTAACGGCCATTACATGATAGTAACAGTCCGGCCCTGTAACGGTCCCGTAACGGCCCTGTAATGGACCAAAAACAAATTATTATTATTTTTTCAAAAAAAAAAAAAAAAGAAGAGGTCATAATGGCTATGGCCCGTATCATAACAGTAACAGTTAACAGTGGTGGCCATTACAGCCACCGTTACCAATTATGGAACACCTTGGATGTATCTGACATGGATGCCTATGTAAGTCAGCAGTTTTTATGACGACATAATCTTACCCCTTCAATTAGATTTTCGAAGTAAAATAATAATAATAATAACAACAAGGTTTCTGGAGCTCCAACCGAGCTTCAAAGGAATAGGAAGGCACTCCCTGTCACAAACCTAGCAATCATAGCATGCATAGTCACCCTAAAAAAAATGTATCTGACTTCTAAAAAAAGGTAGCTTAGCAAGCTTGAGAAATGAATACTTGAACCCTTTCACACTACTAAGACACCTCCCAGTGAGCACAGTGTAAGGAACACAAGAATGAAGCGTACACAAAAAGCTGCCAAAAGAACTAAGAGTTGAAAACAGGGTCCTGAATCATGAATCATTACCTCTATAGATGCAATGAGAAACACTGGGATTCAAGGATTAAAATGGGCATATCGGGTATCAAATCATCCATGACTGCCCCCCCGAACAAAAAAAATCTTATCTCCCTCAAATATGGGTTTATAATGTTGATTGGTAATATTAGGTACATGTCAATAAACATTTTCAAATCATTATATCCCTTGAATATGCGCATATAAATTATAATCGATGAATTCGGAGGTTCTTGGTGTGACTGACTCGTATAGTTGGGCAACAAAACCAAAACATATCAGTTTCTGACAATGCTCCAAACCATGCCAGAACTGTATATTGATGCCATCAACAGAAACAACTTTCAGCTACCTACACCTCCCTCAGCCAAAAATGTCTAAAGAAGAAACCTTACCAGCCAATAGTGGGAAGCAGCCAAGTCTTGTATGTTATGACTACTATCCATGGTGTGCTGTAACGGCTGTTACAAGGCCATAATGGCCGTTATGAGGACGTAATGGCCATGACGTAAAGGTAATGGTGGCAACTGTTACATGTGGCGGGGTCATAACAGCCATTAACCACCCCCCCCCCCCCCCCCTCCGTGGCGGTAAAGGCCGTAACAGCCCCATAATGGTCCATTACAGGGCTGATATAGGTTTTTGGACACAATGGCCATTACATCCCATATTGTAAAGGTTACATCCTGCACCACCTGGAATCCTTAAATTTAGGGGAAGCCGCTGCCCATTCTAACACATGATTTGGCCCTAAGGAACACGCTAACTGGACTGCCAACCACATTCCGAAAGCACCTATTTTCCACTTCTTCTAGATGGCCCATAATCCTGCAAGAAGAGAAATCCTCCAAACCTCGATTCCCAAAAGTACCTAATCCACCTGCATGCCACTGCATTAGGAAGACATTGATTGATTCTGGCATAACCCACAACACCCTAAAAATGCCGAAGAAACTGTTCCAAACCTCTCTAGCAAACGCGCGGTGAAGGAACAGATGGTTGACTGATTCCTTATCTTGCAAACAAAGAGGACAAGCATTGACTAGGATTAATCCCCTTTTTCTTAAATTGTCAATGGTGAGAATCCTATTCCATCCAACAAGCCATGTGAATGCCTCCACTTCGGAGGGAACTCCGCAGGGCCATAAATAAAAGGTGTGTGCTTTGGAACGTCTACGAGGGCCCCCAGAACAGATGGTATAAAGGGATTTAACTGAAAAATGACCCAACCTCGATTCGGTGCGTTGGCTGGAATCAAGGTCATGTCATTTTTCAGTTATATAAACGAAGCGTGTGAAAGTTTTTGCCCCTATGCGTCTGTATTCTCCTCTCATTATATGTAGCAGAGGTGGATTCTTCTCCTTGATTGATTTTCTCTTGGCTTAGTTGTTGCTTTTCCTCTTTAAACTGCTCGCCTTTTAATTATTGTGCCCATCATTTTGATTCAGGTTATCTCCTCTTTACCAATTAATAAAGCCATGAAAAAGATCGTAATGAGCACCACATCATTCACTTGCTATCATTGTTGTGACATTTTCCCAATTTTCCATGAGACATATCTTTGATTTTTCTACAGAATTCCCGAGCTAAGTTTCAGTTAAACTATGACCATCATGGCTGTTTCCTAGCATGCAAGTCTCATTACAAGTGTAATGAAGCCATGTAGTGGATGGAACCATGAAAAAAAAAAAAAACCCACACAAAATAATGAGCGGATAACCACACATGTAGCCACCAATATATAAGCATAAAAAAAAAAATAGCATGCTTAGAAAAGATTGCATGAAGAAATTTTCCAGACAAGAATTAGAACAAAAGCAGACAACATCAATATCATAATCTCCCAAATTAATCTTAGTTAAGTACTTCAAAAAAGCAAGCGGCTCCTGGTTGTCAACAATTACATAAATGAGCTATTCATGAGCGTAAATTTTGTAACAAAGAATTGTGGGAAAAGGAAATCTGGAAATGCGATATATGGTAATTGCGCATGACATTTTGCAAACATTACTCCGCACCAGCATGTGAGACAGGGACCGAGAACTGGGCAGTCGGAGTGTCAAAACCACTCAATTGCAACAGATCTGGAAAAAAAGGGATGTCACTAATTCTCCCCTCAGCTTGAGTCAGATCATTGATCCAATCGGATCTTGTGCCATGGCCTACATATGGTTGGACCAAGCATTGGACCCATCAAAACTCGTATACAATGAATAACATGTGCAGATAAAAAGTTTTGCTATTACATTTCTCGACTATACAGTCCTAAAAAGTTTGATTCCTGAAGAACATTGCTCCGTTTAAGTTCCATGGACTACAGGTGACAAAATGGTACCATGACAGGATATTCTTATATTCTGACTAATTGAGTGGTTTCAAATGCATCAGCAAGCATAATCTATCTATCTATCTATCATCATCAAGTCTTTTCTTACTACTTCTATCCATGTCCTTTTGGGCCTTCCTTTGCCCTTCAAAGCTTCTAACTTGTACCAACTCACTCCAAACCAGCATGGTTCTTGGTCTTCGTTACACATGACCAAACCGTCTAAGTCTACTTTCCATCATCTTATTACCTATTGGTCCTACACAACTACTCATAAGTTCCCTCGAATGAATTCATTTATAATTCTATCATTCCTCATCATACTACCCATCCATCTCAACATCCTCATTTCAACCACACTCATTCTATGAACATGTTGTTCTTTAACTGTCCAACATTATGTCCCAAAAGCATGGCTGCTCTTCTAGCTATCCTATAAAATTTCCCTTCCAGTTTGACTGTTCAAGTGATACACGACGAACACATAAAACTCTAGAGGCACATCTCCATTTCTTCCACCCAGCTTGAATTCTATGGGCAACACCCATCTCTATCTCTCCACTCTCATGAATTACTGACCAGAGGTATTGAAAGTCGTCATTTTGGAGACTTCTTGGTCAACAATCTTAACTAATTCCTTGTTTTCACTCCTATTGTTACTAAAGTCGCATTCCATATACTCCATCTGGCTAATTTTTAATCCTTTATTTTAAAGCATTCCTACATAAATCTAGCTTTTTGTGTACGCCCTACCTCATCTTGTCAATCAAAACTATGCCATCTGCAAACAACATACACCATGGGATCTCTTCTTGCAAATGCCTCGTTAACTCATCCATAACCAACACAAAAAGGTACGGGCTCAATGCCAACCCCTGGTGTAAGCCTACAATAATTGGGAACTCACTCATCTCTCCACTAGTACTCCTCCCTTTTGTTACTGTTCCCTCCTACAAGTGGGACCCTGTCTTATGCTTTCTCAAAGTCAATAAAGAAAAACATCTCCCAAGACACAAACGATAGCATTTTGATCTAGTTTCCAAGAATATTATCATTAATTTACAAGGGAATGAAATGAAAAGAGAGAATTTATAAACCATACTCAACACCCGAAGAGAATTGTTGAAGAAGCAATGCTTAATGAAACAAAGAAAATCATAAATTTGCCATCTTTAACATCTGAGCTCCGTTCATTGCGATCATATAATGAGCCCAACGAATTGAATCACGAACTACACATCCAAACTGAGTTCTTTTCTAGCCAGCTTGCATTGAAAATGCAGCCCACCATCACAACAAATCCTTGATAAAATCAAGATTGAGTGTGTCGCGGACAATAAGGAACAGCCCAAGCAAGATAACAACCATGATCCCAGATGACATAATCCGCTGCTCTACTTCTTGAGGGATCTTCTTCCCACCCCTGGCCGCCTCTATCAGAAGAAAAGCCAACGACCCCCCATCAAGAGCGGGCAATGGAAGAAGGTTTATTACTGCAAGGTTGAGATTAAGCACCGCCGCGAACTGATAAAGCCCATCGACACTTGACCTTGCTACTTCAGCCCCAACGGCTATGATGGCAACAGGCCCAGATACCTTGCTGGCCGACTGTGAGAAATTGAGGAACGTCTGTCGCAAGCTATCCAAGACACTCGATGAAAGGCCCCAAAACTCCCGGCCCGCATAGCTGGTTGCCTCAGCTAGATTCTTCGGCTGGACCTTTGTGATCTTCAAATTCGGGGACAGCTGAACACCAATTCTACCTGTTCGATCCGAATTCTCATCGGGCAGGATGTCAATATCCAAATCCTCACTCCCTCTCCCAACCTTAAGCAAAACATTCCTACCTGGATTCGTTTTAATGATATCGACAAGTTGGGAAACGATTGATGGCCCGGAATTTGGCAGAAGGACACCATTTACTCCTAGGATTACATCGCCCGGGCGGAGCCCGCCCCGAGCAGCAGCGGACAATTCACGCACCTCTGGCACAAGAACACCTGGAAAGGCCTCTTGAACTGGCAATCCAGACGACACAACTTGAACAAAGATAATGACATACGCGAAAATGATATTGGCGATCACACCCGCTGAGATAACAATAACCCGATCGAATATGGGTCTGTTCTTGAGTAAATTCACGTCATCGACCGGAATCTCGCTGTCAGGGTCGTTATCAGGAAAACCCACAAACCCGCCGAGCGGGAACGCTCGGATTGAATACTCAACATTTTTTGCATTGAATTTAGCCAAGACAGGGCCGAAGCCAACGGCAAACTTACTTACATGGATGCCCTGGAGGTATGCGGCAAGGAAGTGGCCCCCCTCATGGACGATGATGATTGCAGCAAGGACGGCAGACGCTTCAAGGACTGACTGGAAGCTGTCGAATTGGGGGGAGGGAAGGGCAGCTGGTGGGTGGCGGAAGCGGGGCCGCCTTAGATGGGGGTATCTTGATGGGGAGATTCTTGGATCAAAAGGGAGGAGGGGGATTGATGAGAGGAGGGGTTTGAGGTAGAGAGATTTGGAGAGTGGGGAATGGAGTTTTGGCGGGAAATTAGATGTGGGTGTTTTTGAAATTTGAAATCTAAGGGTAGAGAAGGTTGGTGTTTGGTAGGAAGACGAGAGATTTATCATATTTTTGTTCTTTTCTTTTCTTCTCCCTAATTGTATTTTCTGTAAAGAAGAAAGGAATGAAGGAGAAATGAGTGGCGAAAGAGAGGAGATGGAATTGAAAGGGTAGAGTGGAGAAAAATGGTACTGTTTGGATAATCCATGTATGGATTTTGGGTCTGTGGAGGAGGGAACCCTGTGTGGTCCAGATACGCCGTGATGTGTTTGGACAAGTGGGGAAGTGATTTTGTGGTCTGGACCGTTGATCTGATTGTTGTGGTTATGAATGAGGGGAGCGGATTAGGTGAGACCCCGATACACCGAGGTGGGTGGGACCCATAATTATGGGGCCCACTGTAACGTATGTGACTACATCCACGCCGTCCATCTGTATTGAAAGCTCATTTCAGGGCATGGTACAAAAAACGAAGTGGTTCCAAACCCAAGATGGACCATGGTACAGGAAACAGTAGTGATTTACCATTAAAAACTTCTTGTGGGCCACAAAAGCTTTGGATCAAGATGGTATTCGTGTGGTCTCTTCATCTGGGTGTTTGAGACCTTATCAACAGGTTGGATGGTAAATAAACATTCTGATGGAATCCATGAAGTTCTTAATGGTGAGGATTCAATCGTAACTGTTTCCTATGGTGTGGTTTATCCAAGATATGAATCAAATTCATTTTTTGGATCATACTTAAAATGAGCTGTCAAAATAGTTGGACAGGACGGATGTAAGGTACATACAAGCTACAGGGGTTGTGCGTGTAACATCAAGTCTGTCCAATGGCATCCTTCAATGGCATCCTTCAAAAAAAAGATTCGAGTAGATTCAATTAGGATAGATAATACCGAGTTACGACAGGCGGCGACTGTCGGCCTCACCTTGATATATGTGTTGTATATCCATGCCGTTCATCCGTTTTTACAGCTCATTGTAGGACATGAGCCCAAAAATTATGTAAATCCAAGTCTCAGGTGGACCACACCACAGGATATAGTGGTGATTGAATGCCTATCATTCAAAACTTACTAGTGCACACCGTGATATTTATTTGCCATCCAATATATTGATAAGATCCAACAGACTTGAATGAAGAGAAAACATAAATATAAGCTTGATTCAAAACTTATGTGGCTCATGAGAAGTTTTTAATTGCCTATCACCATTGTTTTTTGTGGAGTGGTCGACCTAAGACTTAGGTCTTCTTTGTTTTTGGGCCCACGACGTAAAATAAGATAGGAAAAAGAAGTGGACCGCATAGATATACAGCTCATATATCAAAGTGAGCCACATGATCATGGCTGGCCGAACTAGTGTTACACTGACTGACCGAATCAGCTGCCATCAACACCTAGGGTTTTTGAGGTGTGTTCTTGTTTTATACCACGGTGCTCAGATAACGAGAGAGTGGATTAGGTGAGCTCAGTGTCATCTGATGTGGCCCTATTTCATTGGCAAGTGACCAACTTTTAGAAGATTCTCAGGTTGAATGTGTACTTACCCCCTTTTTTGATGGGATTCCACCCACCAATAAAATGGTTCCACTATGGTTACCTGAGCTCCTACATAAGATTTTTGGGCATCCTCGGTATCATAGGTAGAGGTGGGCAAGATCTGACCTTGACTTGTCGGATCCAAGTAGACTGAGTTGGTCGGATCCAATCCAACCCGACCCGAACGAAAAGCCAGGGTCGGGTCGGATCGAGTAGATCCATTTAGATCCGATGTCAAACCGAGTTAAGTTCGGGTCATGTAGCAACTCGATCCAATTTGATTTAGAATCTGATCTAGTCCGGTCCGAACTAGAATCGGGTAATATAAAGTCAAATTTTACTCTCTCTTTTTACTTTTATTTGTCTTCTACCCGAACCCTAACCCTACTCGAGCCTGTGCCGTTAGATGAACCGATGCAGAATTGTAGCTCAAGCTGACTTCCTCTCCTTCCCTTCTTTCTCTCCAAATTTCCCTCATGTTTCTTTCCTAGCACCAGAGCCTCCAGCTTGGCTTGACTCAGCCCAGTCCGAATAGATTAGACAAACTCAACTCGATCCGACTCAATTTCCTTGACCGAGTCGAACTAGGTTCGAGTCAGGCCAATAAGGAATCGGTTCGCATCAAGTCAGCCCTGTTGGACTTGATTCCGAATCGGATCGAGTTCAAGTCAGGTACTTGCAAAAATCGGATTGAGTTTAGGTTAGGTACTTTGCAAAAACCGGATCAAGTCGAGTTGGAACTAATCCGGTCCAACTCGACTCGATGCCCACCTCTAATCGTAGGAGGGCTTACTTTGCATGAGTTAGATGGCACACAAAGTCTTATAATAATTGTATCTATGCTAACCGTTTGGTCTTGTTGATGTTGGTTGTTCAGTTTGTTTATAATTATGTGGGTGTGTCATAATCGATATAGTGGCTCGATCTAAATCGATCAACTTTGATTTCAAGTGGCAAAATAAGTAAATACATTCAATATGAATGCATATGATCAGATTCTGAGTATATTGGTTACTTACTCAGCCACTTGTAAAATTTGATAACAATCAGGCGATAATCAGAGGTAGAGTTCTTCATTTGAAGATGGGTTACTTTGTACCTTCCACAAGTAAAGTTGTACACAGGTCGAGTTAGCTCAATTAGCTGGCTCAACTTGACTTGCCTTGACTTGAAATTGGATTCAGACTAAGTCGAGCGGGTTTTTGGAGCTTGAAAAAAATTCAAGCCAAGTTCGAGCTTGCCCAAGCCTGACTCGACTCGGATCAAACCTCAACTTAATTCAGCTCGGTAACTTGGTTATTTTAATATTGATGCTGCTCGCCAAGTATTTGATGAAATGACTCAATGAAGTGTTGTTTCAGGTGCATACATTCTCCGCCGAATCGGTTGGTGGTGAGGAAGGAATGGATATGAAACAACTCACTACAAAAAAAAAAAAAACTTTACATTATAAAATTACCCTCAAATCTTGATTTTGATATTGCTCACCAAGTGTTTGATGAAATACTTGTAAATTGTTATTACTGTTCTACATTTTATGAGAAATTGAATATGTGTTCTGTGTTTGAAAAAATGTTGCACGGGCTCAAACTCAGCTCAAATTGGCCCAAGTTGCTGACCGAACCAAGCCGAGTTAGCCAATCAGGCTTGAAGACCGAGCCAAGCCAAGTTCAAGCTGGAGTAGCTACTGGTCGAGCTGAGTTGTGCCAAGCTCAACTCTATTCTACTCATGTACAGCTCAAGGACTTTCAAAATACCAGTGTAAATCAAACAAAAGAAAAATAAAAATAACAATTCATAATCAGTCATTAGAAGCGACTATAAGAATAGAACTACCTAATATTAGATAGAGAACAAATCCAGTGTGTGAGAGACTTAGATTACAACTAAGATTATAGCTAAGAATTACTACTATTGTATTATTACTACTCTTAGGATAAGTTGAGATAACGCTAGATCCATCGCTCAAGTGGTAGACTGAGTGAAAGATACCCCGTTTCAATACTGAGGTCTTGGCATCGATTCCCTAGTGGGGGTGACTAACAGTCAAGTGCGAACTGACAGTGGGTGTACTAATAAGCTAACAAAAAAAATAATAATAATAAGCTAAGATAAAGGAAATTGATAAAATAAATATTGATTTGTTGGTTAATTGATTGGTTGTGTTTTTATTTGTCACATTCCTCTGCTATTTATATAGTTTGGCTATAGCTTATTCTTTTATTATTGCAATGATCACAATCGTAAAAAGTCCTCTTTTTAAATCCTTCTTTCTGTTACATTTTTCCTTTACAACCTTGCATCTTACAACTGCTTTTCATTGGCTAAAGTTCTTATTTTAGCCGTCCTCAATTGCCCATCATGTCCTTAAACAACTCTGCTTCTTGTATATCGACCGCATCAATCCACTGGCCATACTCTAATGTATAAAGGTAAACTTACCTCAACCATAAACCTACGAAAATACTCTAAATCTTTAAATGTCTTTTCCTTGTCCACTTCATATTATTCATACAATGTCACATACAATGTCACATGCCATTCCCGTCTGCTTTTTTAGAATTACTAGAATTAGGGTACAGCAATTTTTTTTTTTCTTTTACACACGCACGCAACACCCCCACACACTCACGCCACACGCACACACCGTGGGATTTCACCACCATGGGTACTCGAACCCTCGACCCGGTGTTGAAACTCCAAGAAGTCTACCACCCGGGTAAGAGTAGGGTACAGCAGTTGGGTCCAGGCCCTTATGGGTTCAAGACGTGTTCTTAAGATCGGGATTTGGACCCAACATAGTTTGTGTACATGTAAGGTACCCACTAGATCTTTAGATCTTCATTAGCTAGTTCAAGATAAGAGCATTTACGTGGTTGGGCCTACCTGATGAAAGTAATAGATCCTACACATGTGCATGTTGTGTATACAAGCTATTGAATGTGTGCATTGCTCAGGAAACCTCATTTTTTAAGCTATAATAACCCATACATGTTTATATAATGTGTTATATATATATATATATATAGATAGAGAGAGAGAGAGAGAGAGAGAGAGAGAGAGAGAGAGAGAGAGAGAGAGAGAGAGAGAGAGAGAGAGAGAGAGAGAGAGAGTCTCATGCTCCCCTGCGCACCTACGCACGTGCGTACCTTTGCACACGTGCCATGGATGTCTAATCTGAACGGTCCATGTGATGCGGAATCCCATGAATCCTCATTGGACAAATTTTCACCCCGATTTAAAATTTTAGTGGGCCATAGCAAAGAGAAATGAAAATCAAGGGAGAAAACTGTTAACATTTTTCATGTGGATCAAAGTTTTAGATCAAAGTAAAACTTGGGCCTGGGAGGTTTCACGAGGTGCTGCTTCACATGAATGGTTCAGATTTTGGATTCACATCACGTGTGATGGGTTCTCAAAAACGTTGGTACTTAGTACGTACGAACTGGTTCCCAGGTGAGCGTTCCGCTATATATATATATATATATATATATATGTGTGTGTGTGTGTATTAGTATTAAAACTAATCGGACCCACTTTTACTTAGTCCATCACATGGGACGTAAACCTGACTAGACCCGATTTTTACAGGTGGATCCAAAAGTTGAGACCCGAATCCGACCAATGACCCATTAAAATTGGGTTGCTCAGGTGTCCAGGCACCCATTGAAAGGCCCATGGCACATGCACAATACGGTGGGCCCCGCGTAAGCAACAGTTCATGAGCATTCAAATAAGCAAGTGAATAACTTCCATGGGCGGTTGAATAACTGTTCTCTAGCATCTAAATAACTCGTAATAAGCATGTTATACAAGGACCTGTAGACGAACCGCCATCCTTCTCATAACACTGCAAAAGATATCTTGGAAAGGAGAAGTTCTAAAGCATGCAAGAAAATAAATCCTAGTACAGGCATATGTGTTCTGGGCCTGTGAAGCAAGTGGGCCCCCATGTAGCATGCCCACAACCGTAATCCAGGTTGGTCCACTCATCAAATCATGTGTATTCAATAAAGACCGTTGGTTTTTTTTTTTTTTGAAATAGATGTCACTGGATAAGCAAAAAGAAAAATTTTTGAATAGGGCTGGCGGTCGGCCCAGCCCAAACCGTTCAAAATCCGGGCTGAAGCCAGCTTCTTGCACAAGTGTGCTATGTTGGCACCAGTATTTCAAGGAGACAGGTTCGGTTCCTATCTACCCTTGGTGTTAGAGAGAGAACTGCGGTGAGCCAACCCTAATATGAGATGAGTAGGTTGCGCCAACATATGGTGTACCAGTTGTGATGCTGATGCAGAGCGGGTCGCAAATAATTTCATGGCCAAGATGGACCAAAAAAGGCCCGATTGGAGGCAGAAGTGATCTTAACCGTCAGAATCTTAAAGCAGGCGTATCTCTCAAACTGGAATGAGTTATCGGTGCGATATATGATTTTGAGGTAGGACGAGCTACTTTAGCCACCTAACCTGCCTTGCCCATGCCGAATTTGCAAGATTCCATCAGATCGATGGTCAAATTCCGTTTTAACTATTTATAAAAAGTTTTAGCTAGTTTGATTATAACTCTTCAACTGTTGGGCTTTAAGAGTTTCGTCCAACATAAAAAGTGCTTAGAATAATTAGGAGAATAGCATGATCAAGCCAAATAGGACACTTACTATTTTCGGTCAAAAACCGATGTCAAGTAGAAATCATGACCGTCAATAAAAAATAAGTTTATTATTTACAGTAAATCATAATTTTTAGGAGTTTTAGTTATAGTTTAATTTCAAAACTTCTTCCTAGGTGTCATGTCATTATTTAAGAAGTTTGTAAGTTAGTTTTAATTATCAATCAATTTATTATGAATTTCTAGAATTATTTATAATTTATAATTTTCTTTGTGGATTCCAGGTATCTCTACGAGTAGTCCAAAGTAATTCGGTGGATTCGGAATAGTTACCCTCCTGAGAAAGATGTTGCTCGACCTCATCACATCCATCCCTATGTCAGATGCCATGCGCCAGGCAGCTAAGTTCGTATAGTTCCCATGGGAAAATCTTGTAATAATCTGCTAGAGGGTGGTGATTCATACTCATCTTCATGCTGATGAAGGTGATCTTCTTACAATTAATTGGGCCAGTTCACTTATAGAGATAGATAACCAACCGCTACCTATCTCACTTATGTCGGTAGCAGCCGTGCCAGCACAAACAAAATACAGTTGCTGTCATGGACTGAAAAGTCATATGTGACTTGTCTGAGTCAGACATGATCAGCTCAACCACCAATCATGCATGACTTAGGCAAGTTAGGCCGATTCAGATTCACCCCCAAGTTGTTGAGTGAGTCATAATAACTCAACTCGAAACTAGACGAGCTCACATGAGCTTCTAAACGCTAAACCCTTGCTTTCTAAATCAAGTCTCGAAGCATAATCAACACATGGCTCATACCACACGTGAACTTGTATGGTTGAAAAGCTTTTTTATCCCTCTTCAAAATAGGACCCTAGTCCGAGGGCTAACATTATAAACTAGTACAAAAGTCAGGTCTACAACTAGGGCTCAGCTCAACCCTAACCCGACTAACCCTTTTCGAGTTAGGATTGGCAAAACTCCCATCCAATTTGAAATTGGGTTGGGTTCAGATTAAGCAAAGTGAAATCAAGTTAGGTTGGGTTGGGAATAATTACGTGTAATCAAGTTGGGTCTAGTCAGGTCAGGTTGGGCTTGTTTAGAGTTGAATGTAAAGGAATTTAGGTTGGGTTAGAATTCGGGTCAGGCTAGGTTGTGGGTTAGTTCCTCTTGAAGACCCTCAACCCAATCCAACTCACCAAAGTTGGAATTCCACCTCAAATAAAAAAATTTAAAAAAAAAAAAAAAAAAAAAACCCTGGTTAATGGGGGTTTGGTTTTTTCATGCCACTCTAAACATAAATCATCACATGACTCACCACAGTCTACACTACATTTCAATTGTTACCTTATGTTGCTCGGTTTTTGAGAAATCAAATTCAAAACATTACACAAATTATATCGTACAAAAGACATTTATTCATCCTCCTTCACAAGTCATGGCTATGTGTCATGTCATAATACCTATGTATTGTGACAACGGTCCACATGTATGACCGAAACTTAAAAGATTATCAAAACCCATGTGTTGAAGGGTTCGATCTATGCATTTCCAGGTTCTAACAAGTGAGTAGCCTGAATCGGAGCGTTGGAGGACTTGGGTTTGATGGAAGCCCTGAAACGTGATTTGCTGAGCCTGCTGAGCCTGCAAGAATCTCCATCGCATGTGACTCGGCTCGAATCGACAAAGCAACTGAAAATGGTGGAAAAGAATTCCATGGAAAGAAATGAATTTCGATCCTCGTTGTCTGAGATGAGAAACGATATTGGTAACATGTATGCATGCATGCATTTATATAGAAGTCGCCTACGTACTATAGAAAAGGAATGTTGCCATTTGAACGTCTCAACCTAGAGGTATAATACAATGCTTGACCCTAGTCTGTGGGGCCCACTGTGATGTATGTGTCTTATCCATGCCGTCCATCTGTTTTCCAGATCATTTTAGTGTATGAGGCTAAAATTAAAGCATATCCAAAGCTCAAGTGGACCACACCATAGGAAAAGTGGAAATTGAATGCCAACCGTTGAAAATATCTTGGGGCTACAGAAGTTTTGGATCAAGCTGATATTTGTGTTTTCCCTTCATCCATATTTATCTGGCCTTATCATCAACTTGAATGACAAATAAACATCATTGTAGGCCCTTGGAATGTTTCAACGGTGTATGTCATTATCCCCACTGTTTAGCGTTGTGTGGTCCACTTTAGTTTTGTATATACTTTAATTTTGGGATAATGCAGTGGTCCACTTTAGCTTTGTATATACTTCAATTTTGGGATAATGCACTAAAATGAGCTGATAAAACGGATGGACGGTTTTGATAAGACACATACATCCCAGTGGCCCCACAGAGTTACTCAGGGTACAAGTACCCGCGTCCGTATACGTAGCTCTGTTTGTCCGTTTGTATACGTCGGCCCGTGGTTGAGTGATCCAAATGGTTTCCACGTGGCTGCCCCATTGTGAACTCTTCAATATGGGAAGATAGCTACTGAATTGTTCCCGTTTTTCTTCTGTTTTGACTGTGGACGGCTGTATTTTCTTTCTTAACCTTCCATTCCTGGCCACCAATTGAAGGGTTCAGATCTTCAGCTCACAGTAAATCCTTTTTGGTATACAGGTCATCCTTAGTGGGGTTCATGGTACCAACGGTTTGGATTGCTGAACCATGGTCACCAACTGTGCAGACTGAAATCCCAAGTGTACGGTTGATATTGTCTGGTCAAGCAATGTATGATACCTGCTCATCTATTCCTCCTCATTTCTTGATTATTCCATTCTCCGGGATACCAAGTCAAGATTGGCAGGCACTGATTAAAAATAAAAATAAAAAATTATATTTGGCAGGTGGGAAAATATAGTCAAATGACTAGGTAGAGATGGGCGGTGTATGGAATATGGTAGACCTCCCTCTCCATCACATACTCGACAGGGAGAAAATCCAGACCGCCGATCTAAAGGATGATGGCCCATGATTCAAAAAATGCACCGATCGTTTGATAGTAGTCATCAGTTTTCTGTAATTTTCTCTGGTAAATGTTGTCCGTTAACTTTTTTGTTTTATCTTGTCAGTTTAAGGCCCACTAATTAGAGGACTAGGATCTTTTGATCATTTTAATTTTAAATACTGGGCTATCTATTGTAGAATTAAATAGATTGATGGTCCTGATTTGTCCAAAACTCTGCCACGTGTACGGTGGAGTGGAGGCTGTACCATGTTAGAATTCAACTGTCTCCACGGTATCATTAGCCGTTCCTTGGAGGGCGAATTGAATGATCTCTATCTTCTGTTGTAAACACATGAAACTTGTTTCTTTTAAATGTGGGGTCCATCTTGAACTGACCATACTTCTCAATGGGACTGATTGTTGATAAAATAAGACCATTGATCTGGATCATCTACCATGCTGATCGACCTTTGATTGCCCATGCTTCTCAATGATCACTTTGATCATACAATTTTGACCATCAATCTACGGAACGGGCCAGATTGTTCAAGTTGATTAAGGTGGGCCCTTGGCCAGGCCTAGGTCTGTCCGTCCAGCTCGCATAATAAATCCTAGGTCGACCCAGCCGGCTCGGTGTCTTGATGGGCCATCCATGTGTGGTCTTATCATTGATATCCCTTTAAAAGGTCTTATATATCATTGATGATGGTCTGGGCCATCTATGTGTGGCCCACCGTCGATGTACCGTTAATCTTCACAGAAATACTTTTATTAAATATTCCTATCACATTCAATCAACACCAAAGAAAATAGACGTCATTATCAGATCATAATGGAAAAGGTTCCATCATCAATCTGGTCCTCACATTTGGTTGCGTATGGATCTTAAACATCACTTGATAGGATGGCTTGAACCAATTTACGATTCTTGATTGATAGATTTGAAAAGATTTTGTTGTTGATTTGTACCACCCGTCATATGGAACCACCTTTTTTTATTGTTTATAGATACTAAATGAATGGGATGAATCTAGGTCAATGGCAAGTACTGAAAGTAATTATACTCTTAAAAGGTTAAATAATTGATTTAGGTTGTCCATCCTTGTCCTTATGGATGGCTGATGAAAAGATTTTTCCACTCTATTAAATATAGGACTACAGAAAAGCAAATAATAATAATAATAATTAAAAATAACTGAAAATTAAAAAACTAAACCAACACTTTAGCTTTAAAAAACTTGTAAATTCTATTAAAATACACATAATAATCTAAGCACATCAATCCATTACGTTTCTAAATCGATCGCCATTATTGTGAGGGCCCACCAGTATGCTCACACCAAATCCAATGGTTAGATCATCCAAACCTTAATCACATGGACCCATCTAAGGGCGTGTTTGGATTACCAAATACCATGGTACTGTATAGTAAAAAAGGTTATTATTATTTTTTAACCATACTTGAATGGAGTGCAAATCTGGATGAATTTCAGTCACCCATTTACAATCTGGTCACATCAATATAAATAAATGACTCTCATTTAAGTCTAATGCAAATTACCACCGTGTCTCTATGACGAGAGAATTAACCATTGAAGGATCTAGTACATTTATGTACATTGAAATAGAGATGCGCCATCAAGCTTTTCCTATTAAATTAGTGATGCTGCCAATTTTAATCTCACAAACCATTTTCTACAGAGAAGGAAAGAGTTCTATTCTGATTTAGCCCCTCTACCTCCTTGCCGGTGACTATACAATAGCAACTACTTTCCTCACACCTGCCTCCCTCTTCTTAATTACATTTCTCCCCTTTCAGCCCACAATGAAGAAGATGAAAAGAGAGAGATCCCTCCAAAGCAGCAATAGCCATAACGAGCTTATGTACAAGGACATGCACCAGAAACGAGAGAGGGAGAGAGAGAGAGTACAAAATAGCGTTCGACATCCAAACATAGTTATGATGTATATGGTCTACATCCAAACATGTCTACAACCGCCACTCATAATACGACAGTATCCAAATATTGTTAAAAGACAACTTTGTTAGACCGGAATTAGTACGATATAAGGATATACATTACTATGCAACGGTATTGGTTAATCCAAACAGGCCCTAATGGAAGTCTTACACATCGGATTCACATTATTAATATCTTCTCAACAAAATCATTCTGCTCAAAAATCCGCGAGACTCTTGATTAGCCAATCAGCCCAATTTTAGGGCTTGAGAAGGTTGATCAGCGAGCCCCACTAAATGACTAGCATGGATCCCAGACCATGAATTGCCTCTTCCATTATCTTCACATGGGTTGCCTTAGCATTTCTCACTAGAAATAGATCACAGCGTTGAAGCCGTGGGTTGAATCCCTTCCCACCATAGTCTGAAATATCGACCCTAGCTAATGAAGCATGGTTCATCAATGATATTATAAATCAATATACAAAAATTACATATTTTCTTATTTATTAAGTTGCAGATGCTTGGTTGCGCAAATTAATATCATGAACTTTTCATTATTAGTCCATCTAAATCGGTCCGAAATATTTCAAGTGCAACCAAAAAATAAATACATACAAGGATATGATACAAAATAACTTTTTTCAACATTTCAGCCCTTTAAAAGCAAAATTCACCCGAATAGGCCTGATAATCGATCCCATCATGTATCAGTTGTTGTCACCGACCCGTAGATAATATAGATGATGATTCGAACCATGCTTCCCACGTGCACTCACGTGCGAGAAAGAGGTGACTTTCGGAAAGACAGGTAGGGGGTCAGAAAGGATGGGCTCGTCTTAGATCCACCTTTTGATCTGGTGCTACTGATGACAAATCGCCATTTGCTTTGTTTGCGAAGCGTGCAAGAGTTTCCATCGCACGTGAGACGCCTGGAGTCGTTGAAGCAGCTGAAGATGGTGGTGAAGAATGCCATTCAAGACTTTATGGGAGCGTTGAAGGCTTCAGAGCAATCTCCTCCTTGTATGTGTTTTGAAATGTTGTTTGTGGTGCAAACGTACATATATATAGATTTTTGAAACTTCGCTTTTTCGGTGCGAGCTTCCTTCGCATTTCCTCTGTCACGGTCAAGATGAGTGGGAAGAGGATTGCGTGCTGCCCCTGCATGGACGGACTCAGTCTACGCAGGGCTCTGTGGGGGCCACTGTAATGTATGGGTTTTATCTAAGTGGTCTATTTTTTCAGATTATTTTAGAGTATAAAAATCAAGATATTTCATTAAACACTGAGTAAGCAACATAAAAATCAAAATGTAGGTCCTTACTCTTGCTCAGTGGTAGACTCCCAGGAGTTTCAACACCTAGTCAAAGGATCGAGTACCCATAGGTGGTGAAATTCCACTAGCATGTGTGTGTGGGGGTGTGTGCGCGTTAAAAATAAAAAATAATAAAAAAACATAAAAATCAAGATACAAATGTATTTGTTTTGTATCCATACCTTTTTTGGCACCAGCTTGCACTTCGTTGAGTTATTTCATCAAATGCTTACTGAGCAACATCAATATCAAAATAATTGAGTCACTGAACTAGTTTGAGCCAAGTTCAATTCAAGTTGAGGTTCGATTGGAGCCAAGTTGAGCTCGGGCAATTTGAAACTTTCGAGCTCAAAAAGACAGCTTGACTAGACTTGAAAAAGCTCGATTGGCTAAGATAGGTGGTGTGTGTGCGTGTGCGGGAGTGTGTCTATGTGCGTTTTAAATAAATAAAAAAATTAAGATACAAAGATACTCATTTCATACCTATAGTTTTCTTGGCACCGGCTGACACTTCGTTGAGTCATTTCATCAAACACTTACTGGACAACTTCAATATTAAAAAAATTGAGTTACAGAACTGGTTTGATTTGAGTTCAATTTGAGTTGGGCCGCTCCGAGTCAAGTTGAGCTCGGGCAAACTCGATTTGAGCTCAAAATTTTTCCAAGCTAAAAGCTTGCTATGACAGTTCAAGCCGAGTTGAGCGAGCTAACCAAGCTAATTGGGTTGGTGTACAGCTCTAACCACACCCTTGATACAAGACTTTTGTAATCCTAATAAGTTTTTAACCGTGGGTATTTAATTCCTACTGTGTTGTCCACTTGAAATTTGGATCTGCTTTATTTTTAAAACCATTCTTAAAATAATATTAAAAAAAACTGATGGATGGCGTGGATATACAACACATATATCAAGTGGGCCCCACGGTCAGGCAACATAATTCGCTCCCTCTAACCACGTGCTATTCACGATAGGACCCACTGGATGGAGGGTCCGGATAAATACATCATCGCCACGTTATAGTTCGGTACGGGTGACATAAGGGATTTATTTTAGCACGTGCATGTGATAACTCATGGTTGAAGATATTTTTTTTATTGAGGAGAGGTTTATTTATTCCACGAGCGTGTGAGCAGTACACATCCACACGCACAAAACGTGTGATACCCCCATGTTTCCTTAAGGTTGGAACTCGGAAATAATGTTGAATCCAGATCATTGCTTGCCACAAGTCTGAAAACGCGATTCTTGCAATCTACTTGGCCTACATCATTACACGCTGCATTTAATGCAGCAGTGTGATAACGCACGCAGATTTCGTTCGCTGGGAATGCAAAGGAGCTTTGACAATGGGTATTATCTGCGGTCTTTTCTTTTTTTTTCATATCGTTTTATAATATAAGCTCAAAATGAAGTAGATACAAGCCCACGTCAACCGTAGAAAACTTCCTGAGGCCACGGAAGTTTTGTTTGTTTTCTCTTCATACGTTAACTATATAAATAGGTTTAACTTTATAAATAGGTTGGGTGGAAAATAAACATCACAGTAGACCCTAGAAAAGTTTCAACGGTGAAAACTCGAACCTTAGATCTGCCTATTTTTTGGACTTATAACCTGAAATGATACTAAAAAATAAATAAACAATGTGGATAAAATCCATACATCATGGTGGCCACTCAAAGTTTCCACTTGTTCATAGCTAGAGATGAGCTGGGTAGGAAGCAAACCACGCCCATTGATAACAACGATGTCGATAATGATGTAAACTAATCACAATGTAGGAAAGCATAATCTTTTTACACACTCACTCATATCACATGAGCACTCATCCTTGACTGAGTGTTAAAATGGAGTCTGTCAACCACTGAGTTATAGAGCTAGACCCAATGATCACTTGAGTACCTATGCCCATCACAATGTATGCGTTTTATCTATGCCATACATTCATTTTGGATTATTATTATTATTATCATTCATTTTGGATCATTATTATTAATTTGGCACGAAACAAAAGGGGAGGCAATCCAAATGTCAAGTGTACCACACCACATGAGACATTAGTTTTTAAAGGCCTACCATTAAGAACTTTTTGGGGCCACAAATGTTCAAGTTGATATTTGTGTTTCCATTTATCTAAGTTTCTGTGACCTGATCAGTAACTTGGGTGGAAAATGAACATTTGTGGCCCTGAGAAGTTTTTAATAGCGGTGTTTAATCACTATTGTTTTCTATGATGATCCCTGCATAAGATTTGGATTGCCTCATTTTTGGGTGGTGTCGTGAAAAAAGCTGGATAAATGATGGACAGCATGGATAAAACACATACATCATTGTGAGGCCCACAGTGCTGACTAAAGTAGGTACTGGAGGGATCACTATCCAATCCGAGTTCAAAATAGTTTCACATTTCGGGTGGGCCACAATGAACAAGGTACATTTACTGTTAAAAATTTCTTTCCAGTCGTTCTTTGTTTTGGTATGCGCGGGCCACTTAAAGTGTGAAATTTAAATAGCCTAGCTCACCAAATGGAAGGATCAGATCTCACACGTGTCATTATTTTGGAACATGGGTCTGCATGTACACGTGGAAGGTTTCACATGCATGTAGAATTGGCAACACGTAACCCTCGGCACTCAAGTCAAAGAGGGGGAGCGATTTAGGTGAGTTTGGGGTAACAGCTTAGTGGGTGAATCCCTGACCGTGGGGCCACCTTGATGCATGTATTGCGTATCTACTCTGCTCATCAATATTTTCATCGCATTTGAAGAGATTAAATTAAATTGAAGTAGATCCAAATCTAAAGTAGCCCACACCATAGGAAATAGAGGTTATTGGACGCCCATGATTAAAAAAAATCATAAGGCTAACCTCCATGTTTATTTTCCATTGATATGGTCACGCGGACTTAGATAAAGATAAAACACAAATATCAGCTTGATCCAAAACTTTTGTAGTCAATTAAAAGTTTTTATTAGTCAATCCCCATTGTTTCATGTGGTGTAACCCACACCAGATACGTATCTACTTTATTTTTGCCCAAACGGTGTTAATATGCAACAAATACATAGGTAGCTCCAACGGTCAGGGAATCACTCACCAAATCAGCCCCCTTAGGAGGAATGGCCCACCCGTGGAAATTGATTGATATCGTGGGCCCTGTTTCAGCAGCCCGTGGAGATCATGGTGTACCAAATGGGCCTCTTTCTTAAAATGTGGTGATTGATCCACTGTACACGTGGCATATCATCGGACCTGTTGGGAATGGAGCATAACCCATAAATCATTACTTGGAAGAATTCACTATCTGACTTTGGCCAAGGAATTTGGATCTCAGAAATCTACTTCCAGCCGTCCATTTGGCAGCCACCAATTGGATGGATGATTTTTTGTACATGCTCTAGTTACATTTGAGGCATATAATAAAATGCCTTGCCTTTCTATACATGTGTGGCTCATGGAGAGGGGTTGGGTTTGCAAGGACTCTTGTATACAAGATTCAGTACATCGCTTGATGGCATCGCTTGATGGTAGCTAAATTGCTTTTCAATCTTGGTTATAAGTTCATTTAAACACATAATATATAAATGAGTGTATATTGTTGGGGGCCTTGTACAAAACCTTAGGATCTAGCCCTCCAGAACAAACTAGAATTATGGAATAACAATGCAATGAAAATTAATCAAAGCACAATCACACACCACACAAGAGATTTTTACGTAGAAAATCCTCAGAGAGGTAAAAATCACGGGACCTCGTCCAGATCAACAATCCACTATTAAGTTGAAAGATACAACCTTCTTCACTCACGCAGGAGTGAATAAACAATAAGAGAATAAAGGAAAAACAGAGATCTCACCGATCACGAGGACGTAGAAGCGCTGAGACGACGGCTCCCTTCCACAAGCTTCCTCTCTCTTTTTTCTCTCACTATCTCACATTTGATATCCCTACACCCTTTAGGAAATCCTCTGGTGCTTTTTCTTCACACAACATACCCTAAAAAAATCCTAGGGACCCCTTTTTATAGTTTTAGGAAACTCCTTTCCGCATCCCAGTTACGAAAGGACTTGCGCATCCCGGTTGCGAAAGGACTTGCGCATCCTAGTTGCGAAAGGACGACGGGTCAAAAAATTCATCAAATCTCTCTCTTTTTGACCCAGGAGGGATTCACCTTCTTTAAGCCAGCCAGGTTTCTACAAACCTCAAACTTGCCCTTGAACAAGGCCTTGGTCATCATATCTGACCCATTATCGTCCGTGTGGACCTTCTCAAGCTGTAACATCTTTTGTTCCAAAGTATCCCTGATCCAGTGATATCAAGTCTCTATGTGCTTTAACTTGGAATGCTAACTTAGATTCTTACTCAAGTGTATAACACTCTGACTATCGCAATAGACCACGTGCTCCTCTTGCTTCAAGCTAAGTTCCTGTAGGAACCTCTTCATCCAAAGCATCTATTTACATGCCTCTGTGACTGCAATGTACTCAGCCTCTGTAGTCGACAATGCTATAACCTTCTATAGCTTGCTCTGAGAAGAAACCGCTCCCCCTGCAAATGTGAACATGAACCCCGATGTAGACTTCTTGGAGTCTATGTCACCTGCCATATCTGCATCTGTGTAGCCCTCTAACACAGGTTTACCGTCACCATAGCATAGGTTCAACCTGGATGAGCCTCTTAGATACCGCAGTATCCATTTCATCATTGTCCAATGCTCTTTGCCAGGATTGGCAAGATACCGGCTGACAACAGCAACCGCATATGCTATGTCTGGGCGTGTACACACCATAGCATACATCAAACTTCCTACAGTTGACGCGTAGGGTATCTTCTGCATCTCTTCCACCTCTGCCTTCGTCTTGGGACACTGCCTGTCGCTCAATCTGAAGTGACCATCCAGTGGAGTACTAATCGGCTTCGCTGCATTCATATTGAACAGTTCTAGGACTTTCTCAATATACCGCTCTTGTGACAGCCAAAGCTTCCTGCTGCTTCTGTCACGGGTTATCTCCATTCTTAGGATCTGTTTAGCCGAGCCTAAGTCTTTCATCGCAAAAGACTTGCCCAACTCCTGTTTCAGCCTGTCGATCTTCTTGATGTCTTTTACCATGATGAGCATGTCATCAACGTATAACAATAGAACTATGAAATCACCATCTGAGAACTTGCGCGTGAACACACAGTGGTCCGACTCTGTTCTGTTATACCCATGCTGTAACATGAAATAATCGAACTTCTTGTACCATTATCGTGGAGCTTGTTTCAGCCCATACAAGCTCTTTCTCAGCCTACATACCATATGTTCCTTGCCCTTGACTTCAAACCCCTCTGATTGGTGCATGTAGATCTCTTCTTCCAGGTCACCATGGAGGAAGGCAGTTTTAACGTCTAACTGCTCTATCTGCAGATCCATGCTAGCCGCCAACCCAAGCAACACCTGTATGGATGTCATCTTCACCACCGGTGAGAATATCTCCTCGAAGTCAACACATTTTCTCTGACCGAACCTTTTGCCACAAGTCTGGCCTTGGGAACAATGATGGTTAGATGTCCACATTGTAAGGATGACGTCGGTTAAATGTCCACATTGTCACTCTCCCTAAGGCCCACTAATAGGCCATACTTGTAGTAAGTAAGCCGTCTAGGCCCATCTCAGTTATACACAGAGTCCATCCCTATATACATGTTTAGTATAGATCCATGATTCATTATCATACGCATCATATGTATGACTGATATGAGAAGTGACTGATCATAGCATATGCCTTTGGACGAACTGTTTATGGGCTCCTTGATAAACAGAGTTACCCTACATGAGTGCATGGTACACGTAGGACTGTTGCATGACTGGTAGTGTGACTCATGCACTAGCATTTGTATGATTGTGATTATTGTATGCCCTAGCGACATCAGGGCCATAGCCTCCACAGATGCATCGTGGGTGGCTGGATTAGATACCGGAACTATTTGGTTCTAGCATACGAGCGCCATATATGTCCCTGGGTGAAAATTTCTAAACCCGATGGTACCAGAGGATGACTCCAATGTCGAGACCGAGTGGATACATGAGCGCGCGAGGGCTATATACCAGTAGTCCGTGTCTCCCACTGTATCGTGGTCGGTTGGAAAGGGGTGTGACCTTACCCGCCTGAGTGAGGGGGCGACTTCTAAGTTGAGTTTGACCAGCTTGAGGAATTGGTCCGCTATCGACGATCCGGGCCCGATATTGGCAGGCGGATAGTGAAGTCTCTTCCGCTCTCCCAATTGTGCGTTCGGATAGGGACGGCAAGCTGGTGTAGAGTGTACTAGACCCCGGTGATTATCCAGAATGAGAACCGTATTGATATATTGTAACATCTCGAAAATCGGGGGTCGGGTAGAAACCCAACTCCCGAGTTCCAGAACGTCACTTATGCAACATAGATAATGATAAATGCATGTTGTCTGTAGAATGACATTAAACAAGATTGAGACTAAGCCAAAACAGCATATCATACTCCAGAGACAGTTAAATTAGCAAGCGGAAGACTGTGATGAATACATAAAATATAAAAGTAATTATAAGTCTTCAGAGTGTGAACATGTTACCAGGTTAATTAAATATATGTATACTCCAAAAATGGAAAGAAAAAAATATACATGAGTGCTCCAAAAATATAAAATGACAAGTGTCAAGGCGTCTAATCAACCTCCCTGTGTCACGCCCCAAACTCGGAAACCGGGCTCACAGAATTCCCGATCGCCGAATCCGACGCCGACAGCCTCCGTAGAACCCCATTCTCGGCTCCTAGCTCCCATTCGCCAGGTTCCGATCCTGGGATACTACGAGGAGGATTTTCAATGTCAGTCTGATTCGTAATAAGCATAACCAAAGGCATAACCCACAAACAATAACCAAGCACTCCATTACATTTCCACTATGATCAAAAATTTTACAAGTACAATGAGCATAAAGGGAAATACAATGGCAAATAACAAAAACTCCAAAATGATCAGCAACGTGCTCCTGCCTCAGCGCTGCTGCAGTCCAACGTCACCTGCACGCAACGGTCGTGCATAAGCTTACAGAAAGCTTAGAGGGTGGTGAAAGTGTGTGCGCAAGGTAGTAATATGAATGCAATGTCAGAGTAATGCGGAATATGCAGATGGAACCAAAACGTCATGAGCCGTACCAAGGCTATGCAATGCAAGACATGAATGGTATCGGCCATCCCAAGGCCATGCAATGTACAATGCAACTCAAGCATACAGATACTCATCAATGTCCACACGTCAATACAGCTCAAAGTATGGAATATCACCAGGGTCTAATACACTCTAAACCAGATTGCCGCCACATCGCGCGCAATAAGGTAAGTGGAAGAGACCTCACTATCCGTCTGCCAATATCGGGCGCGACTCGTCGATAGCGGACTCATTCCTCGAGCTGGTCAAACTCAGCCTAGTATTGCCCCCTACACTCGGGCAGGTAAGGCCGCACCCTCTTCCAACCGACCACGACACAGTGGAGAGCACAGCCAACTGGTATTCGGCACTCGGTGCTCATCTACCCAATCGGTCTAGACGTTGGAGCAACCTCTTGGTACCATAAGGGTTTAGGAACTTTCACCCAGGGATATCTATAGTACCCCATGTAGATCAAGATTTCCGGTATCCAACCCTGCCAACCACGATGCGTCTGTGGAGGCTACGGCCCTGATGTCGCTAGGGCGTACAATAACCATGTCACACAAATGCGGAATGCATGAATCACGCTATCCAGTCATGCAACCGATCCTGCGCATACCGTGCGCTCATGTAGGGCAACACCGCCTAACCGGGAGCCCATAAACAACCTGCCCGAAGGCAAATGCTATGATCAGACAATTCTCACGTCAAGCATACATATGATGCGTATGATCATGAGTCATGAACTGTACTAAACATGTTATAACAAAATGAACTATTTACAATGCAGATGGACCTGGACGGCCTATACACGGCAAGTACGGCTAGTAATGGGCCCTAAGGAGAGTCATAATGTGGACATCCAACCAACATTACACTCACAATGTGGACGTCAAACCATCATTGCATTCCAGGTACGATCTTCTTAAACACCGCTACATAATCGGTATTGGGTTTACACATTGCAATGGACCTTAGGTTCCTCCCATTGGGCCTTACATATATATCAAATGGGTCATATCTCATGGGCCTTTTATTCATCAGATGGGCCATGTCTTATGGGCCTTTTATTCATCAGATGGGCCATATAAATGGGCCACACCAATGGGTCTTAAGTGCATTGCAATGGGTCAAAACCCGTGGGCCTTGGATTGCATCAATTGGACCTAATCATATGAGTCTAATATGTATCAAATGGGCCACACCAATTGGGCCCCCAAATGCATATCAACTAGGCCTCAACCCAGAGGCCTTATATGAGTCAAATGGGCCCAAATCCCTAGGCCTTAAATAATTCAAATGGGCCTAATCCATGAGCTTGTACGTATGTCAAAGTGGGCCTAAACCCCTAGGCCTTACATATAATAATTGGCCTACCTCCATGGGCTTTAAATTTCAACAAAAAGGGGTCCAATTACATGGGCCTTGAAGTACATCAAATGGGCCTAGTCCCAAGGACTTGCAACACATCAAATGGGCCTAGATCTAGGCCTTATATGAATTAAATGGGCCTAGCCCATAAGCATTTTATAAATTAATAGGCCTAACCCATAGCCTTTTTGAAATCAGATGGGTCCCAACTCATGGGCCTTATAAAATACTTATTTCCATCCAAACTAGTCAAAGAGACACATGGAGTAGGGCCCACTACAATATTCTTATTATAAACCATATACTATAAACTATATAATATACATAAATGTATATAATGGTGGGTCCCACAGAATTTACTATGGCAGCTGGCAGTGGACCCAGCATCAGAATCAGATGGACGGCATGGCCCGGAACACATACCTGAGATGGGGCCCACGGTCCAATATCGCTAGAGAGAGAGAGACAGAGAGACGTAGAGAGGGAGAGAGAGATATGGGGAGAGGAGGGCACGTGGCCCTTGCCTTTACAAAGGTGGGTCCCACGTAGGGCCCACCGTGATGTTTATTTGAAATCCAACCCGTTCATAAGGTAACTCAGACCTGTATGAACGGAAAACAAAAATTTCAGCTTGATTCGATACTTCTGTGGGCCCCAGGAAGAGTTTCAATGGTAGATGCTTATTCACACTGTTTCCTACGATGTGGGCCGCCTGAGTTTTGGATCGACCTGAAATTCAAAGGGGGCCCACCTAAGAAGGGGACCCACCTAATGCACGGGATAGATAAAGCACGTACATCATGTGGGGCCCACGGCGGCAGCCGTGGGTTGCAGCACGGTAGCCCGCCCGCCCGCTGCACGCCAGCACGCTGCTGGGTGCAGCGGCTGGCCGCTGACAGGAAGCAGGAGGCTCTGCCTCTTTACGTTTTTGGGGAAAAATCATTTTCCCGGGGTTTTTTGTGCGTGGGGCCCGCTGCACCAAGATCCGTCCCGACCATTACGTTCAGTGGCTCGACGCCGTCCAAATAAGTCTAGAGTTCCAATTTTTTTGATGCTTGTAGGTGAAATAAAATAAGAAAATGGAGATTGAATGGTAAGGGCGCAACATTCGACGCTATGGCCCACCAGGTGATTGGATCAGCTCCAAACTTCTACCCAACGGCTAGAACGCCGTGGGTAAGAGGATGGACGGCTTGGATCGGACTTCAACGTCAGGGTGGGGCCTATGCAAGGGAACCACCAAAGCCCCTTCCTTTTTTTCTTCTTTTTTTTTTTCCTTTGCTTAAGAACGTCCAGCGTCTGGACGGTTTTAAATTTTATTTTTTTTTTTTAAATGGACGGCCCTGATGGAGTGGGCCCCACTGATGGGTGGCATGGGAGTAAGAGCCAAGGTGGGCCCCAGTTGAATAAAATAAAATACCTCAAGTGGAATCCATCCAAGTGGGCCACACCCTCCTGTTGCAATAAAATAAAATAAAATAAAATAAAATAAAATAAAATAAAACAAAAGAGAGAGAGAGAGAGATGGAGAGTGGGACACGGCTTGTGATGGAGGGACCCCGTCATTATGGGCCCTCCCTTGCAATGAAACATACAATAAATGGGTCCCTTGCACATGGGACCATCAAAATCGAGAATCAACGGTGGAGATCCTCTCTCCACCAAAATGGACGGTCTAGATGACCTTTCTAAGTGAAAATAAACATCATGATGGGGTCCATGGAGATTGGCCCCACCATGGAACGATCATGATGATCCAAGTGGTCCATCGGCCACAAATAAGGGTCCCAAGTGAGATCCACACCATGGATCGGTGGGCCTCACTTGGTCCACCATAAAATCAAGAAAATCTACCCTATAGAAGCACCCACCGTCCGATCTTCTCGCTCCTAGGGGTTCCTTGGCACCTTGTCTTCAACTTCAATGGCTAGGATGAAGAATGGAGGGTTGAGATGGGAGATTTTGGGGTAGGAAGGTGGGCCACTTGAAGCTTAGAGGGACTTGGAAAATTCCATACGTGGGAGCTCTTGGAATTCCTTAGTTGCTTTGAAATTTTTTGGAATGAGAAAGAGAGAAAGAGAGAGAGTGATGTAAAGGGAGAGAGAGAGAGTGATGGATGGATGGGTGAGTGATGGTGGTGTAAGAGAAACTTGACTTTTGTGGCTTTTGTGTAAGAGAAGTATGGGTTAAGAAGACTTTTGTGGCTTTTTGTTTAAGAGAGGTATGGGTTTGGGAGACTTTTGGGGTTGCTTGGGAAAAGGGATGGAAGTGATGTGTACTTGACATGTGATGGGTTGATGGGTGATTGATTGATGGGATTGATGTGATTGATGTGACATATCGTTGAGATTCTCTTGGTTTTCGCAACGCGCGGCGTTTTCTCGCACCGAACGTTGGCCCATATCTCTTGATCAGGGTATCGCCTTGGCGCGCGAGTCGCGGTATCGGAACCGCGGCGACGGTGCGGTCGCTATGGTATTGGTCTCGGGTTGAGTCGACTCGGGTTGTCGGCACATGAATCCGGGTCACGCGTCGATACTGGTTAAGGGTCGAAAGTTGCCGAAATTCGACCGGTAAGACCGCGGAAGTGTACGGAAAGGTACGGACCAAGATACGGGTCTTACACCCTGTAATCCCGTCGATCAGAACACTCATAAAGGAGGGATCCTCCTCATCATCATCAAGTCCGGCTTCGCTTCACAAGCAGCGCCATCATCTGAAACTAAAATAGGGACTGGTGGGTGTCCGGAACACCATCCCGTAATGTGGGAATGAGTAATGAACTCAGTGGAATCATAGAGCAAAGATTAGCATGTTATCAAATCAATCACGCGATAATAGTAAAGCAAACAATCAAACATTCCTAGATATTGTTGTTAATGTATGCATGAAATGACATGATGGATGCCCTCACTGACATACTCCCTCATACGGCACCATCTTACACCCGCGGCATGCTTTCTTCCCGCAGTGCTCCACATCTTCCAGGAAAATGCAATGCGATATGGATAATGATTACCAAGTTGTTATTAGTCCTTTTCATATAGCAGGATTGGGAAACTAGGGTACCTTCCTTATATCAATCCCAACAAAGATCCTGTCTAGGGTCGTCACTCCTAGTAATCTCATACGACGTTATATTTGTAGGTCGCTGCAAGGGCTGTCAGGGCTGTTGCTCACACTCATTGCACCGCTCCCCCATCACCTTATCAATACAGGCCTAATGTACTCTCGTCGCTACGGAAGGGTCGTCGCCTCCCGAAGACTCAGAATACGCTCGAGGTCACTACAAAGGGCTCGTCACCTGATCAGTGTAGGCCGACAGCAAGAATATAGTGTCTCATACCACCATAATCTTCTCACGAGTCTGGGTTGCTACTGGTCACTACGGGGGGATTTGTGGCCCCAGCGTAGGCTGAAAGCTCACCACGGTGTCTCATACCACCATACCCGACTCATGAGTCTTTATGGATCAAGGTACTATGGTTAACAGGGTTTTCAATGGTAAGTTCAGTATCTTAGGTTCAAGCAGTTATAACTCATACATGGTGAACATACAATGGCCAGTCGGGTTACTTGACGGCTCGATTAGTACGAGCGCATCTCAAGCTGAGCGACATGAAGTGCATAAAACACTTCGTGTAGCCTAACCACTGCCGCCAACCTAAAACACGACTCGCGTTCATCGACGCGTCATTCGTGACAAATAAAAGCCAACCACGAATTCAATACATTACCGACTGCCTGGACTAACGTATAGCCCCAAACACTTGAATATCAACATCAGTAATCATATGAAAGTAACAGAAATGAAATACAACAATGTAAGAATGTTGACACATGTTATAACATACAACTTAAGCAAATCATCCAACACATGCATTTCATGTATATAATGAAATCAATACATATAGCCAACATGATGGAAATCATTTACATCAGCATATTACTTGAGAATGCAATCTCAAAACTAATTCACAATACCATTTACTCAATACGTACTAATACAAACATTTATACAAACACTTAGTCTACACAGTTTAGTCTACATAGCGTATGTCGACTCAAAGTGCGCATTAGGGCGAATCTCTTCGCCAAACAGATCATGCACGCATTCCTAGTATCCTAACACAATAAATAACCATGACAAACATTTCGGTAAAATACGGACGTATACGGTATTTCCTACGAATACCTAAAATGCCCTAAATCTCAAATTTCCCATACGTATACGAAATGAAAAATGGACAGCATGTTCTACATGTCAAACGGCGTTCTCTTCGACAATCTACTATTAAACGACATTGAAAGCTTTGAAATCAGTCAATCAAAGCGTCTAAAATCCTCACCTTTTGCCCTAGACGTGTATCGATTCGATTTGAACTTATACGCTTCGTCAATGGCGTAAAGGCGACCTAATGCACAAGATATATAAGCTACTTCGCTATTTGAATCGAAGGAATCCTAAAACAGCAAGTAGTTAGGATTTTTCTTACCTAGGAGTGCGTTGGAATCACCGAAAAAGTGATTTGAAGGTGGTGAATGAGCACGGGTAGCAGCTGTAGCAAGTGGCGGGAAATCTCTCCCACAACTCTCTTACTTTCTCTCACTTTCTCTCTCTCTCTCTATCTACGGTTTCTAGCAAATTCGTATGGGAGAGATATGAGAGGGTTTAAGGCCCTTATATAGGCTAAAACCTAACCTAAATAGACTTGGGAACAAGGTATACTTGGGTTATAACCAAATCGGGGCTATTCTGATCCAAAAGAGCATTTCGGGAGGTCCCCTGGCCAAACGCGGTCGGACTTAAGCTCATGCGTATCGGATCCTGCTCACCCGAAGTTTTCAGACCGGTAGAGTTCCCAGATTGCACGTGGCGGTCCAGTTTCAGTTCAGCGGTCACGGAGAATCGATCGAGGAATTCAAGTACACTAACCTGAATGAGAAATGTTTCCTGATCCGAGGGTGTAATTGGGTCAGATTCCGACGGTTTGAATGCTTATACTGATCCCACAAACGAAACGTGCCAGATTTATTTAAATTCCATTTAATTTTAAATGAATTTCACTCTTTCTCACACTCCCTGCTCCAGGCTCAATGAAATAGCCTCAGAGCATCGGTTGGACTTGATTTTCGAAATGATTGTCAAGTCCAGCTAAGCGGTCATAACGGTCTAAGATTGTAGGTATCGGACTTTTGACGCGCGGTCTAAATCCAATACAAAGTTTCAAAGGGTTCCTGAGAACAAACTGGTTTAGAGTTTGATCATGAATTTTAGGGTAACGTAGCGTCAACGATTCTAGAGATTTTGGGTCTTACAGATCGTATTTAAAGTGGTTGGTGCTAATCTCACAGGTAATCTAGTGTGGCGCTGTCTAATTCACGTTAAATTCTAAAGAATTAGGTTCTACATGATTTCTTTGCCTTTGAAATTGAGTTCTAAGAGGTTACCAAGGTGTTATGGTCGACCCATTGCCTAAGGACATGTAATCCCAGGTTGGTAAAAATTCGGGGTGTTGCAATCTACCCTCCTTAAAATAAAATTTTATCCCCGAAATTGGCTAAGGGTAATGAGTACTTAAAGAGACTTTCGTGATGACCTAACCTTACGTATAACCTAAATCAACTGTTTCGATCCTAGGCCAATCGGGAAGGGGCTAACCACGCTTCCGCTGCGCTACTCTGATCCAACGGTTGTATTAAATAATCCTAAGTAGATTGGGCTCAATACGTTAAACCCCCCTTAAAACTTAGTTCTACTTAAGGTTCAAGAATCTATGTCTCAATCCGTGTAAGACCCGTATCTTGGTTCGTACCTTTCCGTAGACTTTCGCAGTCTTACCGGTCGAATTTCGGCAACCTTCGACCCTTAACCGATATCGACACGTGACTCTGATTCATGTACCGACAACCCAAGTCGACTCAACCCGAGACCAATACCATAGCGACCGCGCCGTCGTTGCAGTTCCGATGCCGCGACTCGCCCGCCGAGGCGATACCCTGGTCAAGAGATGTGGGCCAACGTTCGGTGCGAGAAAACGACGCGCGTTGTGAAACCCAAGGGAATCTCTACGATGTGTCACATCAATCACATCAATCCCATCAATCAATCAATCCATCAAGCCATCACATGTCAAGTACACATCACTTTATTTTCTTTTTCCAAGCAACCACAAAAGTCTTCCAAAACCATACCTCTCTTACAAAAAAAGCCATAAAAGTCAAGCTTTTCTTACACCTCTCATACCTCTCTTACACAAAAGCCTCAAAAGTCAATACTTTCTTACACAACCATCATTCATCCATCCATCCATCTCTCTCTACATCACTCTCTCTCTTTCTCATTTTCTCGTCTCAATCCCAAGCAACAAAGAGCTCCATATGTATGGAGTTTTTCAAACTCTCCTAAGCTCCAAGTGACCCACTTTCCTACCCCACCATCTCCCATCTCAACCTTCCATTCTTCATCTCATCCATTGAAATCCAAGCTAAGGTGCCAAGGAACCCCTAGGAGCAAGAAGATCGGACGGTGGGTGCCTCTATAGGGTAGTTTCTTTCTTATTTTTATGATGAGCCAAGTGAGACCCACCAATCAATGGTGTGGATCTCACTTGGGACCCTAAGTTGTGGCCGATGGACCACTTGGATCATCATGATCATTCCATGATGGGGCCATTCTCCATGGACCCCATCATGATGTTTATTTCATTTAGAAAGGTCATCTAGACCATCCATATTGGTGGGAAAAGGATCCCCACCGTTGATTTTAAGTTTTGATGGTCCCTTATGCTAAATGACCCACTTGTTGTATGATTTATTGCAAGGGAGGGCCCATAGTGTTAGGGTTCCTCCATCACATGCGTGTCCCACCTTCCATCCCTCTCTTTCTCTCCATCTCTCTCTTTTATTCATTTATTTATTTATTTTTATATTATTTATTTTATTTGTGATAGGATTGTGTGGCCCCCTTGAATGGACCCCACTAGAATGCATGTTTTGGACCCAATCCATTTTTTAGATGTGGCCCATCTTGTATGTGCATGGGGTAGCCATGTGATGGCCCACATAATCAAGGCCCACCTCATGCATTATTTTTTTTATATATATAAACATCCAACCGTCCAGCGTCTGAGACGCTGGACGTCCCTGCCAAAGAAAAGAAAAAAAAAAGAAGTTTAGGTGGGCCGGCTTATGCAGGCCCCACCTTGATACATGTGTTCAATCCATGTCGTTCACCCTCTTTCCCTCATCATTTTAGGCGTTGAGCCAAAGAATGAGTTCAATCCGATGATCAGGCGGGTCGTACCAGAGAAAACAGTACTTTTACCCTTCTAAGGCTATTAGTGTCCATTTTGTTGTTTCTACACGCCAAATAAATGTCAAAAATGGAATTTGTATGGCCTGTTTGGGCCCTAGAATCAAGTGGGCGGAGTGGATTTCACAGCAGTGGGCCCCATGTATGATTTTTTTTTTTTTTTTTTTTAAGAATCAGAAGCAGCAGGCGCTGCCTGCGTGGGACGGACGGACCAGTGGGTCCCACGGCTGCTGCCGTGGGCCCCACCATAATTTTTTGTTTATCATCCAACCTGTTAATGAGGTGGGGCCCCTCCTCAGGTGGGCCCCCTCCAAAGATTGGCCTGATCCAACGCTCTGGTGGCCCACAACATAGGAAACAGTGGGATTGAATATCTGCCATTTAAATTGTTTTTGGGGCCCGCAGAAGTTTTGAACCTAGCTGAAATTTGTATTTTTTTCTTCAACCAGGTCTGTTTGACCTTATCAACGGGTTGGATGCCAAATAAATATTACAGTGGGCCCCACATGGGACCCACCATGATGCTTGTGTATTAAGTCCACCGTAATGTATCTGCTCTCCCACCGTCCAGCGGACGGTGGGGCCCTTGGAATGTATGTGTGGTCCTCACTGTCCAGCGACAGTGGGACCCACCATGATGCACGTGATGCATCCAGACCGTCCATCCACTTGGCGGGATCATTTTAAAGCATGATGCTATTGGTTGGGTGGGCCACTCACTTATGGGTTAGGCCCATTTAATTTATAATAGGTCTATGCGCAAGACCCATTTGAATTACAAAAGGCCTATGGGCTAGGCCCATTTGATTTATGAAATGCTTATGGGCTAGGCCCATTTGTTTCATTTAAGGCCTAAGAACTTGAGCCCACTTGATATGTAAAGCCTATGGGCTTAGGCTCACTTGATATTTAAGGCCTATGGGTTTAGGCCCAATTGATATGTTCTAAGGCCATGAGACTAGGCCATTTGATATATTGTAAGGCCCATGGGACTAAACCCATTTGATTATAAAAAGGGTCCATGGGATTAGGCCCATTGGATTTATTTGAGACCCATGAGTTAGGCCCATTTTATTTGATTAAGGCCTAGGGGTTTAGGCCCATTTGACTCATGTTAGGTCTATGGGTTGAGGCCCACTTGATCTACATGTGAGACCCAATTGGTGTGGCCTATTGCTCACATATTAGACTCATGAGACTAAGCTCATTTGATGCAATCCAAGGCCCACAGGTTTTGACCCATTGCAATGCATATAAGACCCATTGGTGTGGCCCATTTATGTGGCTCATCTGATGAATAAAAGGCCCATAGGATATGGCCCATTTGATATATATATGAAAAGCCCAATGAGATGAACCTAAGGTCCATTGCAATGTGTAATCCCAATACCGATTATGTAGCGATGTTTAAGAAGATCGTGCCTGGGAAGCAATGTTGGTTTGACGTCCACATTGCGAGTGTAATGCTGGTTGGATGTCCACATTACGACTCTCCTTAGGGCCCATTGTTAGGCCCGTACTTATTGTGTATAGGCCGTCCACGTCCATCTACATTGTAAAATAGTTCATTTCATTATAACATGTTTAGTATAGTTTCATGACTCATGATCATACGCATCATATGTGTGCTTGATATGAGGATTGACTGATCATAGCATATGCCTTCGGGCAGGTTGTTTATGGGCTCCTGGTTAGGCAGTATTGCCCTACATGAGCGCATGATATGCGCATGAATTGTTGCATGACTGAATAGCGCGAATCATGCATTTCGCATTTGTGTGACATGGTTATTGTACGCCCTAGCGACATCAGGGCCGTAGTATCCATAGACGCATCGTGGTTGACAGGATTGGATACCGAAAATCTTGTTCTACATGGGGTACTATAGATATCCCTGGATGAAAGTCCCTAAACCCTTATGGTACCAAGAGGTTACTCCAACGTCTAGACCGAGTGGGTAGATGAGTGTTAAGTGCCGATTACCAGGCGATTACGCTCTCCACTGTGTCGTGGTCGGTTGGAAGGGGGTGCGGCCTTACCCGCCCGAGTGTAGGGGGCAATGCTAGGCTGAGTTTGACCAGCTTGAGGAATGGGTCTGCTATCAACGAGTCACGCCTGATATTGGCAGATGGATAGTGAGGTCTCTTCCACTTACCTTATTGCGCGCGATGTGGCGGCAATCTGGTTTAGAGTGTACTAGACTCCGGTGATATCCCATATTTGAGCTGTATTGATGTGTGGACATAGATGAGGATCTGTATGCTTGAGTTGCATTGTACATCGCATGGCCTTGGGATGGCCGATACCATTCATGTCTTGCATCGCATAAGCCTTGGTACGGCTCATGATATTATGGATTCATCTGCATATTTCACATTACTCCGACATTACATGTTCATATTACTACCTTGCGCACACACTTTCACCACCCTCTAAGCTTTCTATAAGCTTATGCACGACCGTTGCGTGCAGGTGACGTTGGTTCGCAGCAGCGCTAAGGCAGGAGCACGTTGCAGAGCGTTTTGGAGTTTTTGTTCTTTACCATTATATTTCCCTTTATACTCATTATACTTGTAAAGTTTTTGATCATAGTGAAAATTTAATGGAGTTCTTGGTTGTTGTTTGTGGGTTATGCCTTTGGTTATGCTTATTACGAATCAATCTGACATTGAAAATCCTCCTCGTAGCATCTCAGGATCGGAACTTGGCGAATGGGAGCTAGGAGCCGAGAATGGGGTTCTACGGAGGCTGTCGGTGCCAGATTCGGCGATCGAAAATTTTGTGAGCCCGGTTTCTGAGTTTAGGGCGTGACAATCCGTATATCGGAACGAGGTGTAACTTAGGACCTATCCTTGACATGAAATGGTAACCAACCTCTCGCTACATTGGTCTTCCTTTGCTAATGATGCGTTCTATGGCATTAACACCTATGGTTGTAGAAAGAGGCCTAATCTCTATTGTGATTGAGTTCAGGGGCAGGGGTGAGCTTGCGGAAAGATGTCTAATTCTCTACTGGCTATAAGTCCTTGTCATTTTCCAAAGACAAAGCGATAACTTTTGGGTTGTAGGTGGTTGGGCCAACACGAAAAAAAAGTTGTGTAGTGGGTATGAGCCGGATACATAGACTTTCTACCTAGAACAGAAAATTTACCATATCAGTTCTTAATCCTAGACGATGCCAATCTTCTGCTTGATCAGAGTATGGATTTATTGGAAACTACCAGGATTGAGAAGTCAATTCAAACTGCGAATACTTCGCTTATATATACAGTTCCTTTACTCCGCGTTTCCGAATGCAATAGGGGAAAGGCAAATCAAAGGGACATGCTGGTTTATTCTAAGTTCAATCTGAGGGATTTATAAGTTCTCCCTGAGAGTGAATGGTTCTAAGTTAAAACAACATTCCTAAGGGTTATAACAGAAGTCTATAAGTATTAAGGGGACCTATCGAAGAAATGAGGTCCTACTCCAACCAAATCTAACCTATTATTCCTTAGCATAGATAGGCTTTACACTACTTATTATAACCTGTAGCCTAATCTGTAACTCACTAGCCATAATCCAAAATCTATACTTATACGTTAGATGGTTTCATACCATTTCCACTACAGGGATTGTTATATGGCTTAGGGTCAAGATTGTTTAACGGTTCCTATATCGTCAGATCTTTCAAATCTAGGGATACTAACTCTAAGTCCAACATTCTAGATGTCCTAGCACTAGATGGTTGTTGTTTATGGACTAAGCTACTGCGTTTGGTCTTGCCCGTTGGTAGTAGATTGGAGGTCGAGAAGATGGCTAAAACTAACTCTAATGAGCCATGAAAAATGAAGAAAATGAAGGGAAAGGGTGAGGTTTTTGGGTCTCCACAACTTTGGACCTGACATGGGAGTGTGAAGGGTCTAATAAAAGGGGCAGGAGAGAAACCGCAGTTGTAGGAGGGAGTTTTCGAATAGGTGACGACAGTGGAAAGGGAGAAGAGAGTAAAATAGCCTCTATAATGGCCATGAAAAATGGAGGAAGGGAGAGAAATGGCTGCCCTAATGGGCTGAAACAAATCTAGGCCCTATAGAGGGGTGGAATAGGCTCCCAAAGGCTGGATTTTCAAATGGAAAAGAGCAAGATAGGTAGGAATGGAGGCTCACACGAATTCTAGCCTCCAATGGAGGATGGGAGAGCTCCAACGGATAAAAATGGAGAGAGAGGGGAGTGTGTATTGCTGTAAATGGTGGAGTGGCGTGGGTTGAGATAGAAATGGATGGTGGGAGTGATTGGAACTGGGATTTAAGAGAGAAATCAGTAAAAATGTGAGAAAGGGAGAGCTTGGGGGGATAGTTTGTGAAGGAAGTACTAGATTGGAGGGGTTCTGACGGACGGGCCACATACCAGGGGGCTACCCTAGCCCCCAAACACCTCCGGCCCGAAGTCCGGACCCAACCGAGCATTTTGACCGGCGATGTCCTCGCCGATGAACTTACAAACCGGTGAGTCCGACCTCATGGGCTGGGTTCCCCCTGCCCTAGGGACCCCAAATATATGTGGGACCCACCCTGGTTCATTATATTTGGGCTTAGATAGGCCCAAGACTCCTTTTGGAGAGTTTCGGAGCCAGTTTGTAAACCAGAATGAGTTTATGCATCATGTGGCATATGATTTTGAGGTAGGAGATGCTAATCCATTCAACTAACCCATTTATTACAAGAGATTCCATAATTGGAATGGCCAAAAGTCCAATTTATACGTGTATGTACTATTTATAGTAAATCTTTGTTTAAACATGATTCTCCATCATTTACACCTTAAGATTTATGTCTATTATGAAAGGACTTAGAAAAAGTTGAAGAATGGGGTGGTGGAAAGAGAGATTCTGAAAGAATTGGATAAAGGGGGTTTTTAAGCCTTGAGATTGAGTGTAAGGGTTGTGGTTGCCCCACGACCCAAGGACATGCATTTTTGGGCTTGGAATTCTTCTGGGAACATTGTAAGACCCGTATCTTAGTCCGTACCTTTTCGTACACTTCCACGGTCTTACCGGTCGAATTCCGGCAACTTTCGACCCTTAACCGATATCGACGCGCGACCCGGATTCATGTGCCGACAACCCGAGTCGACTCAACTCGAGACCTATACCATAGCGACCGCGCCGTCGTTGCGGTTTCGATACCGCGACTCGCGCGCCGAGGTGATACCCTGATCAAGAGTTATGAGCCAACGTTGGGTGCGAGAAAACGCCGCGCGTTGCGAAAACCAAGGGAATCTCAACGATGTGTCACATCAATCACATCAATCCCATCAATCAATCACCCATCAAGCCATCACATGTCAAGTACACATCACTTCCATCCCTTTTCCCAAGCAACCACAAAAGTCTCCCAAACCCATACCTCTCTTACACAAAAAGCCACAAAAGTCTTCATTTCCCATACTTCTCTTACACAAAAGCCACAAAAGTCAAGTTTCTCTTACACCACCATCACTCACCCATCCATCCATCACTCTCTCTCTCTCCCTTTACATCACTCTCCCTCTTTCTCTCCTTCTCATTCCAAAAATTTCCAAAGCAACAAAGGATTTCCAAACTCCATATGTATGAAATTTTGTAAAAATCCCTAAGCTTCAAGTGGCCCACCTTCCTACCCCAAAACCTCCCATCTTAACCCTTCATTCTTCATCTTAGCCATTGAAGTTAAAGACAAGGTGCCAAGGAACCCCTAGGAGCGAGAAGATCGGACGGTGGGTGACTCTATAGGGTAGATTTACTTATTTTTATGGTGGACCAAGTGAGGCCCACCGATCAATGGTGTGGATCTCACTTGGGACCCTAATATGTGGCCGATGGACCACTTGGATCATCATGATCGTTCCATGATGGGGCCATTCTCCATGGACCCCATCATGATGTTTATTTTCATTTAGAAAGGTCATCTAGACCGTCCATATCGGTGGAGAATGGATCTCCACCGTTGATTTACATTTCTAATGGTCCTATGTGTAAGGGATCCATTTATTGTATGTTTCATTGCATGGGAGGGCCCATAATGACGAGGACCCTCCATCACAAGCCGTGTCCCACTCTCCATATCTCTCTCTCTATTTTATTTTATTTTATTTTATTTTATTTTATTGCAATAGGATGGTGTGGCCCACTTGAATGGATCCCATCTTGATGTACTTATTTTAGTCAAGTGGGGCCCACCTTAGATGTTATTCCCATGCCGCCCACCATGTGGTGGCCCACTTCATCAGGCCCACCACAAATTTGTATGAGAGCCAGCCGTCCAGCGTCTGGGACGCTGGACGTTTCTAGGAAATGAGAACAGGAAGAAAAAGAAAGGAAAAAGGAAGAAAAGAAGGGATTGGGGTGTTTCCCTTGCATAGGCCCCACCCTGATGTTTATATCTGATCCAAGCCGTCCATCCCTTTCACCATCTCATTTTAGGCGTTGAGCCAGAAAATGGGGTTGAACGGAGCACCTGGTGGGCCATAGCGCCAAATATTGTATTCTCACCATTCAAACGTTAATTTATTGTTTTATTCCACTTCCAAGCGTCAAAAAAATTCTAACTCTGGACTCATTTGGACGGCGTCGAGCCACTGAATGCAATGGCTGGGGCGGATTTCACTTTAGCGGGCCCCACATGCGAAAAACTCCGAAAAATCTGATTTTTTTTCCAAATTTTCTAAGAGGCAGAGCCTCTGTTTTTTTTTTTTGGCAGGCAGCGCTGCACGCGGCAGCGTGCAGCCGTGGGACGGCGGGCGGGCTGCCGTGCAGCCACCCACGGCTGCTGCCGTGGGCCCCACATGACGTATATGTTTTATCTACACCGTCCATTAGGTGGGCCCCCTCCAAATTTCAGGTCAATCCAAACTTCAGGTGGGCCACATCACATGAGACAGTGAGGTTGAGCATCTAACATTGAAATCTTTCTGGGGCCCTGTTACCTGTGATCTACGCACGCCGTCCATCTGATTCTGATGCTGGGTCCACTGCCAGCTGCCATAGTAAATTCTGTGGGACCCACCATTATATACATTTATGTATATTATATAGTTTATAGTATATGGTTTATAATAAGAATATTGTAGTGGGCCCTACTCCATGTGTCTCTTTGACTAGTTTGGATGGAAATAAGTATTTTATAAGGCCCATGAGTTGGGACCCATCTGATTTCAAAAAGGCTATGGGTTAGGCCTATTAATTTATAAAATGCTTATGGGCTAGGCCCATTTAATTCATATAAGGCCTAGATCTAGGCCCATTTGATGTGTTGCAAGTCCTTGGGACTAGGCCCATTTGATGTACTTCAAGGCCCATGTAATTGGACCCCTTTTTGTTGAAATTTAAAGCCCATGGAGGTAGGCCAATTGTTATATGTAAGGCCTAGGGGTTTAGGCCCACTTTGACATACGTACAAGCTCATGGATTAGGCCCATTTGAATTGTTTAAGGCCTAGGGATTTGGGCCCATTCGACTCATATAAGGCCTCTGGGTTGAGGCCCAGTTGATATGCAGTTGGGGGCCCAATTGGTGTGGCCCATTTGATACATATTAGACTCATATGATTAGGTCCAATTGATGCAATCCAAGGCCCACGGGTTTTGACCCATTGCAATGCACTTAAGACCCATTGGTGTGGCCCATTGATATGGCTCATCTGATGAATAAAAGGCCCATGAGATATGGCCCATTTGATATATATGTAAGGCCCAATGGGAGGAACCTAAGGTCCATTGCAATGTGTAAACCCAATACCGATTATGTAGCGGTGTTTAAGAAGATCGTACCTGGAATGCAATGATGGTTTGACGTCCACATTGCGAGTGTAATGTTGGTTGGATGTCCACATTACGACTCTCCTTAGGGCCCATTACTAGCCGTACTTGTCGTGTATAGGTCGTCCAGGTCCATCTGCATTGTAAATAGTTCATTTTGTTATAACATGTTTAGTACAGTTCATGACTCATGATCATACGCATCATATGTATGCTTGACGTGAGAATTGTCTGATCATAGCATTTGCCTTCGGGCAGGTTGTTTATGGGCTCCCGGTTAGGCGGTGTTGCCTTACATGAGCGCACGGTATGCGCAGGATTGGTTGCATGACTGGATAGCGTGATTCATGCATTCCGCATTTGTGTGACATGGTTATTGTACGCCCTAGCGACATCAGGGCCGTAGCCTCCACAGACACATCGTGGTTGGCAGGGTTGGATACCGAAAATCTTGATCTACATGGGGTACTATAGATATCCCTGGGTGAAAGTCCCTAAACCCTTATGGTACCAAGAGGTTGCTCCAACGTCTAGACCGAGTGGGTAGATGAGCACTGAGTGCCGAATACCAGTTGGCTGTGCTCTCCACTGTGTCGTGGTCGGTTGGAAGGGGGTGCGGCCTTACCCGCCCGAGTGTAGGGGGCAATGCTAGGCTGAGTTTGACCAGCTCGAGGAATGGGTCCGCTATCAACGAGTCGCGCCCGATATTGGCAGACGGATAGTGAGGTCTCTTCCACTTACCTTATTGCGCGCGATGCGGCGGCAATCTGGTTTAGAGTGTACTAGACCCCGGTGATATTCCATACTTTGAGCTGTATTGACATGTGGACATTGATGAGTATCTGTATGCTTGAGTTGCATTGTACATTGCATGGCCTTGGGATGGCCGATACCATTCGTGTCTTGCATCGCATAAGCCTTGGTACGGCTCATGATATTATGTTTCCATTTGCATATTCCGCATCACTCTGACATTGCATGTACATATTACTACCTTGAGCACACACCTTCACCACCCTCTAAGCTTTCTGTAAGCTTATGCACGACCGTTGCGTACAGGTGACGTTGGATCACAGCAGCATTGAGGCAGGAGCATGTTGCTGATCATTTTGGAGTTTTTCTGTTATTTACCATTGTATTTCCCTTTATGCCCATTGTACTTGTAAAGTTTTTTATCATAGTGGAAATGTAATGGATTTCTTGGTTGTTGTTTGTGGGTTATGCCTTTGGTTATGCTTAATACGAATCAAACTAATATTTAAAATCCTCCTCGTAGCATCCCAGGATCGGAACCTGGCGAATGGGAGCTAAGAGCCGAGAATGGGGTTCTACGGAGGCTGTCGGCGCCGGATTCGGCAATCAGAAATTTTGTGAGCCCGGTTTCCGAGTTTGGGGCATGACAAACATCTCAAACCCGCCAATTAATGACCTAGAGGGGACTTAGGTCGCTTCACGCGACCAAAGATACATTATGGACTTGATCAAAACGATCGATTTGAGTAGACTTCGCCTATTGGCGAAACTGAAGTCCTACGAGTGTTTCTAGATTTTTCTCACACCCACCTAAGTCAAAAGGGAGACAGCGTACATCGCGTGGCCATAACCCAGGTCCGGTTTAATCCAAATCATGCTCTGATACCATCTGTAACATTCCAAAAATCGGAGGTCGGGTAGAAACCCAACTCCCGAGTTCCAGAACGTCACTTATGCAACATAGATAATGATAAATGCATGTTTTCTGTAGAATGGCATTAAACAAGATTGAGACTAAGACAAAACAACATATCATACTCCAGAGACAGTTAAATTAGCAAGCGGAAGACTGTGATGAATACATAAAATATATAAGTAATTATAAGTCTCCAGAGTGTGAACATGTTACCAGGTTAATTAAATACATGTATACTCCAAAAATGGAAAGAAAAGAATATACATGAGTGCTCCAAAAATATAAAATGACAAGTGTCACGGCGTCTAATCAACCTCCCTGTAATCCCGTCGATCAGAACACACATAAAGAAAGGATCTTCCTCATCATCATTAAGTCCGGCTCCGCTTCACAAGCAGCGCCATCATCTGAAACTAAAATAGGGACTGGTGGGTGTCCGGAACACCATCCCGTAATGTGGGAATGAGTAATCAACTCAGTGGAATCATAGATCAAAGATTAGCATGTTATCAAATCAATCACGCGATAATAGTAAAGCAAACAATCAAACATTCCTAGATACTGTTGTTAATGCATGCATGAAATGACATGATGGATGCCCTCACCGACATACTCCCTCATACGGCACCATCTTACCCCCGCGGCATGCTTTCTTCCCACAATGCTCTACATCTTCCAGGCACATGCAATGCGATATGAATAATGATTACCAAGTTATTATTAGTCCTTTTCATATAGCAGGATTGGAAAACTAGGGTACCTTCCTTATATCAATCTCAACACAGATCTTGCCTAGGGTCGTCACTCCTAGTAATCTCATACGACGTCACTGCCAGGGCTGCCAGGGCTGTTGCTCATACTCGTTGCACCGCTCCCCCATCACCTTATCAATACAGGCCTAATGTACTCTCGTCGCTACAGAAGGGTCGTCGCCTCCCGTAGACTCAAAATACACTCGAGGTCACTATAAAGGGCTCGTCACCTGATCAGTGTAGGCCGACAGCAAGAATATAGTGTCTCATACCACCATAATCCTCTCACGAGTCTGGGTTACTCACTAGTCACTACGGGGAGGTTTATGGCCCCAACGTAGGCCGACAGCTCGATCACAGTGTCCCATACCACCATGCCCGACTCATGAGTTTTTATGGATCAAGGTACCAAGATTAACAGGGTTTTCAATAGTAAGTTCAGTACCCAAGGTTCAAGCAATTATGACTCATACATGGTGAACATACAATGGCCAGTCGGGTTACTTGACGGATCGATTAGTACGAGCGTATCTCAAGCTGAGCGACATGAAGTGCATAAAACACTTCGTGTGGCCTAACCACTGCCACCAATCCAAAACACGACTCGTGTTCATCGACGCGTCCTTCTTGATAAATAAAAGCCAACCACGAATTCAATAAATTACCGATTGTCTGGACTAACGTATAGCCCTAAACACTTGAATATCAACATCAGTAATCATATGAGAGTAACAGAAATGAAATACAACAATGTAAGCATGTTGACACATGTTATAACATACAACTTAAGCAAATCATCCAACACATGCATTTCATGTATATAATGAAATCAATACATATAGCTAACATGATGGAAATCATTTACATCAGCATATTACTTGAGAATGCAATCTCAAAACTAATTCATAACACCATTTACTCAATACATACTAATACAAACATTTATACAAACACTTAGTCTACACACTTTAATCTACATAGCGTATGTCGACTCAAAGTGCGCATTAGGGAGAATCTCTTCGCCAAACAGATAATGCACGCATTCCTAGTATCCTAACATGACAAATAACCATGATAAACATTTCAGTAAAATACGGACGTATATGGTATTTCCTACAAATACCCAAAATGCCATAAATCTCATATTTCCCGTACGTATACGAAATGGAAAACGGACAGCATGTTCGACATGTCAAACGGCGTTCTCTTCGATAATCTACTATTAAACGACATTGAAAGCTTTAAAATCAGTCAATCAAAGCGTCTAAAATCCTCACCTTTTGCCCTAGACAAGTATCGATTCGATTTGAACTTATACGCTTCGTGAATGGCGTAAAGGCGACCTAATGCACAAGATATATAAGTAACTTCGCTATTTGAATCGAAGGAATCCTAAAACAGCAAGTAGTTAGGGTTTTTCTTACCTAGAAGTGCGTTGGAATCACCGGGAAAGTGATTTGAACGCAGTGAATGAGCACGGGTAGCAGCTGTAGCAAGTGGCGGAAAATCTCTTTCACAACTCTCTCACTTTCTCTCTCTCTCTATCTAGGGTTTCTAGCAAATTCGGATGGGAGAGATATGAGAGGGTTTAAGGCCCTTATATAGGCTAAAACCTAACCTAAATAGACTTGGGAACAAGGTATACTTGGGTTATAACCAAATCGGGGCTGTTTCGATCCAAAAGAGCATTTCGGGAGGTCCCCTGGCCGAACGCGGTCGGACTTAAGCTCATGCATATCGGATCCTTCTCACCCGAAGTTTTCAGACCGGTAGAGTTCTCAGATCGCACGTGGCTATCCAGTTTCGGTTCAGCGGTCACGGAGAATCGATCGAGGAATCCAAGTACACTAACTTGAATGAGAAATGTTTCCTGATCCGATGGTGTAATTGGGTCAGATTCCGACGGTTTGAATGCTTATACTGATCCCACAAACGAAACGTGTCAGATTTATTTAAATCCCATTTAATTTTAAATGAATTTCAGTCTTTCTCACACTCCCTGCTCCAGGCTCAATGAAATAGCCTCAGAGCATCAGTTAGGCTTGATTTTTGAAATGATTGTCAAGTCCAGCTAAGCGGTCATAACGGTCTAAGATTGTAGGTATCGGACTTTCGATATGCAGTCTAAATCCAATACAAAGTTTCAAAGGGTTCCTGAGAACAAATCGGTTTAGAGTTTGATCCTGGATTTTAGGGTAACGTAGCGTCAACGATTCTAGAGGTTTTAGGTCTTACAGATCGTATTTAAAGTGGTTGGTGCTAATTTCACAGGTAATCTAGTGTGGCGCTGTCTATTTCACGTTAAATTCTAAAAAATTAGGTTCTACATGATTTCTTTAGTTTTGAAATTGGGTTTTGAGAGGTTACCAAGGTGTTATGGTCGACCCATTGCCTAAGGACGTCTAATCCTGGGTTAGCAAAAATTCGGTGTGTTATATTTATGATGAGGATTGGCAGGCTTGAGTTGCATCTCACATCACATGGTCTGGATGTGGCCGATAGCATTCATATCTTGCACTGCATAGCCTTGGTACAACTGATTGCATTCATGTATTCATCAGCATGATTCCGTATTTTTCTGACCTTACATTCTAAGCACGCTCTTATTGCGCACACACTTACACCACCCTCTAAGCTTTCTATAAGCTTATGCACGATTGATGAGTGCAGGTGACGTCAAGATGCAGCCGTAGTCTCGCTGTTGTTGGAGCGTGCAGCCTAGCTTCTGGAGTTTTTTTTATTATTGTCACTATCTTGTATTTCCCTTTCCTACGCATTGTACCTAAAGTTTTTGATCATAGTGGATTTTGTGATGGTATTCTTGTGGTTATTATTCATGGGTTATGCTTGTGGTTATGCTCATTACGAATCAAATCATGTTTGAAATCCTCCTTATAGCATCCCAGGATCGAAACCTGGTATATGGGGTACTACGGAGGCTGTCGGCATCGGATTCCGCGATCGAAAATTTTATGAGCCCGGTTTTCGAGTTTGGGGTGTGACAAACCTCGTCTGTGAATTCTTCTGCTCAACCTTCTTTCTGAATACTCACTTGTTGCTTAAAGCTTTCTTGCCCTTAGGCAGTTTCACCATGTCATAGGTGTGATTCTTATGCAAGGATTCCATCTCCTCTTGCATAGCTTTCAACCACTCCCCCTTATGCTCTTCGGCTAGGACCTCAGAATAATCTTCTGGCTCTCCCTCATCGGTTAACATAATGTACTCATGCAGCGAGTACCTCTTGGACGACTGCCTATCCCTAGATGACCTCCTCACCTGTGGCTCAACAGGTGGATCAAGTGGGGGTTGCTCCCCTAGTCCATCTTCTGAAGGAACTCCCTCGTTCTTTACACCTTGTTGTACTCTCCCGTCATCAGGCACCACGAGAGGAATAACTGGATCCATGTCCTCTAGCTCACCTAAACTAGGCTAGTTCTTCTCTGGCTTACCAATGTCTTCTATATACTGATCTTCAAAGAAAACTACATCTCTGCTCCTGACGAGCTTCCTCTCGGTTGGATCCCATAATCTGTAACAGAATTTTTCATCACCGTACCCTAAGAACACACACTGTCTGATCTTCATATCGAGCTTGGACCTCTCGTCCTTTGGTACGTGAACGGATGTCATGCATCCAAACACCCTGAGATGACTATACGATGGATCCTGTCTAGTCCACACTTTCTCAGGTACTTCTCCATTTAATGGGCTGATGGAGACTTATTTATCAGATATACTGCCGTGTGCATTGCTTCTTCCCAGAACGTCTTGGGCAAGTTCGCATGGGATAACATCCATCTGATTCTCTCAACAATGGTGTGATTTATTCGCTCAACTACACCATTATGCTTGGGTGTCTTGGGAACCGTCTGTTCATGTCGTATACCCAGGGACTTGCAGTACTCATGAAAGTCGTCAATGTATTCACCACCATTATCAGTGCGGATGCACTTCAATGATCTACCTGTCTCTCTCTCGACCATAGCATGAAACAACTTAAACACACCAAAGACCTCGTCCTTGGTTTTCAAAGCATAAACCCAAACCCTCCTAGATGCATCATCTATAAAAGTAATAAAGTACAATGCCCCACCCAAGGTTTTTATCCTCATAGGACCACAAACATCAGAATAAACTAAATCTAATGCATGCACTTTATTAACATGAGAAGCAGTTTTAACAAATGAAACTCTATGTTGTTTCCCTGATAAACAATCAAGACAAGTTTTGAGAGGTGTACCTGTCACGTCTGGAAGGAGCTGCTTCCTTGCTAGTAGCTGAAGTCATTTTTCACTCATGTGGCCTAGATGCCTATGCCACATGTCAATAGCTGAATCTTCTGCTGCGTTCAACCCACCCTTGCACACACTGAGACATGCCTTGTAAAGGGTGCAACACTTCTTTCCTCTGGCTGCGATCAACAAACCCTTGATGAGCTTCCAGCACCCACCAACAAACCGACTTTCATAGCCATCATCATCCAGCCTTCCCATCGACATCAAGTCGAGGCGAAGGTCTGGGATATGCCTCACATCCCTGAGAACCAATGTACAGCCCACATCAGTCTTCACACAAATATCACCAACTCTCACGATCTTCGATACGCCAGAATTTCTCATCTTCACGGTTTCATAGTCACCTGACTTGTAGCTTGTGAAGAAATTTCTGCGTGGAGTCGCATGAAAAGAAGCTCCTGAGTCAATCACCTAGTCGGTGTCCTAACTCGTAGCCATGAGATATATATCATGATTTGCAGAAAGAATAACTACAACGTCACCATCTGAAGCGACCGCAGTGGAATCTGATTCATCTTCCTTCCCTTTTCCTTTCTTGTCGTTCTTAGCCTTACGACATTCATGCTTATAGTGGCCCTTCTTGCCACAATTTCAGCATTCAACATCTTTTTTGTTACTAGACTTGCCTCTTGATTTATCTCGGGCCTTCCCACCCTTCCTATTCTTTCTTCTCCCCCGTTCCTGTGTCATAAGGGCTTCTTGCTGAGTAGACCCCTGAGACTTCCTCCTTGTCTCCTCATTGAAGAGACAGCTAGTAACTTGTTCCATGGATATCTTTTCGTCTGGCGCGGAGTTACTTAGAGACACCACCAATGTCTCTCAACTGTCAGGCAACGAACTAAGCAATAGTAATGCCTGCAATTCATCATTCAGGACTATCTTCATATAAGAGAGTTGGTTCACTATATTGCTGACCTCATTCATGTGCTCGACCACAGAACCACCATCTTTGAACTTGAGATTCACAAGCCCCCTTATCAGAAAAATTTTATTACCGGTTGTCTTCCTCTCATACAGCCCTTATAATTTCAGCCATAAGCTAGCGGCTGAGGTTTTCGTAGACACATGGTGGAATACAGAATCATCCAGCCATTGTCTAATAAACCCCACCACCTTCCGGTCCAACTTCTTCCAATCTTCATCAGACATATCCTTGAATTTTGCTGATATGCATAAAATTAGATAATATAGGTCCTTGCAATAAAGCAAGTCCTCAATCTTAGCCTTCCATATGGTCCAGTGAGAACCATTGAGGCTGATCATCCTTGAGCCACCTTCCATAATTCTAAACCGATCCTACCCGTTCAATGAACTTAGCGCTCTGATACCACTTTGTTAGGGGCCTTGCACAAAACCTTAGGATCTAGCCCTCCAGAACAAATCAGAATTATGGAATAACAATGCAATGAAAATCAATCAAAGCACAATCACACACCACACAAGATATTTTTACGTGAAAAACCCTCAGAGAGGTAAAAACCACGGGACCTCGTCCATATCAATAATCCACTATTAAGTTAAAAGATACAACCTTCTTCACTCACGCAGGAGTGGATAAACGATAAGAGAATAAAGGAAAAACAGATATCTCACCGATCACGGGGACGTAGAAGCGTTGAGACGACGGCTCCCTTCCATAAGCTTCCTCTCTCTTTTTTCTCTCACTCTCTCACCTTTGATATCCCTAAACCCTTTAGAAAACCCTCTTGTGCTTTTTCTTCACACAACATACCCTAGAAAAATCCTAGGGACCCCTTTTTATAGTTTTAGGAAACTCCTTTCCGCATCCTAGTTGCGAAAAGACTTGCGAATCCCAGTTGCGAAAGGACGACGGGTCAAAAAACCCATCATATATGACCAATCAAGTTATACATGATCAAACTTGAGTTCAGTCAACTTCTATTGTACTTGTAGTTGGGGTAATTGGGTTCGGATCTTACTAAGTCCTCTCTAATTATTCACGACCGAACCTTGATTTGACTACACTTGGGTATCAATGAGGTCTTAGGATCTAAGTTTGGAGTTAGGTTTGGTTAAATAAGAGCATTTACATAATTGGGCCCACCAAATGAATGAATTAGATAACAAACATATGTGCCACTTTGACATGTGGATGGTGTGTAAAGGAGCTTTCTTATATGTAAGTGACTTAAAAACCTTATTTCTTTCGTTAGAATAATTAATATGTATTAAACATACAAAAAATTACTATTTAAATAAAATATACCCAAATTAGACCTTGCTAGACCGCAGACCCAATTTTAACCGAGTTCATCACATGGAGCTGACTTGAACCTAACTAGACCATATTTTTCTAAGTATGTTTAAAAGGTGAGTCCCTAGCTCAACCCAACTTCATGGGTCCAACAAATGGGAAACAAATCTATTAAAATCCAGTTGGGTCCATGCATCCTGACAGCCCTAATAGTAGAGATGGATGCCATATTTAGGAAGGATAAGTCCCATCACTTAGTAAACAGTTAAAATGGCACATAGTAATTCAGCCCCTGCAAATGAGACTTTTGAATAATTTTTAGCCCATCTCAGTGGTACATGTTGCCATGTGAACCACGTGGCATACATGAATGGGCATGGATGAAAATCAAATCATTTGGACAATTTTAATCATTCAATTAACAAATTTTGAATGTTGAGCCATTGGTTCGTGGACAATGGCTTGACCATTGGCTTATGGCTCTATATGTGGGAACCTTGCCTTTGTTAGAAAGATTGAGAGGGATGCTACCCACACAAAGAAAAAATGGAGGTGTCAATGGTGGGTGATCCATCTATTCTTTCTTTTTTTCTATCATGTGGCCTACTTGAGTTTTAAATATTGGAAATTAGATTTTGGAAAAATATTTAAATATATAAAATTAAAATAAGAGAGTTAGAAAATTTATCAATTTGTAGAAGTCGAGGCGTGACATGAGTCACTCAGCTTGAAATTGAATTTTCTCCCATTGGACAACATCCCAAGTGAAACAGGTTTCTATAGCAATCGACCTCCAAAATACAATGACTATAACTTGGTCCCAGCGGTGCACTTACTGTACACGGGCTCGAATTATTTGTAGTCTTAACCTGAATCAGAAATACTTAAACACAAATTATTATTATTTTTAAACAAAACCTGACTTTGTAATCCATTTCAAAACTTAAAAGCGGAAGTCTATTTATAGACTTTACGAAGACACTCTTAAGGCTTAAGGGTGTAGAAACATCCTTTCAAAAAGGGTTGTGACTATTGGGTTTTAATTCAATTGTTGTAACTCTTAGGCTTAAAAAGATATAACTTTTCAAAACAAAATATAAAATGATGCAATCTTTCAAACTTATTTGAAAAGACACATTTATAGGGCACCTGCTCACCTATGGCCATAGCTACGACCACGGCCCGTCTCAACAGAAATTTTTGAAATGCTAAATTATTTTAAAATAATTTAAAATACAATATTAGATCAACCTCTTGTTTGGACTAAAGTCTTTACATGAGAGGAGAATATTAGAAAGTCATCACAATAAGCCCTACATAGCTTTTGTTGGATGAGCTCGTTATGCAAGCCACATGCTAACATAAAGAGAGGTGATAGCGGGTTACTTGCATGCAAAAAAAAAAAAAAAAAAGCAAAAAAAATCCAAGCTATCACTTGATGCAACTAAAATCCAAGCGATTCTTTTATAAACATATATTTTTAAAATTTTAGAAATATCATTGATTTATAGTGGAAATATTATTTAACATTCAATAAAATTACAAAAGCTACAACTCTCCTCAAACTAATTATGTTGTTTTTGGCTTCTCACATTATATATAATAGAAAAAATATTAGAGATAAATTGTTCCAAAATGGTTCCTCTCTTTGCATTAGGTATTTTTGAACTCTTGATTGAATACCTCAAATGAAATGGATGGAGAGTAAGGGCGTGTTTGGACGGGCACGCTGCGTTGGAGTAGCTCGTATTAGGTTGGATAGGCTACTCCAATCCTACGACGTCAGAGCAGACGTCTGTTTAGACGAGCGATGGATTCGAGCCTGGAGAGAAAATCCCCTAGATTGCGAGGGATTTCGTCGCTGGATTCCAAGGGTTATCGTGCATACAGCGCAATCCCGTGAGATTCAACGCTAGAAAGGGGTTTTCATTATCCCTGCCTTTCTCCTTCCCGATGTCAATCGTACAGCTAAAATATCATCTTCGCGGTTTCAGGTGGTGGGATTTGGCGGAAGATGATGAGAGATTGCGTGAAAATAGGGTTATAAGAAGTCGTTTCAGGTTGTGATGGTTGTCACCAGTCGAGTCGGCGCTGCCATCGTGAACTGACGGTCTTCTCCAGCGGAGGTAAGTCCTCTTCCTCGTCCAAATGCTATGAGTAAACCCTTATTTGAATTGCATGTTCGATCTTGGCCTGATCTGTGTTGCAGCTAATATGTGGGATGAGGTGATTTTGTATGCATGTGATGTATGAGGCTTCGTCCCAGGCAAGACAGGCCCTCCAATATGGAGTCGGCCTGTGTCGTTGGCTGCGACGGCATTGTTTAACATTCCGATTTATACGGGGATGGATTTTTATCTTCTGTTTTTCTTGGTTTCTTGTCATGTTTTTCCTGTTCTTTTTTTGGATTGAGTCTATAATATCTTCTGCTTTCATAATGAAAGGATTTTCTGGGATCTATCAAATGGTTTTCTAGTATCTCGCACATGGATTTACCAAGATTATCTCAAATTATTTTTTGTGTTGGTAGATCAATTGTTGGATTTCTTTATTGTTGCTATATATGAGATGGATTTTCTGTTGTAGGATTTTACACTTGCACATTATATACCTATTATTTATAATCATGTTCTGTAGATGAATTTTTCATGTATAAAGTCCATTTATATATGAATTGTTGATGAACGAATATAGGGCAGTTATGAATTTCTACATCTTCCTTTCTCAGCCAAACAAATGCCTGCAAATCATAATCTGTGGAATTTCTGGGATCGCCTTCAGTGTTACAATCGCCACATTCTGTGAACCCTCCTCATTTGGTGTCTGTTTGGGTTGCATACAGTGTATATTTATAGACTGTTTGGCAAGACAATACAGACATTCTGTGTACCCTCCTCATTTATGCATTTTTCATCTGGATAGCTAGCGCCTTGCAAAATGCGCATCTTAGTCTATTTAGTCATTTTTCGATCTTTTTTCTCTGCCATGAAAAATATATGTTAGATGTCCTTATGTTAGTGTTATTGTTGACTGTTGGTTTTTTTTCATTTCCTTTCAATCTTTTCCTTCTCTTCTTTTTAATTGAGTCTATATGTATCTTCTTCTTCGAAGTATTGAATTTCTTGATATATACCAGATAGTTTTCTGCTACATGTCACATGGAATTCTCAAGATTACATCAGATGGTTTTTGTTCTGTTCATATATCAATTGCATGATTTAAGAGTTGTTGCTATATCTCATCTGGATTTCCTGTTGCTGGATTTTTCACTTGGACATCATAATCCTGTCTTGAATAATCAGGTTCTTCTTTCCATTGTACATGTGTGATAGTCTCATCAGTGTATACATGAGTCATATGGATTTTTCAGGCTTATTCGGGGAATGGACTTTATGCCTTGTAATCCAATGGATTGATTTTTTGTGTTTCTTAGTACATGGTTTAAATGACAGTTCAATCAATGTATACATGCAAGCTGTTTAATTTGACACTATTCATTTGATAATAGACTGTGCTCCTTGGATTCCAGTGATGATTTTTTTATATATAAAATACATGTATATATGACAGTTCTATCAATGTATACATGTATACAGATTAACTGTTCTCTATATTTCTCTTCTAAAACCAGTGTTGTATTTGGTATACCTCATGTAGCATTACTGAAATGAGATGTTTATGGTGATAATGATTGTGATATTTACACTTTCTAGCCTGCATGGATAATGACCAAAATGTAAGCAATTGATAGAGTGTTTAAGATAATCCAATCGGTGGAATTTTAGGCCAAAAGGGGGGAAAAAAAAAAAAGATGTCATATGCCATGCTAGCTTAAATGGATAAGGCCCTGTTTGGCTGCTACTTAAAAATGAGTCCATCTTATTTTATATAAGGGTGTATTTGGTTGCACCAAATATCATGAAAAAATTCACCAAACTGGACTGATTCATGGTGAAATATCATGAAATTTCAATTCGTGCAACCAAAGGCATCCTAACGTTAATTGTGTATTAGAGATTGCCATAAGGATAAAAAACTCTTAATAACCCATAATTTACATAAACCAAACTATAATCTCCAATACATAATATTGCTAACTAAATGAGATGAAATCACTTTAAAGTGGCTACCAAACAGAGCCAAAAATGATGAACTTCAATGGCTCGCATTCAGCTTCATAAATCAACAGTTGAGCTCATCCTAGCAGCACGATTATGGGATGTGTGTCTTCTGTTTTTCTTGGTTTTTTGTCATGCTTTTGCTATTTTTTTTTTGGATTGAGTCTATGGTATCTTTTGCTTTCATAATGAAATGGTTTTCTGAGATCTATTAGATGATTTTTTGGTATCTGTCACATGGATTTACCAGGATTATCTCAGATTGTTTGATATGTTGGTAGATCAATTATTGGATTTCTTTGTTGTTGCTATATATGAGATGGATTTTCTGTTGCAGGATTTTACACTTGCACATTATATACCTGTTATTTATAATCATGTTCTGCAGATGAATTTTTCATGTATAAAGTACATTTGGAGGTCATAGTATCGATCCCTAGTGGGGATGGCTAACATGGAATGTGTCTACTGACATGGGGTGTGTAATTACCACCTAAAAAAAATGAAAAAAATTACATATCTGTTCATTTTTGGAAAAAGAAAAAATGAGCATCTACAGACATTTTTGGATTTCTTCATTCATCTGGGAGTATACTGTTCTCCTATGAATCCAGTTCTGAATTTTTCTTTTGGTTAATGTACTCTATTGCAACTCAATAGTTGACAGTTTGGTAATTGAAGTTGAGACTTTGTCACCGTTAGTTAAAAAATTTATTGTTCACCTGGATTAATACATACAGGGGATATTTGTGGACCTTGTTGCAATATATTTGTATTTATGAGAAATTAAGAAGAGGAACGTTGCCATTCCAAACATGTGCATCATGTCTATTGAGGCGGAAGATTCGGCCAGCCATCTCTTCCTTCACAGTGGAGCTAGAAGAGCAGTTTTTTTACATTTCTTCAACATCTTTATGTGTCTGAGGCCCTCAATGAATCCATCCTGGAGTTGCTTGTGATATGGGTAAAAAGTCCATTTTATCCTTGAGGGGTTACTATTTGGAAGATGATCCATATGGTACTGTGTGGGGGATATGGAAAGAGAGAAATAGCAGAACTTTTTTAAGATAAAAGAGTTCTGGTTGAATCTCTAAACATGAACATTCAATATAAATGGTATAAGCCAGATCTAATCCCAAATTCAAAAGGTGTCTTTTTCAGACTGGGATATCCTGACCTGAGTTAGTTGGTATATAACTTAAATGTTGTCGATGATTCTATTCTGCAAGATCCATGGATATTCTTGCATGCGTTTTTGGGGTGAGGGGGCTGATTTGGATATTATGGATGGAATGATCTCTCATAAGCTCTCCATGTGTTTTCCTGTTTTTATTTATTTATTTATTTACTTTTCTTCATCATAATACAATCTAGTTACCATTTAGAAGAAAAAAGTATGTGTGTGGAAACCAAAAGTAATTTTTTGCTCGTACAAGCCCTTCATCAGCATTTCCTAAAAGGTTTCTTGGTTTGTTTAAATTCCATCCTTTCACTATTAAATAGACTTTGTTCACTACAATTTCTCATACATGTCCATAAGCAGTTCATCTATTAATGACAGTTTTCTCAAAATTTCAAACTAGTCAATCCAAAAATCAATTACATCTTGAAAATTCACTGTAACTGTAACATCCTGGATTTCAACTGTTTTGGACTCCCAAAAATCCTTGAATTTTTTTTTATAAATTAACTTATAATATCACTTAAATGACCATTAGCACTCAATGTTAGTCTATACAAGGTTGGTACCAGTAAAGAACCACACAAGTTCGATTAATCAACCGTAGGAAACCACCGAATCCGCTCGATCACTTGAACATCAGGTGTAACCCCATGATTTACTCACATAGGACTCAAATCTAACTGACCCATCGCTAACTAATCAAGACAAGCACAACTAAATTAAAAATCTAACCGAAGCCAAGTCAGATAAGACCCGGATCTTAATTAATAGACCAAATCAACCCTTGTAACGTCCCGTCTAACCAGCACAGTGTCCTGGGGCATTCACGTAAGATTTGCCGCAGGACCATTCAATTAAGCCACTCAAGGTGGGGTATTACAAGATAATTAACCCATCAGAATAAACCAAACAGGTCATAATAGGGCCTAGTGCAGGCCGCCAAGCCAGATGACCATTTACACTTAGCATCAGCCCGTATGAGCTATACTGCGGCGCAAAAAGGTCAGAAAATTATAAAAATTTAAGAAAACATATATCTCACTGGGCTTGTGGTCCATCACGGACCACAGACTCATTAGACACCTAAAAGTTGATTATTCGAGCCGTTACTACAGCACATGTCAACCCACCCAAAGCCAAATTTGAAATCTGGCATGTGATAATGAAACTAAGATTTTGGGCTTTCCAGTCGTCGGATTCCTTTCAAATTTATGATGAAGGTCTAATGTAGTGTCCTACACCCGTCCACAAAATCTGAGACCCAATCGTGACACGATGACCGTTGATCGTAAACCGGACCCGTATGACCAAACCCCATATCCGATCGTTCTCAAAATTTACATGGCCCTTCATTGGGCCATGGAACACCTACCCTATAAGTTTTGTGGCCAGGGAACCACCAGAACTGTCCCAACAAATAGAACAGTCCCCACAGGGCCATTTAAAGATCGAAACCGTATGATCAAACCCCACCTTCGTTGATCCATTTATCTCTAAACTTTGCATGACCCCTCATTGGGTCATGAGACACCTTCAAACCAGTTTTGGAGGCCAAAGGAGTGTTAGGGCCACCCCAACACCAATAAATAGTCCTAGTGGCTATTTTGGGAATTTAAGGAAACTTGGGGCCAAAGGGACCAACTCTAAGAAAAAAACCCTAGCCATTATCTCATATCTCCCACCAGTCTCCAACAACAATAAATCCCTCTCCCTCATATCCTCTTCCATTCTTCAACAACAAATCCCCCTCATAACTTCCTTCAATCTTCAACAATCAAGCTCCCTCCTTCATATTTCCTCCATTCTCCAACAACCCATCTCTAGCTCTCTCACAACTCCCGTTTTTATCCCAACCACCAAGGAGAAAAGAGGAGAGAAGAAAGAGAGAGTGTAGAAGAGATCCAAGGTGGACTCTAGATCGTGGTGGGGCCGAGGATATCAAGCATTGCAACTCCCTACTCCTTTCTCTAAAGGAAATCCTACACCATAACCACAATAATCATTCCATGAAGCATCTAGGTAAGATCCTTCACTTCTTTTTCATGGTACTCATGCATTGAGAAAAGATTGGCTTGGATTTCTCACATGCAAGAACTTGCTTTAGGGATTCCGGCCGTCCGACCCGAAGCCCTCATTCTTAGGTCGATTTTTGAGTCTCCAACGACTCATAGGTGTGGACTATTGTTCTTAAGTGGCTTAGCACTAATTCTATTATGGGTTTAATGATTATGATTGCTTGTATGTCATTTTTGGAGAACCTAGAGAATCCCTAGGAATTGCATGCTTATTAAAATTATATGGAATGGTATATTAGATTCTCATAACGTTGTCCTTGTTTCTCACATGATTTGGTGTTTAATTGATATATGCTCATGCCTTGTTAATTTTTCTCATAAATTGCCGCTTCATAGCATGTATGATTTCATTACTCTTATGTATGTAAATTCTTGAGATGAAGGAAGTGCTTAACTTCCTCACCCACACAAACACACTCACATGCACTTCTTTCTTGATATGGTTAGCCTAGCTTGCTATGAGAATATGAATTATATGTTGATATGTGTGAGAACATGAGTTTGTTTATTCTAGCGATACATTGTTAGTCGGCATGTTATGAATCTCTATCCGTGCCCTTGGGTTGGCCAGAATCATGAGGAGAGCGAAGGTGGTCCCAATGGTAGGATCGCCTCGAGACTAAACCTATGAATTTGGGTGGGTGTGTTCGGGTGGCTGTAGTTCGACTACATGGGTCTCTTGAGCCCGATGTTGCTCGTCTCACGCTCGCCTTACTCTTGCGGTTTAGTCTACTATCTGACCAATCTTGAATGTTAACTCTGATTTCTCACATATGTATGGAACCTGAACCACCCTACAACTGTTATAGCCCATCATAACCCACTTAAAACTGGTCCACAGCCTCGTGAGCCGGGCATGGTGGAATGGGACACTATGTCCGAGCTGTCAGCCAACACTGGGGTGTCGCGCCTCCCCGTAGTAACCCCGAGCGATCCCTTTCTCTCGGCACTCCGCATGTGCTTGAAGTCGGGGATGAGGAACCCGACAGGATCACTGACCGCAGGGTCTCTGCCTCACACATTGGGGGGCCTTGGCCTCGCAACCCATTTAGAGCATTGATACGTGGGGTGTATAAGATTTTTTAACCTGCTGGATGAATGGACTTAACTAATAATTCGGCTAACACGATCGCATTGCATCGCATTAGTTAGGGTGGCGACTCGAAAGTCGAGGTCGCTCTGAGGGAGTGTTGACATACGCGATCGTTAGATGGAGTCGCTTGAGGAAACGTTGTGGTGAGGGCATACGTCATATCATTCTGCATGCATGCATTTTAATAAGAGTTGCTAGGTGTTGATGATTGGCTGTGTTTCATTAAATTCATATTATAATTGATGTTTGTTGTAACTTAAGATTAATAGCACCCACTAGGTTGATCACTCACTCCCTCTCTGGGACGGTGTTTTAAAACACCAACCAGACTCTTTACTAGATTTAGGTGAGGCGGAGCTTGACGAGTCGAGCAAGGTAAGCAAGGATAGGGAAGAGGAGCTTTCTTGCTTCTAAACTTTTGGCGGATCTTTTTAGTTGAGTTCGGGCCGCCGCGGGGTATGGACTAGGGCCCTAGTCGCCTTGGGTCATGTATGGGTGGGACTAGTTCCCTATTTAGATGATTTTAAATTCGTCGTTTGTATATTTTTAATTTTGTAGCAATTGATACTGTTTTATGATGTATTTTTATTTCATGCCTTGTTAAATCCTTCATTATTTATGAGATCATCCAAATGTAATCAAAATATGATGCCCATTCGGGCACCCATGATATCTAGGAATTCAGGAGCCGAGTTCTTACATGGCCCCTAAAAACCTGGGGTGTTACAGATGGTATCAGAGCAATAGTTTGGATTAACTTGGGCTGTGGATTATGAACTCGCCATAACACATTCACTAACTAGGAGGGAGCGATCGAACTTAGAGACATCCATAGGATCCCGGGATTATGTCATTTTGGCAAGTCCGAAGACTAAAATGTTAGGGTTTACGAGTAGGACTTAGGGCCCGTTTGGCCAACTGCATTAGGAGAGATTAAGGTGGATGGAATTGTAAAAGTTACAATTAATGCATGTGTAAGGTATTGTCCCTAGACTGGGTGTATCCCATGTTTTTCAATACCATGTTTGGAATGTATGCAATTAAAGTAAATCTCAGGATCTCCTTTCAAATTACACTTGGAAATTCAACATAATAAGATTTAAAAATCCCATCTCACACCTTCCAACATAAAGCTCATTTTCCAAAGCATATGAAATTAATTTTAATCTCATCCCACACTCAATCCAAACATGTCATTCTCAATCCTAAGGTGGGATTAGCAATGCGATCTCATTTAATATAACTTCATACCACTAACCAAATGAGTCCTTAGACTGCGCAAAGTAATCCAAATCACTTCTAATTGGAAGATTGGATGACTTGAGTCGACCCGACCTAAATGCGATAGGCTTAAGCTACTAAAGTAACTTGTGTGATCCCAAATTCTAGTGTATTATGGCCCGACGAATAGGTGGGGCCTTCCCACACATGGGGAACCCCTCCTTGCCTCTCAAAGTTCCTTAAAGGCCCTAAGAGTTTCTTCCTATGAAAATTTCTAACCAATCCTACCCCTTTCACCCTCAATCATCACCTCATTTTCTTTCCAAGCTTTCAAAACTTAAACCATAAGTCTCAACTCCTTTTAATCCATTTCTTTCAAAAAAAAAATCTCACTTTCCACTACTTTATTCTTATAATTTCTATAATTACTTTCAAATTAGACACAACCATAAAGTTCAAAAGATGAAAATCTATAATCAAATAAAAATTCACTATAAATAGTAAAAATATAAATAAAATAGATTTTTTACCATTAACTTGTTGTAATCTTACAAAATAACTAGGTCCATTGTGTAGAGTAGCTTCTTCTACCCCAAATTCATATATGACACGTCATGTAACTCATTCTTGTTTACAAGACATGGGCATTATAAGGTCCACCAGTCCAAAGGCTCGACGCCGCCAGAACCCACGGTCCAGGGGCCCGGCGCCCTAGCGCCCGACTGGCGCCGCCGGCGCCGGAAATTCCTGTAATTTTAAGTCAACTTCAAAAACTCATATCTCCTTCGTTACAAATCCGATTTAGGTGATTCAAAAGCTAGATTGAAGCTTAACAAGTCTAGTTTCATATAAAAATAAAATAAAAATTATAATATAGTTAAATTTAGAGTGAATTGACACTTGTTCAAAAATTATTGGTTTTAGATGATGGTTACTTCTAGAATTTTTATAATTTCTTTGCAACTCCAAATGACATGAAATTTGGTGGGATGACTTAAAACTTGATGGTAAATCATTATAAAAATTTTAAAAATAATTTAGTTACTAAAAATATAAGAAACGTTACAAGATAGATCCCCTCCTCCCTTTCAATGTACACACGAGTGGAGCCATTTTCCTTGCTAATTAGGACTATATAAAGTTCATAAAACCTATCTCTACTACTACCATTACCCTCCACCATCCCTTCTAAACCCTAAAGAAAGCTCTCTCACTCCCAATCTTAAAACCCAATCCCCAAACCCACCATCTTCTTCTTCACTCTAACCCATCTCAATCCTCATTCTCTCAAACCCTTTCTTAACCATTTTCTTTTTCTCGATCTCATTCTCAAGTTTACCCACAAAATCTATTTTAAACCTATCTTCTTATCCTTTACAGAACCATCCCATCTCAACAACCACCTTCAAAATCCCACTCCATTCACTCATTCACTTCCACTTCTATTCACAAAACCCATTCTTTAAGCTTTCCAAGGAAAATCCTCTCCTTCTCAAAACCCCATCTCCCAACTCCCATTCCTTCACACAAAATCCATTCAAAATACATTTACAAGATCCATCCTCAAACTCATTTAAACTACTCATTCTCTAAACCATCTTCCTAAACCCCTCCTTAATCATTTGCTCTTTTTTTTTTCTTCGCTCTCCTCTTATTCCACAACTCACTTTCAACTCTTTCTAAACTCATTCCAAAACCTCCTCTCACATCCATCTCAACCTCAAAGCCCCTTCAACAAACCCATTTCCACCCCACTTTCCCAAACAAATTCTCAAACCCACCTTCTCCTTCTTCCAACACTATAGAGGAAACACATTCACAAGCACTATTTCAAAAAAAAAAAAAAAAACATTCACATACCCCACACCATTTTTATCGTTCATCCTCAAACCCCATTCACTAACTCAACATCAAATCCCTTTTCAAATACCTCCCCTCCAACAACACCCTCACCCCTCCTTCTCATAATCAACCCAAACACATTTCCAACATACATTCTTCAATCCTCTTCAACTCCCCATCTCCTCTTCCTCATCTCCAAACCACTTTCTTAAAACCCATCATAAAAAATAATAATAATAATAATAATAATCCATTACTATAATCCTTTCTTCTTCTTTTCTTTCTTCTAAAGGCAACCATTAAACTAGAATATGATCATCTAAAACTCAAATGGGTCATCCCCATGGAATAGTTAGAAAGGAACATCTACTAGTAGTTGTATACGGGGCCTAACATGGTCTTTATCTGCCACCTAATCCATTCATCTAATGTGCTTCATCACAGATAGGTGATGTTGCTCCAAATGAAAATAAATTGACTGTGATTCCAAATACACATCCTCATCTGAATATTGTGTTGTCCACAATTATACTTTGTAGTCATAGACACTCACTGCTAGATTTTAGTACCAATGTTGGGTGGGGAAGTGGCTAAGAAACAGATCAGTCATGAAGACAGATGGTTGACTGTGGATAGATTTAGATTTGGATTATTAGTTTCCTGTTGAACTGCCTTAGGAATTAACTGTTGGCCAGATGGTTGACTGGTGAAAACTCTGCTAAAATCGAAGCTAATAAGCAAGTTCTGACACAAGTTATGGGTGTTGGAAACAGTTTTAGAAGCAGAAACTAAATAACAAGCTGAATCTATAAATGGGTTTTGTTGCAAACGTAAAATAGGTTATAATGGATTGATTTTAAATAGGTTTGCAGTAGAAACCAAATGTGCAGTGGAAAGGCAAAAAAAAAAAGGGGGGGGGCACTAATTATTGACGCAACAGAAGAATCCACCAAGCCTTCTGATTTTCCCACACTTAGATTACAGTAGAACAAATTAAACCGATTGGTAGTGATATGAAATTTCTAGCAGAAAAATAAAATCTAGCATTTAGACAATTTTGAGTAGCAGAATTTTGAGGCAGGAAACAAATCATTTGACCTATGAATTTGGTCCACCACACTTATCTACAAGACCAATTTAATACTCTCCTCAAAGGCTCTAAACTAGAACTGGAAACAAAGTTACCTCTCCAACTCTAACAGTCCTACTTCCCTAACGAACTCCCATGAGCCTATTCAGATTCCTCATTAATTTAGTTTTCCTTCTCCATTGGATTTCCCGTTGAAATGGAAGTGTAGCCTCTATTTCCGTTCCATGTATATCTCTAGCTATGTGTCAATCTATTGTAGAAAATGTAAAGGATAGTCATAATGCACATATCATCTTATGTTGGTGTGCATGTGTCATTTTTTTAAATGAAATTTGGTTGATTAGTTGTAGATAACATGTGGAATGCACAGGGGCAACCAGTGATCCATGCTTATGAAGTACATGAATGTCATTATGCTGGTTTTCAATGTAAAGTACATCAAGGCAAAGTAAAAAAAAAAAATTAACACTTTTTGGCATTAATATAAGGGGTAAATTCCTATGATAATTCATATATTCTCTGATATACAATACTGCACCGTAAGTTCCTATGAGGCTTGACCTGAAATCTCTCTAAATTGAGTTTACTCAGAGGGGTTCCTAGTTGACCCACAGTTTAGTACTATGATAGGCGGGACCTCAGACATTACCGGTTGGGAGCACGTGTATCTTACAGGTTGTGGGAACAAGACTATATACCTATAGAAGTGTGGAGGAAGTGAAATCGAATTGTTTAGTTAACTAGTCTATCAATAAAATACAAACAAGAAATGTTAGGTGTGTGGAGAAGCATCACGATAGCTATAATTACAGGAATAAAAGAGATGGACGAAGTTGCATCATTAATTACAGGAACAAAACCTATGAGTCACATTATGAAATCTACAAGGGTTCCATCACAAGAGTGAGAACATACTTTGTGAGATTGTATCTAGCAATAGTGGACCTTCATCAGGTATCAGCATTAAGTCCTTACATTTTTGTACTTGTTACAAATAAATTAACCACTAATTGGGGATGAGGTCTCTTTGTGTATGTTGTCTGCAAGATGTGGTATTGTATGATGAGATTTTATGAGGAAAATGATGAATATGAGATTTGGAGGAAGGCTCTAAGAAAACCAAAAAAAAAAAAAGGGACGTGGATTGAGGTGGTAAGAAAGGATATGAAGGCTTGTTCACTTATTGAGGACGGGGACTTCGATACAATTGAATCGTGAATGAGGATCTGTAATGATAATTAAATAGCTAGGACATGGATATGGTGATGATGATGACAAACATTTGTTGCAACTTGATTATTGAGTCAATGAGACCTCGATATACGAAGCATAAGAAATGGACAAGAGTACATCCACAAGAATAATAGAGTAGAGGGTGAAATAATTTTATTAATATCAAACTTATTATCTTAAAGAAAAAAAAAATCACATACAAAAATAAGAATGTTTATTTCTAACAATACTAGGAATCATCCTATGATTAGATTAATTTTTATATATTTTTCTATTTTAAGTAGTTTTCAATGCAAACGAATTGGGACCCTTGAGTAGGATTGGGCTTCATAGTTTAAGGCTCCAAAAGTTTGTATTAAAGGCTGATTATGGTAAAATATTTCAATTTTTCCTATTCTGTTATATATTTAAGGTTCGTACCACATTGAGAAGACGACATTCTTCGTCTTTCCTTTTCTGCATCATTCTTAACGTTATTGGCACTTCAAACCTCTGAAATACCTTAGAACTTTCAATTCTTCTTTCCCTTTGGAAGTTTATGAAACCGAAGTGCAGTCTACTCATCGAAATGGTGATATACATATACAATTTTATACTATTAGAAACCTTTTTAGGATAATCATTTGACCATAGGCACCATAGGAGATTTAAATCACTAAGTTAAACAAGAATTAAAATGAGAACTCTCTTAGACCAAGACCCAAAGGACAACCTTATATATATATATGATATTTAAACTTTCCAATGATGATTATTTTCTAAATATTTAGATTGATCGAACTACGGAATTACGGAAGTACACACTTGCGAAGTATTCGCGGCTTGACCCAATTCTCAATCCTGAGAGACTATCAATGGACTCACTACTTTGACCGAGCAGAAGACCAGGATCCACCAGGACGAAGAAGGGATACAATGAGCCTTCTACCCTAGTCAGGTAGATGATCGATGTATCAGGTTCAAGCCTACTACAACCGTCTATCCATGTGGGTCGAACATTGAAAATAGATATTTTTACTCTAGATAGAGGGAAATCGTCATGATGAATCTTTTTTTAAAAATAGATAAATAAATAAATTGTAGTAAACCATGGGTGAAATTATTTTTAAGGGGGTAACTAAAATGAGCCAAACTAGCATAGATAATATACCCCCTACCATGCATATAAACTTGGAATCAATAAAAACTTAGGCAAATAGTACCTTTACTTAATACCCTTAGGCAATTTCGGGAACGAAATTATTTTTAAGAGGGGTAGATTGTAACATCCTAGATTTTTATTATTTTGGACTCCCAAAAATCCTTGAATTTTTTTTATAAATTAACTTATAATATCACTTAAATGACCATTAGCACTCAATGTTAGTCTATACAAGGGTGGTACCGGTAAAGAACAACACAAGTTCGATTAATCAACCGTAGGAAACCACCGAATCCGCCCGATCACTTGAACATCAGGTGTAACCCCATGATTTACTCACATAAGACCCAAATCTAACCGACCCATCGCTAACTAATCAAGACGAGTACAACTAAATTAAAAATCTAACCGAAGTCAAGTCAGATAAGACCCGAATCTTAACTAATAGAACGAATCAACCCTTGCAACGTCCTGTCCAACCAGCATAGTATCTTGGGGCGTACACATAAGATTTACCGCAGGACCATTCGTTTAAGCCACTCAAGGTGGGGTATTAGAAGTTAATTAACCCATTAGAATAAACCAGACAGGTCATAATAGGGCCTAGTGCGGGACGCCAAGCCAGACGACCGTTTACACTTAGCATCAGCCCGTACGGGCTATACCGCGGCGAAGAAAGGTCAGAAAATTATAAAAATTTAAGAAAACATATATCTCACTGGGCTTGTGGTCCATCATGAACCACAGACTCATTGGACACCTAAAAGTTGATTATCGAGCCGTTACTACAGCACATGTCAACCCACTCAAGGCCAAATTTGAAATCTGGCATGTGATAATGAAAGTAAGATTTCGGGCTTTCCAGCCGTCGGATTCCTCCCAAATTTATGGTGAAGGTCTAATGTAGTGTCCTACACCCGTCCACAAAATCTGAGACCCGATCGTGACACGATGACCGTTGATCACAAACCGGACTCGTACGACCAAACCACATATCCGATCATTTTTAAAATTTACATGGCCCTTCATCGGGTCATGGACCACCTACCCTATAAGTTTTATGGCTAGGAGACCACCAGAACTGCCCCAACAACTAGAACGATCCCCACAGGGCCATTTGAAGATCGGAACCGTATGATCAAACCCCACCTTCGTTGATCCGTTTGTCTCCAAAATTTGCATGACCCCTCATTGGGTCATGAGACACCTTCACACCAATTTTGGAGGCCAAAAGAGTGTTAGGGCCAACCCAACACCAATAAATAGTCCTAGTGGCTATTTTGGGAATTTGAGGAAACTTGGGGCCAAAGGGCCCAACTCTAGGAAATAAACCCTAGCCATTGTCACATATCTCCCACCAGTCTCCAACAACAACAAATCCCTCTCCCTCATATCCTCTTCCATTCTCCAACAACAAATCCCCCTCATAACTTCCTTCAATCTTCAACAATCAAGCTCCCTCCTTCATATTTCCTCCATTCTCCAACAACCCATCTCTAGCTCTCTCACAACTCCCCTTTTTACCCCAACCACCAAGGAGCAAAGAGGAGAGAAGAAAGAGAGAGTGTAGAAGAGATCCAAGGTGGACCGTAGATCGTGGTGGGGCCGAGGAGATCAAGCATTGTAACTCCCTACTCCTTTCTCTAAAGAAAATCCTACACCACCACCACAATAATCATTTCATGAAGCATCTAGGTAAGATCCTTCACTTCTTTTTCTTGGTACCCATGCATTGAGAAAAGATCGGCTTGGATTTCTCACATACAAGAACTTGCTTTAGGGATTCCAGCGTCCGACCCGAAGCCCTCATTCTTAGGTCAATTTTCGAGTCTCCAACGACTCATAGGTGAAAACTATTGCTCTTAAGTGGCTTAGCACCAATTCTATTATGAGTTTAATGATTATGATTGCTTGTATGTCATTTTTGGAGAACTTAGAGAATCTCTAGGAATTACATGCTAATTAAAATTGTATGGAATGGTATATTTGATTCTCATAACGTTGTTTTTATTTCTCACATGATTTGGTGTTTGATTGATTTATGCTCATGCCTTGTTGATTTTTCTCATGAATTACCGCTTCATAGCATGTATGATTTCATTACTCTTATGTATGTGAATTCTTGAGATGGAGGAAGTGCTTAACTTCCTCACCCAGACACACACACTCACATACACTTGTTTCTTGATATGGTTAGCCTAGCTTACTATGAGAATATGAATTATATGTTAATATGTGTGAGAACATGAGCTTATTTATTCTAGCGATACATTGTTAGTCGACATGCTATGAATCTCTATTCGTGCCCTTGGGTTGGCCATAATCATGAGGAGAACGAAGGTGGTCCCGATGGTAGGATCGCCTCGAAACTAAATCTATGGATTTGGACGGGTGTGTTCGAGTGGCTGTAGTTCGACTACATGGGTCTCTTAAGCCCAATGTCACTTGTCTCACGCTCGCCTGACTCTTACGGTTTAATCTACTGTCTGACCAACCTTGAATGTTAACCCTGATTACTCACATATGTATAGAACCTGAACCACCCTACAACCGTTGTAGCCCATCAATAACTCACTTGAAACTGGTCCGCAACCTCGTGAGCTGGGTATGGTGGAATGGGACACTATGTCCAAGCTATCAGCCTACGCTGGGGTGTCGCGCCTCCCTGTAGTAACTTCGAGCAATCTCTTTCTCTTGGCACTCCTCATGTGCTTGAAGTCGAAAATAAGGAACCCGATGGGATCACGGACCGCAGGGTCTCAGCCTCACACATTAGGGGGCCTTGGCCTCGCAACCCGTTTAGGGCATTAATACGTGGGGTATATCAGATTTCCCAACCTGCTGGATGAATGGACTTAACTAATAACTCGGCTAACTGATCGCATTGCATCGCATTAGTTAGGGTGGCAACTCGGAAGTCGAGGTCACTCTGAGGGAGTGCTGACATACGCGATCATTAGATGGAGTCACTCTAGGGAGCGTTGTGGCGAGGGCATGCATCATATCATTCTGCATGCATGTATTTTAATAAGAGTTGCTAGGTGTTAATGATTGACTATGTTTCATTAAATTCATATTATAATTGATGTCTGTTGTAACTTCAGATTAATAGCACCCACTAGGTTGATCACTCACTCCCACTCTAGGACGATGTTTTAAAACACCAACCAGACTCTTTACTAGATTCAGGTGAGGCGGAGCTCGACGAGTCGAGCAAGATGAGCAAGGATAGGAAAGAGGAGTTTTCTTGCTTCCAAACTTTTGGCGGATCTTTTTAGTTGAGTTCGGGCCGCCACGGGGTATGGACCAGGGCCCTAGTCGCCTTGGGTCATGTATGGGTGAGACTAGTTCCCTATTTAGATGATTTTGAATTCATCGTTTGTATATTTTTAATTTAATAGCAATTGATACTACTTTATGTTGTATTTATACTTCATGCCTTGTTAAATCCTTCATTGTTTATGAGATCATCCAAATGCAATCAAAATATGAAGCCCATTAGGGCACCCATGACACATGAAAAATCAGGAGCCAAGTTCTTACACGGCCCCTAAAAACTCGGGGTGTTACAGTAACTTTTTAGGTTTTTTTTTTCTTCATTTTTTTTCCTGTTGAGGTCTTTTTCTTCATATATCAATGGTGTGGTTGAGCAGTGAATAATTTTGTTACTTTTTCTTTTCATGATAATATATTAGATAGATGGTACTTAACAATCCTGCATATGGGAAATACATGTTAAGACATGCCTATGAAAAGTAAATCAGATGTCATTACTCTATTCTGGCATTAGAGAGTATGACAGATCTAAACCCTAGAAGAGTTGTTGCCATATTCGTTTTATGTAGTACAGTCATAGTTTATGTTAAATGTTATCAAATTACATTTCAGTATATTGGGTAAAAGGACCCTATAAATGTCGGCTTGTGTGGCTAACTTTGTGGTTGGGGAGCCTGCTGGATTGAGACAATCACCCATACATTTCCATCTATTTCACATTCGATTTATACTATTCATTTGCATCGGAATCCTGTTATCTACGGATGTGTTTTCCAAGCTCATTATATCATCTTGAAGTGTTATTTACGGCATATCTCTAATGGTTTTCCTGTTAATAGGTTTCCTTGCCAGTCACTCATGAATGGTACTCATTTTCTATAATGTATTTTCACATTTCGTTAATCGCGGCATGGTTGCTTTTCCTTGAAGTTTAGCTGGTATGGTTTCTCTAATCTCAAGACTATCTGTTATAGCCTAATCTGTTACCTTATTCACAATGATCTAGTACTCATTTACTGTAATATATGACGGGACTTCCTTATTATAGTCATGTGTTGTCTTAACTGGAGGAATATTTTCATTACATGTTGTTCCATTTTTCAGGAAATAATATTGAGCACACCATTCTTGTTCATTACAGAGACGTTTAGGAGGTACTTTTCTACGTTTCTGTTCATATTGGAAAATTGACACTTGCATCATTCACTACATATTATATCATTTTAATTTAACTTTCTGCCTCCTATGAAGTTAGTTTTTCAAATTTCTGTCGTATAATCTTATTTATTTTAACCCTCGAACCAGATTCTAGACATGGGTTAGGATTTTCAATTGGAATCAATATCTTTAGAATTTGTCAGAAAATAATAGGTTGTGAAATGTGAACTTCTTAACATGTAATCATAGGTGAACTTATACCAACATATAAATTATTCAACCTTTTCTCAAAGAGGAGATGAAAGGACTTCAGATGTTCCAAATACATTTCCATGCAAGATTGCTTGACTTATAACTAGAGTCAAAATGAAGGATCGATTGAGGAATTGAATTTGCCTATATTTTACTAAGCTTGTAGAGTTGGTTTATTCCCCATATAATGGAAGAAATTCTACTTATTATTGTCAATCTGAGTATACGAACCTGATAGTGTTGGTTATCAATTGGCGATGGAGAGTGAAGAATCGGGAGAAGATACAGATAATGTCATGGTTGTAAGGGCGATGATGGCTTGTGTGGCAGCTGTCGGGGAATATTATCATGAATACATGTTCAAACAGCAAGCTCGTCATGGAGAGGATGAGCGCGCTAGGTTCATCAACTCTATCATTAGGGCTAGTGATCGGGATTGTGTCATGTAACTTAGGATGAATCAAGAGACGTTCTTCGATCTATGTACCCAACAACACGAGAAGACAGTGTTGCGTGATACTCAGTGTGTGAGTCTTGAAGAATAGTTAGAGATGTTCCTACATACATTGGGGCACAATGTTCAGAATCGCGTAATTGGTCATAGATTCATTCGATCGGGTGAAACTGTGAGTCGCCACTTTCATAGTGTATTAAATGCAATTGTGTCGTTGTACTCAATTTTCGTTAAACAGGCTGGATCAGCGATTCCATTTGAGATTTAGACAAACGCAAATTGGGCTACTTACTTTCAGGTATTAATTATGGCGGGTCGTATTTTCATATATGTATTTTATACTACCCTTCATTCACACCTTTATCCAATGTATCTAGGATTACGTTAGGGCAATTGGTGGTACACACATCCCTGCTCAAGTGCTTGTCGGTGACCATACGAGTTTTCGCAATCAGAAGGGGGTCCTCTCCCAAAACGTACTGACAGCGTGTTCATTTGATATGAACTTCGTTTACATATTGATCGGTTGGGAGGGTTCTGCTTCAGATACGAGGGACTTACACAACGCATTGAGTCGATCAGATGATCCCTTTCTTGTCCCACATGGTATTTAGTTATCAGTCGATCAGAGATTGTCAATCTATTTCATCACCTTAACTTATGTTATTATTCACTTAATGGGATATTGATTCAAATGTGTAGGAAAATATTACGTTGTCGATGCTGGGTATGCACATTCATCCGATTTTATGGCTCCATACCGAGGCATTCGATACCACTTACAGGGGTATCGAACCGGGAGAGCACCTGCCAACATGGAGTTGTTTAATTATCGACACGTACAGTTGCATAATGTAATTAAGCATTATTTTGGTGTTATGAAAGGCAGATTCCTCATACTGAAGACCGCCATGCAGCATGAATTCCACACACAGATCCAAATTATGATAGTTTATTGTGTCTTACACAATTTCATACGTACTAGACCAGAATATCAAAAAGAGATGGACTACGCTGGAGTATCTGCCACTGATGGGGAGAGTAACCCAACGCCTCACGAGGTTTCAATGAACGAAGAGCGATAATGGTTACTACGAGCATCTCAGCGTAAAAAAGATGATTGGAATCGCGTGCGCGATGCTATAGCAACCAAATTGTGGGCAGATGCACAGCAAAATAGTATGACTAGATAATTGATCGCTATTTGTTACAAATTCCATGACTTGCTGTTATTTACTTTCTAAATCATGTTACGTACCTATCAATGGAATTGTAATCTTTCAATCTCTGATATGGCAGAGTCAACATACGAAGATACCAAATAATGTTTTTGATAGTCGATCTTTTAAAGTAGGGATCACATTCTTATAATTATGGCTGACTTATGCAAATCATCATATGTACTTGATATTCAGGCGGTATAGCAGACAGGATGTCTAGTGATCCATCGACATGTGTACACATTCATCGGCCAAGACATTATTGGTGCCCACACGATCTTCGCCACGCACGAAGACGGTGAAATCCCTGGCCCTAAATTTTTGCCAACCTGGGGTTAGACGTCCTTACGCAATGGGTCAACCATAGCACCTTGGTAACCTCTCAGAACCCAATTTCAAAGCCAAAGAAATCATGTAGAACCTAATTCCTTTAGAAAATAAGAGTAAATTAACTAACACTACGTTAGATTACCTGTGAAATTGTCCCTGATCGCTTTAAATACGTTCTGAAAAACCCAAAACTTGTAGAACCAATGACGCTATCTTACCCTGAAATCCAGGATCAAACTCTAAACCAGTTTGTTCCCAGGAACCCTTTGAAACCTTGTATTGGATCTAGACCATGCGTCGGAAGTCCGATATCTACAATCTTAGACGGTTATGACCGCTTAGCTAGAATTGACAATCGTTTCGAAAATCAAGCTCAACCGATGTTCTGAGACTATTTCATTGAGCCTGGACTGAAGAGAGTAAGAAATGGCTAAAGGTTTAGGAAATTAATTTCAAATCTGGCATGTGTCTTTGTGCGTTATTATTAAGCGTTCTGACCGTCAGAATTCAGCCAAATTTCACCATCGGGTCAGAAAAAATTTCTCTTTCATACCATGAGACTTGTAGACCTGATTAAGGCACGTTGACCGCTGAACTGAAACTGGACAGCCATGTGCGATCTGGGAACTCTGTCGGTCTGAAAACTCGATGTGTGCTAAATCCAGTAACCATGAGCTTATGTTCGACCGCGTTTGGTCAGGGGACCTCCCGAAACGCTCTTTTGGATTGGAACAGTCCCGATTTGGTTATAACTTAAGTATACTTTGTTCCCATGTCTATTTAGGTTATGTTTTAGCCTTTATAAGGGCTTTAAACCCTCTCAAAACCCTCCCATCCGAATTTGCAACAAACCCTAGATAGAGAGAGAGAGAGAAAGTGAGAGATTTTGAGAGAATAGTGAGAGAGATTTTCCTGCCACTTGCTATAGCTATTGCACGTATCGAAGCACTGCACTCAAATCACTTTTCCAGCGATTTCAACGCACTTCTAGGTAAGAAAACCCTAACCTATCGCTGTTTTAGAGATTCCTTTAATTTAATAGCGAAGTAGCTTATATATCTTGTGCATTAGGTCGCCTTTACGCCGTTGACGAAGCGTATGCGTTCAAATCGAATCGATACACGTCTAAGACAAAAGGTGAGGATTTTAGACGCTTCGATTGACTGATTTCAAAGCTTTCAATGTCGTTTAATAGTAGATTATCGACGAGCATGCCGTTTGACATGTAGATCATGCTGTCCGTTTTTCATTTCGTAAACGTACGGTAAATATGAGATTTAGGGTATTTTAGGCATTTATAGAAAATACTGAATATGTCTGTATTTTGCTGAAATTCTTGACACGTAAATTTATCGTGTTATGATATTATATATGCGTGTATAATCTATTTGGCGAAGAGATTCGCTCTAATGCGCACTTTGGGTCGACATACGCTATGTAGACTAAAGTGTGTAGACTAAGTGTTTGTATAAATGTTTGTATTAGTATGTATTGAGTAAATGGTGTTATAAATTGGTTTTGAGAATGAATTCTCAATCCACCTGATGTTGTATACGATTTCCTACATGTTCACTATATGAATTGATTTCCTTATCTGTATGGAATACATGTGTTGGTTGATTTACTTACTTTGTATGCTATAACATGTGTTAACATGCTAGTATTGTTGAACTTCAATTCTATTACTCTCATATGATCACTGGTATGGATTACACATGTTTGGGGCTATGCTTTAGTCCAGGTAGTCGGTAATGGATTGAATTAGTGGTGGGCTTCTATTTGCCACAGTGGACGTGTCGATGAACGTGAGTCTTATTTTGAGTTGGCGGCAGTGGTTAGGTCACACGAAGTGTTTTATGCACTTCATGTCGTTCAGCTTAAGATGCGCCCGTACTAGTCGAGCCCGTCAAGTAACCCGACTGGCCATTGTATGTTCACCCTGTATGAGTCATAACTGCTTGAACCTAGGGTACTGAACTTACCATTAAAAACCCTGTTAACCATAGTACCTTGATCCATAAAGACTCATGAGCCGGGCATGGTGGTATGGGACACCGTGGTCGAGTTGTCGGCCTATGCTGGGGCCACAAACCTCCCCGTAGTGACCAGTGAGCACCCTACTCTGAGCAGATTATGGTGGTATGGGACACTATATTCTTGCTGTCGGCGTACACTGATCAGGTGACGAGCCCTTTATAGTGACCTTGAGTTTATCCTGACACCGCATGGAGGCGACGAGCCCTGATGCAGTCTTAAGGATATAATTAAGTCTATATTGATAAGGTGATGGGGGAGAGGTGCAACGAGTGCGAGCAACAGCCCTGGCAGCCCTTGCAATGACCTAAAAATATAACATCGCATGAGATTAATAGGAGTGACGACCCTAGACAGGATCTGTGTTGGGATTGATATAAGCAAGGTGCCCTAGTTTTTCAATCCTGCTGTATGAAAATGGCTAATAACAACTCGGTAATCATTATCCATATCGCATTACATGTGCCTGGAAGATATGGAGCACTGAGGAACGCAAGCATGCCGCGGGCGTAAGATGGTACCGTATGAGAGAATATGTCGGTGAGGGCATCCATCATGTCATTTCTTGCATGCATTAACAACAGTATCTAGTAATGTTTAATTGTTTGCTTTACTATTAACGCGTGATTGATTTGATAACATGCTAATCTTTGCTCTCTTATCCCACTGAGTTGATCACTCACTCCCACGTTACGGGATGGTGTTTCGAACACCCACCAGTCCCTATTGTAGTTGCAGGTGATGGCACTGCTTGTGAAGTGCAGCCAAACTTATATGATGATGAGGAGAACTTCTCCTCCGTGTTTTGATCGACGGGATTACAGGGAGGTTGATTAGACGCCTTGACACTTGTCATTTTATATTTTTGGAGCACTCATGTATATTCTTTTCTTTCCATTTTTGGAGTATACATGTATTTAATTAACCTGGTAACATGTTCACACTCTGGAGACTTACAATCAATTATATATTTTATGTATTTATCACAGTCTTCCGCTTGCTAATTTAACTGTCTCTGGAGTATGATATGTTGTTTTGGCTTAGTCTCAATCTTGTTTAATGTCATTTTACAGACAGCATGCATTTATCATTATCTATGTTGCATAAGTGACGTTCTAGAACTCGGGTGTTGGGTTTCTACCCGACCCCCGATTTTCGGAGTGTTACAGGATGCAAGGGCGATAATGGTTTCAAACGTGAGGCGTACCAAATTACCGCCGACGCCATTACAAAGCATACCAATATAATCCTCAAGTGGTAAAATGTCTCTAACCAACTAAGGTATTACAAGAGAGAGTACACTGCAGTGAAGGATATGCTGGCGGGGAGCGGGTTCGAATGGGACAACAAGCGGATGGTGGTGACGGCTCCTGATGAAGTCTGGGAGGAACATCTCAAGGTATTATTTGTTTCAATATAAAGTGAAAATATTCGTATCAGTATACACTTCTTATGTACTTACTTCTCATTAATGTACGACTACAGTCTCACCCGCGTGCAGAGAAACTCCGCAGTAAACGGATTAAGAGAATGGATGATCTTGCAACTATCGTCGATTCGAACCAAGCATCGGGACATTTTATCCAAGGTAATAGGAGTATAGCTGCATCAGCGTCATCATCTCGTCTTCAACAAGAACTCAATGATGCATGGAGAGAGCTAGATGATGACCTCGACGATACAATTGACTTGTCAGATGATTTTATCACAGACTCTGCAGGGACCATCCCATTTTCGCTGGACAGTCCTTCGATTGGACAACACGGCTCACGTAGCACTCCCACTTACACGTCTAATTCCAATGCCACTCTAAGTGGGAGCGCAGGGAGGAAACGATCGTGCCCTGCTCGTCCTTGTGAAGTACTCGAGGCCTTTCTACAGACCGTTGCTGACTCAATGCTTAAATTTAGCCTCGGTAAGTCGGTGAATCGCACTTCTAAAATACATGATATACTAGAAGAGGTCCAAGGCCTGACTAACTAAGAGTTTTTTGAGGTTGGTCAGCTCTTGAGTAAGGACAAGGATCTGGCATCATTTTTTGTGAGTCTGCGACCTGAGCGTCGCATTGACTAGTTGAAAAAAATACTTCATGACCACTTTGGTGATCGAGGTGTCGGATCCATCTGAGGATTCGAATTTCTGGGTTTGTTGTTTTGGCTGTTAGCTGCTGGTCTGTAATAACTTTGAATTACATGATTTTCTTAGATGATTTGATACCTTGCTTTAATTTTTGAGACTGACACATGATAGTATATACGAATATGAGGATTATGCTATGGCCATAACTTTTATATAATTAACATATTTTTTATGGTGTCACATGCATCCATTGGTTAGTTTATTTTCTTAAGACAATACAGACCATACAATCCGCTTGCTTGGAAGGGTACATATATATGAGTGGTTTTTGTTTTCATTTAGTAAGTTTTTTTTATACTTTCTGATGTTATTCAATAGGAGAATACTGAATGTCTGCTTAGTTAGCGAATTTTTATTCCAATACACGAATCTCGTGCCAATTACGTCCTTGTCATTGCAGATGGGAAAGGATAAGTATTACGTCGTCTTGGTGCGTCGTAGGCCTGGCATATACATATCTTGGAACGACGCTCGGGTGGAGGTGGAGGGGTTTAGTGGAGCGAGACACCACGCATTTAGGAACTGGAAAGAGGTAATGGCATGTTGGGACAAGTACTTTAGCAAGGCATGTGCACTGTCGGGAGCTTGCATGGCATCTCATGCGGTTCAGGTCACCGCATTTTCTGACGACCGGAACATCCGCCATTCTTCGTCACACTCCAGTCGACAGACGATGCCGACGGCACAAGCGTCGACGGCCATGGTTTCTACGGCCATGTCGACTGATGATCTTCCCCCATCACCCCGATCAGATGGAGAGATATTTTGTGCTCTTCTAGTTGGTGTTGTAGTCTTTTTTCTTGCCTTCCTTGTCATTTTTATATTCTAACCCTATCTGGATGACTGACACTCTTATTGTATCACTTGATACTTTTTCTCTCTTTTTGCAACACAACGTTGGTTCTCATGTTTTCATGCATCGTTATTCAAGCCTGATGTATATTTTTTGGGATCTATCTCTATCACACCACTCCCACATGATGTGGTCTATCCGGATACGTGGACATGTCCCCTGCTGACAATAATGTTGATTGAATACACTACATATTGCCAATTTCATTAGACATACATCGGTGGGCCCCACACAATTTTATGACCTTCGAAAACACTAGTGTGGTCCACATGCAGTTTGAAATATATTGATATCTATTTTATATCTCCATATGGGCCTGTATGGTAGGTATGAACAGATTTGATCTGGGAGTAACTGGCAAAATAAAAGGCTGGGTAGCTATATGTTGAGGTGTTGTGGTGTTGTGGTTCACCTGAGAAATGAGAGGTATGTGTTTCATCCTTTTTGTTCATACATTTTTATCGATCATTTTATGGCTTGATCCCAGAAATGAGAGGTATATACATTTCAGGTGGACCACACCACATGAAAACAATAATGATTGGACATGCATCATTAAAGTCCTCGTAAGGCCCACTGTACTGTTTATTTGATGTCCAATAGGTTGATTAGGTCATACAGCCCCAGATGAATGGAAAAAAGGAAAATGAGCTTGATCCAAAACTATCATGGCCTGAAATTGTATTTTAACGGTTGACGCTCTCTCAAAACTATTTCCTATAATTTGGTCCACTATATATTGGGATGCACCAAATGTTTTTTTTCACCAATCTTAAAATGATCTGTTAAATTAGATGGACGGCATGGGTGAGACATGTACATCATGGTGGGTCCCACGAAGCAGCGACCACCAGCCAAAGGCTGCTGTCAGGGCGAGTACCCAATCCGTTTCCCCGATGCAAGCAGGTGGTTTGGCAGGAGACGGTTATGACCATCCTTTGCTCGTGACATCTGCCTGTTGTAGTTGAAGTGCCTGGATGGCAACCAATCCCACGCCTGTCCAAACACACCGTCACTCAACCTAATCCCATCCAGGCCGCCCGTCCAAACAGGCCATAGGTGGGACGCTGAATACAGCAATCCAATGGGATTGCATATAATCCACTGACACCTTATCGAAAGGCGTGCAATCCACCCTAATACAACCCAATCCCATCCAGTGTGCCCGTCCAAACATGCCCTAAATCTCAACTGTTTAGCTCCTACATTGATCCATAGAAGGTTACAAATCCAGCATAATACATACAAGAAAACAAGATATGGAAAAGGCAAGGTTCAATAGAGATATTCATGCTTAGGGCCTATTTGGATACCACCAAATAAGTTGCTTTTTAGCTTATGTTAACTGATTAAGTTACTTTTTTAATACTTTAGTTAGTTTGGTAAGCATTATTGTAAAAGTAACTTATCTCTGTTTGACTTATTACTTTAAAACTTCTCTCCCTTATAGTCCATCACAAAGGAGACTCTCTCACGATCCATATCAAAGGAGGCCCCATATGATGGACTATTCACATGGAAGGTGGGGCTCACACGATGAACAAACAATAGCAAAGGTGGGCCCCACATGATGGGTGACCCCATATTAATGTGAGCCCACTTAATGAATGGTCTACGTCAAAGGTAGGCCCATAATGATAAATATCCCACATTCAAAGTGAGCTGGTACAATGAATGACCCACTTCAAAGATGTGACCCACACGATGGATGAACAATATTAAAGGTGGGCGCTACATAATGGACATTACACATTAAAGGTTAGCCTCTAACGAACAATGGCCCACATCCAAGGTGGGCCCCACATGAATGAATGGTCCACATCAAAGGTTGATCCCACATGCTGGACGGTGGATGTAAGGGGTACCAAAAAAGCTTGAGAGATAAATATTTATGATGCTGGAAACCAAACATACTGTTTTAATTTTTGATTAATAAGTATATTATTTACCGATCATGCTTATTCGATGAATAAGTAGAAACCAAGATTAGCTACTTGTGACACAAGTAGCTTATCTAAGTAATTTACAATCCAAATACCCCCTTAGTATCATCCATTTACATCCACGGCATCACCCACTCCCATTCAACAATGATCTAATCTTTTCAGGTACACCATCTCATGCATTTGTTATGCACATGTGACAATGTTGAGTTGTCTATGGGCCCGTTTAGATGCCCACGTCATCCATATCATAAGTTAGGTGTTACCCATTATGAAAAATACACTCCAAAAAGTAGTCTTATTAAGAACTTAGGTGCTAAATGAGAGTGATTTTTGTGAGTACCTTCATCTTGACAAGACTCGCCTTATTAATGGGTTGGATGGGTTTATAGACACCAATAGACAAAAATAGAAAAAAGAAAAAAGACATTTATATCATTTTCTATGGTAGGTGTTCTCCATTTTTTCATCCAGTGTGGCTCATCAATTATAAAAGAAATAGACAATGATTATAAATTAATTGTCTCTTGGCATCAGTTACATTTGACTGCAATCATAGTAAAATATCTTTATATTACTTCAACATTATATCATCACCAAAATAAGTTAATGTTACTATTTGAATTAGAGATTTTCGTGATAATTTAAATAAAAAGGTATAGTAATTACAAATTACCTTACTTGTCTCCTAAATACAAATGTTTAAATTTTCATGATAATTTAAACAAAAAGGTATAATGATTACAAATTACCTTACTTGTCTCATAAATACATATATATATATATATATATTTAAACATCATCCGGTGAGGTCATCTCAAAGCAAGGACCAAATATCAGCCGCATAGATCCCTAAACCTTGGAATCACTTGCCAGCATTGTATAATACCTCTTCCGTCGATGGTTTAGTTCACAACTTAAAACCTTTCCATCTAAGGAGATTTGGTGCTTGGAACATATATAGTGGGACCATAAGAGGGAGGTTTGGCTCACTATTATTGGGCCCCACATTTACAAACCGAAAATCCAAACGGTGTTGTACAACCACTCAGCACGAGCATTGCAAACTACCTCTTTACATCAATGGTTCGGATCACAGATGAAAATTGGGCATAAATATATTGTGGGGCCACTGTATCATTGATTACCACTAGGCCATAATCTTGGGAATTGATGGGGGAAATGCAAGTCCTAAAAAAATCATGTGTTACATAAGGGAACCTTGTGGAAAAACACACATTGCAAAATAAGTGGGCCCCACTTAATCCCACCAACTGAATCCATCCGCTACGATCTTTCATCATCACCAGCAGCAACATTTAAGCCAATCCAACTAATTGGGGTATGCTACATGAATCATTTTATGTCATTTTACTCTATCAAATGAGTAAAAATGCTACATAAACAACAATAATAATGTGCTAGTAAATCTCATTTATCTATTGTATAAAGTGTAGATGGATAAGTGAGAACTTTGTCTAGGCAATTAATTTTGTGGAATTCTTAAACTTTGAGGTTTAATGGGACATCATAAGGAATTTCTAACATAAGTTAGGAGTATTTTCATAGTGTGTTCACTTGTCAACAGACGACTTAGATTTTACTTGTTCTGCCTCAATGAGTGATGCCAAATTTTTAGTGCCTATACTACACTATTTTAGCCCGCACCCTTTTCTCATTCCGTTATATGAAGGGATCCTCTGGGGAACTTTCTTCCCAAGTCGAGCTTTATGGCCTGACCATTATGTGTGATGGCCATTCATGCCAGGAACTTGGTAGGTTTCCTTTAGGCTATTGGTTGTACCAATAATCAATCGTATCCAGAACTCAAGTGGGCCAAGCCATTTGAAACCATAAAAAATCATGATTTAAGCATCTAAAAGCACTTGATAGGGCCGACTCGCTGAATTGCCTAAAATTTAGTGTGACTCATCCAATACACACAAAATATAGGCTGAATGTTTAAACCATATTTCACATGGCCTTATATACAATCAAGAAAGTTTCAATGGGCAGCATCCACTCTCAACTATTGTCTATGGTGTGGCCCATCTAAGTCATGGATAGGCTAGCTTTTAGGTCAATGGATCACCATGGAACGGTGCATCAGATTCATGGGGTACATGTCCATCTAACATGCCTACTTAATATAAAATTTATATATTAATTATCATTGGATAGCTTTGTTGGATTTCTTAAGGGAAAGTTAGGGTGGGCCTTTTGAGAAAAGGGTGGACAACTTTAGTGGGCCGTACGGTGATATTTTTATGAAATTCACTTTGATTACTAGGTGCTTCACTCGTATTAGGAGGAATTTTAATATGAAATCTAATAGTTGGAGTGATTTTATATAATCATCATGATGTGCTTCTTAAAAATTAAGATTGGATGTCTCTCTCTCTCTCAACTATTTCCTTAAGTGTGGCCTACCTGAATCAAATGCCAGCTTAATTTTTTTGACCTGTACTGGAGCCAGATTATCCATCTAATGTTGGGAATGGATTCATAATAAATGACAGTGAACCCTTAAAATATCAAGGGCAACATCCCTAGCTAATATATTAAGGGAATTTTAGTGGGATGCCTACCATTGATTTTTCGCAGGGCTGCATTGCACCAGGGCCAAAAAAATTAAGCTAACATGTGATTCAAGATGGCCATCTAAAATAAAACATTTGAGAGAGATGTAGGCCCTTAAATTTTATAGGGCTACATGGTAGTTATATGAAATCCACTCCAGTCATTAGATGCCACAATAGAATTTATGCATGGGGCTCAAAAACCAAGCTCATCCATTTTTCAAGTAGGCCAAATCAATAGAAAATGTTTGGAGGGAGGACATACCCCTGTACACTATTTCCAATTGTGTGGTCCACCTGAATGATAGATGGGGATGATTTTTTTTCCCTAAGCCTAACATCAGGTGACATACCTATTGGTCGGGGTGGATTTCACATAAACATCGAAATGGAGCCCCAATCACCAACGCCTCTTCTTATATATAAAGCAGGTAGTTTTTTTTATAAAATTCCCTATAAATATAATCCACGTGACTCGCACGTGCCATGTCCAACGGCCATCTTTAATAGCAAATCTTTCCACGTACGCTTTAAAAGTGCATAAATGACCCATTTCACCCAAATGTCCCCAAACAAAAGGCCTTAAGGCATTTGCATCCCATCCCCACCATCATACAATGCATCAGATAAAATCTTAGTACATTTCAACAAATCCGTGGCATGTTGTTCCACGGACACGATCCGAGGCTCCAATCCTGCTCAACGGCTGAGAGTGACGATGAAAATTGCGGCATTTCGACAGTGAAATCGTCGTTTCTCACATCCGATTGCTCATTGGACATATCCCCACCGTCACCGTACCATTCTGGGACCGTCGGCATCGCTGCCGGAATGATATCGAGCAATGATGATAAATCATCCTCCATTGAATTGATCTCGTCCGCCCGATCATTCTCCATCTTCGTCCCTGTCGATCAAACGGAAAGGATCAAGCGTCTGAAACTGGATGATGATCAAACGGCATTGGCGTTGCCAAATGTATCAAATTGCAATGCGTTTGGACCAAAAAGAAAACGAGAAAATCTTGAAATTTTGTGGGACCCACCATGATGTTTTTGTAGAATCTAAACCGTGCATCAGGTGTGCCGCCTCATATTCACTGTACAGTCCAAAACTAAGACCAGCTGAGAAAAGTTTTTAGACACCACAGGGAACAATGCAAAATCATGCCTCGTACTACTAAAATTCATGTGGTGTGGCTCACCTCGATTATGGGATTCCCTGATTTTTGTGTTGTCCTTTCATGCTAGTGGGGTACGTCTGATGAATGGGTTGGATGGAATATATACTGCACATAAGTCAAAATTTCTGTGCCTCAGGTGGTTTCCCCCTCCCCATTGCTCCCCATATTCCTTGTTATGTGCACTTCCTGATTGTTGAATTAGACTGATTTTTGGGAGCTGGCCCAAACATGGCGTGGCACATCTGATGGATGGTTTGGATGTCTCAGATACATCACGGTGGACCCCAGACAGCTTAAAATCATGAGAATTCCCGTTCCATGTGATCATTCCCCGTTTCTAAATCCAAACCTTTGGAATTGAGAAAGCGGCGAATTGATGAGATTGGTTTTTGGTTTTTGGTTTTTGAGTAATACCAGGAGTATAATTGAAAAGAAAATTGATTTTTAGGGCATGCTTGAGTGCTATAGGTTGCAGTGCTCCTAGTTGCTTCGGTCCAGTCAAATCGATCTGAACCGTCTATTAAGTCCATAATATAGTTCATGGACTATCATACAAAAATCATACAGATCAGATGAATCTAACCCATCCTTGATTTAGCCTATCTTTCTTTAACCATCCTTTTTTCAAGCTATAGATGTGATGGCTACAATCGTCTAACAAAAGTGATTCTTTAGAACTATAAGCAGTTTATGATGGACCTTAACAAAGAGATTAATCAAATTGTTGTTTGGACCTATTTCGTTAAACAATCTTGACCGTCAAAGGCCATCGATCAATGGTTAATATTTATTTGGTCGGTGTGATCTTTGCCTTGTAGCCCAAGAAATGCATGTTTGGACATAATGAATGAATTGAACCAAGCACCCTAATGCAAGTAACAGCAGTGTAACTTCCAGTGCTTTGATATCATGGGATCATTTTTCCATAATCTTTTAAAAAATTAAAAAAATAAAAAATCTCTAATACATAATCATGATTAAATAAAATGAGATGAAATCATTTTTAACTAGCAACTAAATGGTCCTTGAATTTTTTAAGGGGAATGCTAAGATCACCCATCCCAAAAGTTTTTAAGTGGCACGTGGATCTCTAATCATCGATCTCAACCATCCATTCATTTCTACCACTTGGGAATAATCCAAGTAAGAAAATTAGATGACCCTAACCCCTAGCAACCATATGTTTTTTTTACAAGCCATAGAAGGGATGGTTAGCATCATTAAACCAAAATGCTACTTTGAAATCATAAGCCATTCATGATGGAACTATTTTATGAGCCATAGAAAAATAATTAGTGATTTTGGAATCTCTATTCTTAAGGTTGCATTTGGTTGCACAAATTTCATGAAATAACGTGAAACTCTGCACAAAATTAGACTGATTAACCATGAAATTTCACGTATTTGGTGCAACCAAACACACCATTATAGAATTTCTAAAAATCCCAAAATGGAGTGCTCTTTTGCACTATATTGGAAAGAAATGAAAGAGCTCTTCCATATCCACATGAGTAACATTGCATCATTTTGCAAAAATTCTAATAAGATTAGAAAATTAAAAAATCTTCACTTATTTTTCCTGAAAGGGTGCGTTTGGTTGCAACAAATATCTTGAAATTTAATGATATTTTGCATGAAATGGTACTGATTAATCATGAAAAATCATGATATTTGGTGCAGCCAACTGCATCCAATTACAGCATGCAAATTCATCGATTCATCTGCAATTCATAGAAATGGAGCTACTGTATCTAAATCTCAAAGCAAAACTCACCAATCGATGAATGAGCGTGACCCATATCGTCCCACTGACTAGCTGATCCCACCGGCGTGGACTCACCAAAATCCGGCCCTGAAGGATTTGTGTCTCCAACCCAACCATCTAAATTGCATTTTTCCGTTTCGGGCTCTGGCAACAGCCCTTCTCTCTGCCAATCATTACCGTCTGTCATCACCTGGGCCTCCTGCAACAAAGAATCCAATAAACCGCTATTGCTCCGGTCCAATGATGCAGAAGCTGGATCAGGAATTTGGGATGAAGGGAGCTGCAATTTCATGGAGATTGAGTGAGTGGGAAAAAGCCCGTCGGGATCGAATGTGGATTGAATAGGCTGTGGATTAAAACCAAAGCTGCTAGAATTGAATTGAAGTGTTTGAGGATGCTGGTTCTGCTGATTTTGTTGTTGGGTGTGGAGATTTTGATCGAACAAAGGCGGAGTTGGCAGAAAATGAGAAGAGAATGGAAGAGACAAAGAGGCAGCCGAGGGATCGGCAATGCCATTTTCGCGGAATCGCTTGAATCTGTGAATTTGGGACGGGAGGAGATAATGGTTGTGATCAGTCAGCAGAGGTGGCCTAGCAGAGAAGTTCATGGTAGTATCGAATGGCAATGGCGACAGCTGAGATGAGAAATGGGTCTTCTGGTGCAACGATGAAAGCGAGGATGGCGGCGACAGAGACATCCGGTGTTGATGGAAATTTGATTTCCTTTGCATTTCAGGCGGGTAAAGAGGCAATCCTGCACGTTGTCGCCGTTTGATCCGAGTGTTCCAGTAATTCTTTATCTCGTTATCTGTTCTCCCTGGCAACTATTACAAGTGGATGGAGAATCTATATATTAGAAAAATAAAAGAAAGAAAGAAAGACAGAGATGAAGGCTGCATTTGGATGGGCAATGAATTGAATTACGAATATAACTGCAATTTCGAATGCTAATGAATAAATTCAATTCAACAGCACATCCAAACATGAATGCAAGTGAACTGAATTGAGAACTGCAGTTGCAAGTTGGATATGATGCCATCAATATGAATGCTAATGAAATTGTAATTCTGTTATTTCAATTCAAATCTAATTTGATAGAGCGTCCAAAGACAAATCAGAGGAGAATGCAGAAGGGAATTGAATTGTGAATTGTAATTACAATGTGGATGTCAAGCCATCGATAGGAATGCCAGCTTGGTGATTTGAATCAAAATTCAATTCAATAGCACATCCAAACATAATGGAATGCGTGCATCCAAACACAAATCAGAGGAGAATGCATAAGTGAATCGAATTATGAATATAACAGTAATAACGAATACTAACTAAATAAATTCAAATCAACTGCACATCCAAACACGAATGCAAGTGAACCGAATTGAGATGTGCAATCAGAAGTTGGACATGGAGCCATCAATATGAATGTCAATGAGATCGCAATTTAAGTTATTTCAATCCAAATCCAATTTGATAGAGCATCCAAACACAAATCAGAGAAGAATGCAGAAGGAAATTGAATTGTGAATCGTGATTATAATGCGGATGTCAAGACATCGATACGAATGCCTGCTTGGTTATTTGAATCAAAATTCAATTCAATAGCGCATCCAAACATGAATCAGAAGAGAATGTTGGATAATATGTTGAATTAAATAGACTATAAAAATCGAAAACCAAAAAAGGAAAATAAATTTAGAGAAAGAAAAACTTATTGAATTGAGTCGAGGCGTGACTGAGTCACTCGGCTTGAAATCGAATTTGCTCCCCTTGGACAGCGTCCCAAGTGCAACAGGTTTCCAGAGCAATCGACCTCCAGGATACAACGACTATAACCCGATCTCAGCGGTGCACTCACTGTACACGGGCTCGAACCACTTGCAGTTTAATCAGAAAGTGCTGAGTTGACTCAGCAATGAACTCAGTATCAATGGTAAAACCGTATCAGAGAGAGTTTTATAAGACAGAGTATTTTCGTATATAGACTCCGAAATGGTGCATAAGCACCCTTTACAAAAGGTTAGGTCCGTTGGGTTTAAACCCAACAGGGGCGACTGACTGGAAGGGAAGCATCTCTCTGGTTTAAAACGAAAAGGCGCAAGTGCGAGTAAACTCTCGTACATAAAGTCCTGCGAGTACCCATACACACACCCACGCGAGTACACTTAACCCGCACCCGCACCCACACCCGTGCCCAGCCCAGCCCGTCCCGTCGCGCACGCGCACGCGGATACGGACACGGACACGGCTCAACGCACGCGCGCGCGTGTGTGGTCAATGGCATAAATTAGAGCTATTGGCATAGCCCCCCCACAGGACCAAATTCACATGCCCCCTGAAAAGGGCTCAAGCCCTAGACAAAAAGCCTATCATATAAACAAGAGAATTTCTTTTGTCAAATCCGATATGGGACAAAACCAACACCTCAAAAACACCAAAATTTTAAATGTGGAGGGAAAACACCAAAATTTTAAATTTTAAATTTTTAACATTATTTTAAAACAAATACAACAGAAAACGCAGAAGGGAATTGAAAGTCGCATTTGAACGCACAAGTAAATCGAATTACGAATGTAACTGCAATTACGAATACTAATGAAATAAATTCAAATCAGGTGCACATCCAAACACGAATGCAAGTGAACTAAATTGAGATGTGCAATCACAAGTTGGATATGGAGCCATCAATATGAATACCAACACGATCGTTATTTAAGTTATTTCAATCCAAATCCAATTTGAAGTGCATCCAAACACGAATCAGAGGAGAATGCAGAAGGAAATTGAATTGTGAATTGTAATTACAGTGTGGATGTCAAGCCATCGATACGAATGCCAGCTTGGTTATTTGAATCAAAACTCAATTCAATAGCGCATCCAAACATAATGTAATGCGCGCATCCAAACACGAATCAGAGGAGAATGCAGAAGGGAATTGAATTGCGAATTGTAATTACAATGTGGATATCAAGCCATTAATGTGCATGCCAACGAAATCATAATTTGCTTATTTGAATCAAAATTCAATTCGATAGCACATCCAAACATATATCGAATGCGCAAGTGAATTGAATTGCAAACGTAACTGCAATCTGAATACCAAGCGATGAATACGAATGCTGAAGAGAAAAGAAGACAGATCGATCGTTGTACCTGAGCGGCCATACGGGCCCATTTGTTGCCGAGCTTGGAATGCAATTCAAGGATGAGCTGTTCTTCCTCAGGCGAGAACGAGCCCTTCTTAAGGTTTGGCCGGAGGTGGTTAGCCCATCGGAGCCGGCAGCTTTTTCCGCAGCGAGACAGGCCTGCATTCTTCTGGACAGCGTTCCAATTCCCTTCGCCATGGTTCTTCACGTATTCGGTGAGAATGGCGTCCTCGGCGGCGGTCCACGGTCCTTTCTTTAAAGGCCTGGAGCTGCCCGTCGGCAGTGAGTCTTTGCTGTTGCCGCCGCCGCCCGACCCTCCGTTGGGCGACATTTCGGTTTCTGGTTTTGCAGTTCTTGGTTTATGTTAGTATGATTTGTATTTGTTCCCTCTCTTTCTCTTTTTTCTGGTTTGTTTGGATGAATGTGACTTTGATGAAATGGGATTTGAGAAAAATAGGATCTGTTTTGAATGGAAATGAGAAGAGAGAAAAGGGTGTAGAGAGAAGGTGTGGGGCCCACCTACACCTCCATGCAGAACGTTGTTATGAGGTTTGAGCTTGTGTTTCGGTCCGGAGATGACGGTCCCTCTATTACGTGGTGGGCTTAGGCCTTCTTACGCGTTTTTCTTCCCTGCCCTTGATCTGTCCACCTCCTTAAGTTAGTATGTTGCGCCGTTTTTCCCGCCAATTGACACGTGTGGGGCGTACGTGCCAATACTGGCCCCACCGTGAAATCAGATCAGTCTATTTTGTAGGAGCTGTAGCACCACGTAAAGGAAATCGGATTGCGGACTGAGTTACTCAGTACGCCAGTCGGGCCTGCCGTGAATGTGTGTGGGTTATCCATGCCGTCCATCGGTTTTTTTAGCTCATTTTAGCTGTTGATTCGAAAATTTAAGTATTCTCAAATCTCGAGTGGACCACACCACAGGAAACAGTGGGAATAATGACTTCCACCCTTGAAACTTTGATAGGGCCCACAATGATGTTTATTTGTCATCAAACCTGTTCATTAGATCACACAAACATGGATGAAGGGAAAACACAAATATCAGATTGATCCGAAACTTTTGTGGGCCCCAAGAAATTTTCAACGGTAGATTTTCAATTCACACTGTTTCCCGTGGTGAGGTCCACCTGAGATTTGGATATACTTCGTTTTTGGATGAAAGCCCTCAAATTATCTGTTAAAATGGATGGACGGAGTGGATAAAATATGTAAAATCATGGTGGACCCCACAGTGTTTGCTCAGTACGTAATCCGCGTCCCAAGTAAAGCAATGGATATCCGACGAGACCGATTCTTTGTTGTGTGGCCCAGCTCATGTGCGTGGATCGGCCTGATTTTAGCTAACAAATTCGGGGTTTTTCCCGCCAATGTGTGAGATACACGTGCCACCTGTGGGGCCCACCATGAAATCAGGCGGTCCATTTAGTAGGAGGGGTCCATGACATAAGAACAAAAGAATGGACGGCGAACACATGTTTAGCTGTGTGGCCCACCTCATGTGTGGATCAGACTGATTTTAGCTAGCATGCTTTGCTGTTTATTTCCTGTCAACGTGTCAACACGTCATCCGTGGGCCCCACCAAGAAATCAGGCCAATACATTTAGGAGGGGCCGTGCCACAAAAAGCAAGTTGTGTGGCCCACCTCATTTCGGGATCAGCCTGATTTAGCTACCACGGTTAGCAGCTTTTCCCTCCAACGTCGCATGTGTATTACATACGTGCCAACGGTGGACCCCACCGTGAAATCAGGGCAGTCCACTCTTGAGGAGGAGCAACGTCATCGAAAGCAATGGACGGTGTGTGGCACCTCATGTGAGCCTGACTCCGGGCCATTTATCAAGCCCTGGTCCGATGCATGGGCCCAAAAAGTTCCAAGCCCGATCCTTGTGATACATGAGCTTAGAGGTTCTGAACCCAAATGGCCCATGCAGAGTCATGAAAATGATTTCAAAATGTGATCAGGCCCACTCCATTAAAACCAGCCCTAAGCCAGGATAATGGACCTAAAAGGTAGGCCAGGTCCATAACGGTGGGAAAAGGTTGGATACAACCGGGCAATGTCTACTCGTTGACAGCCCTATATTCTGTCTGTGCTTACCATCCTTCATTTTTTTCAAGAACCACTGGTCCACTTGATGAGTGGACTGGCTTGATTGTAGTGCCAGGGAATGGTCACAAGGCCCACCTAACAAATGGCCCAAATCTGACACAAGTGCAATGTTGCCACATGTGCCATGGATCACCTCTCTAATTTATCCTCATTCAAATAGCCAGCCTTCCCATTTGCCAGTAGGATATTCCAGTTTTGAATTTTGATCCAGCAATTTGGGCCTGAATTATTTTCAGGCCTGCCAAATAAGTGGTCCAAATCTGCCCCATTTTAGGAAAAATTTTCACTGAGAGAATGAGATGTGGGAAACTGGGAGAGAAAGAAAGAGAGAAAGGAGGAGAGAAGGAAGGAGAGGAGGGGAAATCAGGAGAGAGAGGGAGAGAAAGGAGGAGAGATGGGTGAGTGCGGCGCCTCCTTCGGGTAGAGAAAGAAGGGTTAGGGTTCGTTCGGATTTCAGATCGGATCGGTCCGGATTGACTACGGTCCTAACTCTATTTGATGTACGATCGGATCTGAGTGGTCCTACTCGATCCATACCAATCCAGACTTTTGGTTCAGTTTGGATCGAATTGGATCCATCAGATTGGGTCGGATTCACCGGATTGGGTCGGATCTACCGAATTGGGTCGGATTTATCGGATCGGATCAGATTCTGCCCAGCTCTACATAGGGCACACTTGATGAATGTATTGTATATCAATGCAGTCCTTTCATTTTTCAAACCCATTTTAGGAAGTGATCCCAAAATTTAACTAGATTCAAATCTCAGGTGGACCACACCACAAGAAACAATGGTGATTGAACGCTCACCATTAAAAACTTCCCAGGGCCTATTGTGAGAAAGTATGTAATGTTTGTTTTCCATCCAATCTGTTGATGAGTTCAATCAGGACTTGGATGAAGAAAAAATATAAATATCAGCTTGATCCAAGACATATGGGGATATAAAAAGTTTTCAATGATTACTCGTCACTTATTACGGTGGTGTGGTTTAGTGGAGATTTGGATATGCTTAATTTTTATGAATAATGTTATAAGTGGTCCAAATCTGCCCCATAGACACGGCCCTCTTTGGAACCCGCCAGCAGCCCAACTATATGGTTATGTGCCTGAATCTTAGCCCCGTAAGGCTGCATGTTGATGGCAAGGTACTTTATATAAGCTAGTTACACCATATGTTCGGAAAATGGCGTGCCTTTCAGCCAAAAATTTTATTTTAAAAAAATAAAAGAAAAAAAATTTTAATATTATGCTTAATTTGTTGAGCATATTTGAATTTGTGATAAGATTTCTACCGTGACAGGTCTTTAAATACTTGTTGAGGAAGCTGCCACGGTCAAACATGCCATGCATGTAAGGCTACGTATCATGTATCGTTGCTTCTTATCTGTAGAGTGCGAGTAAGATTTTATTTATCATTAAGCATGTATTAATGACACATCATGATATCTCATTAGTCTGCCTGGATGCATTAAAACAAGTGTAAAATTGTCAAACAACCATTTCATATCATGTCAAACAATCGTTTACTCAAAAAGCTTAGCCTATTAAAGTATGGCATATCAATGCATATTGAGGGATTTCATGACTTCAACAAAAACAGATCGTACCTATCTTCGAGCCCTAAGATGCATGCTATAATAATTGTATCGAAGCTTAAGCTGAAAATTCCTTGAGCCATTTTAGGCCTCTTTTTTAATTTTTAATTTTTTATTTTTTAAATATACTCCGGCGCACACATATACCCTTCATAAGCATTCATACATAGGGTTGTACACAAACTAGGCTAGCCCGATTACCTCGCTCTACTTAACCTGAAAAAGCTCGACTCGACCCGACCAAGAACTGAGTTCATGTCGGGACGGGCCAATTTTTTCGGCCAACCCCAGTTCAGCCCGACTCAGTTCGAAACCCGACTCGACCCGACTTGGCCCAACCCACAATTCAATTATTAAACTAATTCTTTTTGTTTGCATGTGTAGCATCTGTCTAAAATTCCAGGTTGCTTATTGGTAGTGGCTAAATACGTATAAGAAAAATGATATATGAACTTTGCAATTGTAACTGTTTGGAAACTACTAGCTGGTTGTATTGTATATTTTTTGTGTGTTTCTTGAAAAGTAATTTTCTTGTACAGAAAACTTTTCGTTATTTGCAATATGGCTTTCTACTTCTTTCACTTAGTGTCAACGTAACTTTTCATGCATCCATTGAAAGGCATTTTCTAGTAGTTTTTTTTTTTTTTCCCTTTCTTAAGTCAGTGAACCTTAATTCTTAATAAGGTCAGGCATGTCTATTTTCCATTTAATGCAGAGAGTTCAATATTCATATCTTTTTTTATGCATCCAACAAATTCTTTCATTTTTAATATTCAATCCCTGACTGTCGTATGAAAGTTCCAAATCTCAGTTTTTACACATGCATCCATGCTAGCTTGAAACATATTATTGAGGTCGTAGTGATTGCACCTAACGAGCTCCATGTGACAACTGTTACATCATGCAATAGTGTTTAGCTTGTTGTCCCGTGGAAATTCAGTTACTATTTGCATATGGATTCATGAGATTTTGCGAGGCAGAGACCAGACAACTAATATTAAGTAGTAAAAAGGAAGCATCATAACATGTTTTATCCAGATAGTGAAGGATTGGTCATCATAGTTTTTGCAGGCTTGACAAGACTGCTCATCAAAGCAGTACTTGTCAAAACGGAACATGCTCTTCCATAGTTCATCTCTCTCAAGGATTTGGATCAAAATCCCTACTTTTTTCTCATCCACATCTGTTGGTTGAAGAAATACTTTTTGTGCTATGGTATTTCTGGCCCCATTTTCTAGAGATGGATTAATTACTTGAACCTCTGAAGTTCTGTCGTATTTCACATTTTCACTGGGGAGGAAATGCCATGGCTGAGGGATTGCTAAGGTGTAGGTTATCTCAACAAAGTTCATGATTATACGCTGAAATCTGGACACCTAAACTGGTCCGAACTCAAAGTTTCGAAACTGATCCAAACTCGGTCTGATTGTTGCCAAGCCTGGTTCGGGCTGGACATGCTGGCCTGGTGATCGAGCCGAGTGAAGTTCAGACTGGGTGTGGCCAGTGACCAGGCCGGGCCAGGTTGGGCCCAGTTCAACTCGGATCAACCCATGTATACCCCATGCATACACATGACCTCAATGATAAAACACAATCTATTTCCCATCGAGCCTTGAGACCCAAATTCAGACCTATATTTTGATTGATTCTCTAGTGAGCTAGTCCTATAACACGGTGGGTTGGGGTTTGGATTGGGTACTATTCTGCGGGGCTTAGCTAGAGAGGGGCAACCATGTCAAAGGTTTTGTGGGGCTCTTTGTAATTTGCGTTTTTAAATCTGAAGCTGTCCATCTATTTATTTGTATCATTTCATGGCACATGAGCACCAAAAAAGGGCAGATGAAAGTCTTAGTGGACCACACCATACAAAGCAATGGGGACTTAAAAACCATCGTTGAAAACTTTTTTAAGGCAGCAAAAGCTTTGAATGAAATTGATATTTATCTTTCCCCTTTTTACAGGTTCATAAAGAGGTTGGATGGCAAGTAAACAACATGGTGGGCTTTTAAGAATTTCTCAGCCATAAAAATTCAATCCCACGTTTCTTGTGGTGTGATCCACCTGAGCCTTACATGTACTTCCATTTTAGACTCATGCCTCAAATGGTCTGTAAAAAATAGCATTGATGGCGCCACAGAGCCCCCGACATAACCATCCGTCTCTAGCTAAGTCTGGTGGGAGTTGTCCCACGTGTGCCAGCAACAGTACGTACGCAAGATATTGGTTGTTCATCAGGTGTACCCACCCTTTGGGTGCTTTGCCCAGGGCAGCTTTATTTATTAGGTGGGACACACGGTCATTGTCCGCCACTTACTCTTATCCGTCCATTTTATCCTGCACGAATGGACCACACAACGATTAGACTGGCCTATCTTTGTGCTAGCCATTGAGTGGAGCCATCTGGATGAACTGTCCACTTTCCACACGTGTGTCACGTTGCCATGCGCAGGGGGGAAAGGGATTGGCTAGTCCCCTTCCACTAGCCAATGGCTAGTGGTCGGTGCTCTGTGGCCCCACCATGATATATGTGTTTCATCCATTCCGTCCAACCATTCTTACAGATAATTTTATGTCATGATTCCAAAAATGAGTTTGATCCAACTCTCAAGTGGACCACACAGTATTGATTTAATTCCCACCATTTAAAACTTATTAGTGGGAACAAAAGTTTTGGAACAAGATAATATATTTTTTTCCCTTCATCTAAATCCGTATGACCTAATCAACAGGTTAGATGTCAAATAACCATTACATTGGGCCCTGGGAATTTTTTAATGGTGGAAATTCAATCACCACTGTTTTCCCATGGTGTGGTCTACCTGAGATCTAAATCTACCTATATTTTGTACTACAGTCTAAAATTATCTTTTAAAATGTATGGACGGCGTGGATAAAACAAATACATCATGGTGGGTCCACATAGCACCGACCAGTAGCCACCCGTCTAGTGTTGGCGTCACTAGCCAGACCGCATCCGCCCAGGGGTCCGGTGCAGATGTATTCAAGAGGCGCGCTACAGTGGTACCCTTACCACTGTAGTCTGGGGAGCAAGTAATGTATGCAAACATCTAACCCGTCCATAGAACGGGTCACCTCATTTTATGACCAAATGCCAAAATTCATCTCAATAAAATACTCATTGGGGCCACAAAACCCTAAATAAAGTTAGACAGGATGCTCACCCTTTATTTTTACAGGGTCTCACTTAAATTTAAAACGCATGAGTTTTTCCCTAACCCTCATCCAGGCCAGATGAAGGGTCAGAACGGCCTGGATTCCATATACAAACCAAGGGCGGCCCTCCCTCACAGATTGTACCCGGTGGTGTGGGACACCTGATTCACAGATCAGGCTTATTTTTAGGCTTTTAGGGTAACACGCGCTGAATAATCTGATCTACAGATTAGATTCTATTCACGCATAACGTGGGCCACACATCTTACCAGTACCATTGTAGCTCTGGCCCCGGTACCACTATATCGCGCCCCTTCTTATTTCGATAGCGAGAAAATGACCACTGTAGACAAAACCTTTTACCCAGCGGTTTTTGACGAGGAATACAAACTTAAGTTACCAACTTAGACTAGCACGTGCGGACAGCGACCTTGAGGACGGAACTACCCTCCTTTTTACGGCCGTTGCTTTACCTTTCCGTCCCTTCTCTCGCCCCATTTTTAAAAAGAAAAGGACGAAAACTCCACCGCTACATCTGTTGCTTGGATTGCACCAGGCTCTAGCCGGATCCCACCCTCTCTATTCATCAACGTTATCTCGTTTTTCCTGAAAATAGTCCCTCCCCGAAAGAAAGTACACATGACAGGTATGATATACATTTACCTAAACGGCATAAACTTTTTGTGGGCCATTGAAATGCCGAATGAAGCTCCCATCTTGGTTTTCGGTTCATACATGCGAAAATCATCCTATTAACATGATGGATTACAAGCAAAACATCATTATAGGAGCATAACAAGGTTTCTACGGTGGAAACATTGTTTCCTGTGGTGTGATCCACCTGATATTTCAATATGCCACCATTTTGGGCTGAAACCATTGCTTTAGATGGAAAAATGGATGAACGTCATGGATAGTCCACATACATTCAAGGCGGGCCCAACTCAATATTTTTAATTTTTTAATTTTTTTTATATTTTACTATTAATTTAAAAAAAAAAAAAATTTAGGTTAGCTTGTTAGTACACACCCATGTCAATACACACACTCCATGTTAGCCACCCCCGCTAGGAATCGATACCAAGACCTCAGGTGTTGACATGAGGTATCTTTACTCAGTCTGCCAATTGAGCTATGGATCTGGGTGTGCCTAACTTAGTTAACTCAGCATTATAAGTGCTTACTAAAAATTTTACGAACTGCTCGGTCAATTTCATTAATTGCTCGATCAAATTCACCGAAGAGAATTTCATGTAAATCTCGGTCAATTTCATTAACTGATCGGTCAAATTCAACAAAGAAAATTATTAGGCTAGGTCAATTACATTTAAAGTTCATTCCAATTCATGTTAGTCTCACCCAATTTCAAGCTTGCCTCGCTCAAATTGATGTTTTCCTTGCTCAATTTTTCGGTTGCCTTGTTGAATTTTTTTGTTGCCTTACTTAACTCCTAGGTTCTCTCGCTCAATTTCTAGGTTCCCTTTGTTCAATCCTTGCTCCAATTTCTACGTTGCCTTGCTCGCCTCGCTCAATTTCTAGCTTCCCTCGCTCAATTCCTAAGTTGCCTCGCTCCAATTTCGATGTTCCCTCGCTCAAATTCTAGGTTGTCTCGCTCAATTTCTAGCTTTTTCGCTCAATTTGTAGGTTGCCTCGCTCAATTTCTAGCTTCCCTCGCACAATTTGTAGCTTCCCTCGCCTCACTCAAATCCTAGGTTGCCTTGTTGAATTTCTTAGTTCCCTTGCTCAATAACTAGAATTCCTTACTGAATCGTTGCCTCGCTCAATTCCTAGCTTCTTTCGCTCAATCCTTACGTTGTTTCGCTCAATTTCTAGGTCGCATCGCTCAAATTCTAGGTTCCCTCGCTCAATTTCTAGCTTCCCTCACTCAAATCCTAGGATTTCTCGCTCAATTCCTACGTTGCCTCGCTCAATTCCTAGGTACCGTCGCTCAATTTGTAGCTTTCCTCGTTCAAATCCTAGGTTGCCTTACTCAAATGCTAGGTTGCCTCGCTCAATGTCTAGCTTCCCTCGCTCAATTCCTAGGTTACCTTGTTGAATTCCTACGTTGCCTCACTCAATTCCTAGGTTGCCTCGCTCAATGTCTAGGTTCCCTCGCTCAATTTCTAGCTTTCCTCGCTCAAATCCTAGGTTGTCTCGCTCAATTTTTAGCTTCCCTCGCTCAAATCTTAGGATTCCTCGCTCAATTCCTACGTTGCCTCGCTCAATTCCTAGGTTGCCTCGCTCAATTTCTAGGTTCCCTCGCTCAATTTCTAGCATTCCTCGCTCAAATTTTAGGTTGTCGCGCTCAAATCCTAGCTTCCCTCGCTCAATTCATAAGTTACCTCGTTGAATTCCTACGTTGTCTCGCTCAATTCCCAGGTTGCCTCGCGCAATTCCTACGTTGCCGCGCTCAATTTATAAGTTCCCTCGCTCAATTTCTAGCTTTCCTCGCTCAAATCCTATGTTGTCTCGTTTAAATCTTAGGTTGTCTCGCTCAATTTCTAGCTTCCCTCGCTTAATTCTTAGGTTACCTCGCTAAATTCCTACGTTGCCTCGCTCAATTCCTAGGTTGCCTCGCTCAATTTTTAGGTTCTCTCGCTCAATTTCTAGCTTTCCTCGCTCAAATCCTACGTTGTCTGGCTCAAATGCTAGGTTGTCTCGCTCAATTTCTAGCTTCCCTCGCTCAATTCCTAGGTTACCTTACTAATTCCTACGTTGCCTCACTCAATTCCTAGGTTGCCTCGCTCAATTTATAGGTTCCCTCTCTCAATTTCTAGTTTTTCTCGCTCAAATCCTAGGTTACCTCGCTCAATTTCTAGGTTGCATCGCTCAATTTCTAGGTTCCCTCGCTCAATTTCTAGCTTTCCTCGCTCAAATCCCACGTTGCCTCGCTCAAATGATAGGTTGTCTCGCTCAATTTCTAGCTTCCCTCGCTCAATTCCTAAGTTACCTTGTTGAATTCCTACGTTGCCTCGCTCAATTTCTAGGTTCTCTCGCTCAATTTTTAGGTTTCCTCGCTCAAATCTTACGTTGTCTCGCTCAAATCCTAGGTTGTTTTTGGCCACACCTCCTACACCGCCCCCTTTTTATAGATCCCAAAAGACAATGCCCATGAAGATATAATGAAGATCTCCCAACTATTGAATTGATTTCAGATCAATCTAGTTTGTTTAAGATAATAACAATCTCCAAAGATTTGGCCTAAAATCGAAAAATGCACCAAACATCTCAAAATCTTCAATAATGTTTTCCAACAGCCCATAATTCAGCTAATGGTATTGCTTGCTTTCCTCGCTCTATTCTTGATCATTTGGAAATTATCGATCAAAGAGGTTGTGGAATGGTGCAATGGGAACTTTGCTTTGTTGTTAGTGCTTGAAATCATAGAAGATGTCTTGTGTTCTACCATACAATTGGTTGCTTCATAGTTGGTTTTCTCCTTCAAATGGGCTTGTGTAGACTAGCAATGCAACACTTGCTCATTTGAGTCATGTATCAGCGAACTGAACCGTTGGAATACTTCCTAGATACATTCAAATGTTTTATGAATGTGTTAGTGAAATACATGATTTCTTATTAAGCACAGTAAGCACTGTTACCTTCATCAATTAACTTCTCCTGTCACTGACATGGTCATGGTGCAGTTCCTGTATTGATTACTCAAGCATGACGGTTATGCACATTTTTTAGGTGGATGTTGCATGTAGGAGGATTGGAGCTGTATATTTCAAATTTAAGCATCTGGTACGTCTCTTGTCAAGAAAGCACATGATTGGAGTGGCATGACCATTTGAATAGGCCGTATTTATGTATTTGCTCGAAATTGATGGAGCAGACCCAGATGTGCGTCGGAGCTATCCAGAAAAGCGGGAGTCCGTGGAAGGTGGAAACCACTATTATGACCATGATGAAGCTGTTCATTTCCTATGGACAGCATTGGAGGGGCCTGACCATTTGGACAAGCCGTGTTTATGTATTTGCTCGAAATTAATGGAGCAGAATCGGATGTGTTCGGAGCTATCCGGATGAGTGGGGGTCCTTGGAAGGTGGGAACCGCTATTATGACCATGATGAAGCTGTCCATTTCTTATGGATGGCATTGAAAGGGCCTGGCCATTTGGACAAGTCATATTTATATTTGTATTTGCAGGGACCACACCCTTAACCTAAACCCCAACCCATTCTCAAATCCAAAAACCTATAACATAAACTTAAACCTTAATCTAAATCTTAACCTAAACCAATAACCTATAACCTAAACCTATAACCTATAACCTAAATCAAAACCTATAACCTAAACCTAAACCTATAACCTATAACCTAAATCAAAACCAAAACCAAAACCTATAACCTATAACCTAAATCAAAACCTATAACCTAAACCAAAACCAAAACCTATAACCTAAACTTGAACCCATTCTCAAATCCTATAGCCTATAACCTAAACCTAAACCTAAAACCTAAAACCTAAACCAAAACCTATAACCTAGACCAAAACCAAAACATATAGCCTAAACCCGAACCCATTATCAAATCCAAAAACCTAAAACCTAAACCTAAACCTTAACCTAAACCGTTAACCTATAACCTAAACCGAAACCGATAACCTAAACCAAAACCGAAACCTATAACCTAAACTGTTAACCTATAACTTAAACCTATAACCTATAACCTAAACCAAAACCAAAACCAAAACCTAAACCCATTCTCAAACCTATAAACCTAAACCCGAACACATTCTCAAATCCCAAAACCTATAACCTAAACCAAAACCAAAACCTATAACCTAAACCCGAACCCATTCTCAAATCCCAAAACCTATAACCTAAACCTAAACCTAAACCTTATCCTAAACCTATAACCTATAACATAGACCTAAACTTATAACCTATAACCTAGACCAAAACGTATAACCTAAATTAAAACCAAAACCTATAACCTAAACCCAAACTCATTCTCAAATCCCAAAACCTATAACCTAAACCAAAACCATAACCTATAACCTAAACCCGAACCCATTCTCAAATTCCAAAACCTATAACCTAAACCCGAACCCATTCTCAAATCTCAAAACTCAAACCCAAACCTAAACTTAAACCTATAACCTAAACTCAAATCCCTAAACCATTACCAAAACCAAAACCTATAACCTAAACCCGAATCCATTCTCAAATCCCAAAACCTATAACCTAAACCTGAACCCATTCTCAAATTCCAAAACCTATAAGCTAACCTATACCTATACTTATAACCTAAAACTATTTCTAAATCTCAAAACCTATAACCTTATCCTAAACCTATAACTTAAACCTAAACTTATAACCTAAAACTTAAACCAAAACCTATAACCAAAACCAAAACCAAAACCTATAACCTAAACTCGAACCCATTCTCAAATCCCAAAATCTATAACTTAAACCAAAACCAAAATCTATAACCTAAACCCGAACCCATTTTCAAATTCTAAAACCTGTAACCTAAACCCAAACCCATTCTCAAATCCCGAAACCCAAACCCAAACCTAAACCTAAACCTAAAACCTAAACCTAAACCTATAACCTAAACTCAAATCCCTAAACCAAAACCAAAACGAAAACATATAACCTAAACCCAAATCCATTCTCAAATCCCAGAACCTATAACCTAAACCAAAACCTATAACTTAAACCCGAACCCATTCTCGAATCCCAAAACCTATAACCTAACATAAACCTATACTTATAACCTAAAACTATTCCCAAATCCGAAAACCTATAACCTTATCCTAAACCTATAACCTAAACCTAAACCTATAACCTATAACCTTAACCAAAACCTATAACCTAAACCAAAACCTATAACCTAAACCCGAACCCATTCTCAAATCCCAAAACCTATAACCTAAACCAAAACCAAAACCTATAACCTAACCCGAACCCATTCTCAAATCCCAAAACCTATAACCTTATCCTAAACCTATACTTATAACCTAAAACTATTCCCAAATCCCAAAACTTATAACCTTATCCTAAACCTATAACCTAAACCTAAACTCAAATCCCTAAACCTAAACCAAAACTTATAACCTAAACCCGAACTCATTCTCAAATCTCAAAACCTATAACCAAAATCAAAACCAAAACCTATAACCTAAACTCGAATCCTTTCTCAAATTTCAAAACCTATAACCTAAACTCAAACTCATTCTCAAATCCCAAAACCCAAACTCAAACCTAAACCTAAACCTAAAACCTAAACCAAAACCTATAACCTAAACCAAAACTAAAACCTATAACCTAAACCCGAACCCATTCTCAAATCCCAAAACCTATAACCTAAACCAAAACTAAAACCTATAACCTAAACCCAAACCCATTTTCAAATTCCAAAACCTGTAACCTAAACCCGAACCCATTCTCAAATTCCAAAACCCAAATCCAAACCTAAACCTAAACCTATAACCTAAACCTAAACCTATAACCTAAACTCAAATCCCTAAACCAAAACTAAAACCTATAACCTAAACTCGAATCCATTCTCAAATCCCATAACCTATAACATAAACCAAAACCCATTCTCAAATCCCAAAACCTATAACCTAACCTAAACCTATACTTATAACCTAAAACTATTCTCAGATCCCAAAACCTATAACCTTATCCTAAACCTATAACCTAAACCTAAACCTATAACCTTAAGTTAGATTATAGGTTAAGGTTTAGGGAATTGAGAATAAGTTAAGGTTTATGTTTAGGGATTTGAGAATACATTTAGCCCTAAAAGGGTTTCAATGATAGACATTCAATTCCCCACTGTCTTTTACAGTGTGGTCCACTTGATAGTTAGATCTATTTTATTTTTCGTCTCAAGCCTTAATATGAGCTCGTAAAATATATGGACAGTTTGGATATAACACATACATCATGATGAGACCCACAAAAGCAAAAAATAAAAATAAAAATTCAGTTTGCCTCGCTCAATTTCTAGTTTTCCCCGCTCAATTTCCAGTTTGCCCCGTTCAATTGAGTGGGGCAAACTAGAAATTAAGCAGGGCAAACTAGAAATTGAGCGGGGCAAAATGAATTTTATTTTATTTTTATTATGTTGCTTTTGTGGGTCCCATCGTGATGTATGTGTTATATCCAAACTGTCCATATATGAGCGGGGCAAACTAGAAATTGAGTGGGGCAAACATGAAATTGACCCCACTGTCAAAATCTAGTTTGCCCACTTTTTATCCAGCTGTTTTTATGAAAGAATACAAACTTACTGTTGTAACTTAGACCTCCACGTATGGAGACTCAATTCCAGGATGAAAATACCCCTCCTTTTCACTGTTGTCCACTTTTTCTCTCCCTTTTTACTATTTGATTTTCATCTCCCTTTCCAGGATAAGGTTTAGGTTTAGGTTTGGGTTTAAGTTTAGGTTTAGGTTTAGGTTAGGGAGTTGAGATTAGGATTAGGGGTATGTTTCGCTTTAAAGAATTGAGTTTAGGTTATAGGCTTAGGTTATAGGTTTTGGGATTTGGAAATAGTTTTAGGTTATAACTATAGGTTTAGGTTAGGTTATAGGTTAAGGTTTAAGGATAGGTTATAGGTTTTGGGATTTAAGAATGGGTTCGGGTTTAGCTTATAGGTTTAGGTTTAGGTTTTGGTTTTGGTTTAAGTTATAGGTTATAGGTTTTGGAATTTGAGAATGGGTTCGGGTTTAAGTTATAGGTTTTGGTTAAGGTTATAGGTTATAGGTTTTGGTTTAAGTTAAAGTTAGGTTTAGGTTATAGGTTTTGGGATTTGATAATGGGTTCGAGTTTAGGTTATAGGTTTTGATTTTGGTTTAGGTTATAGGTTATAGATTTAGGATAAGGTTTAGGTTTAGGTTTATGTTATAGGTTTTGGGATTTGAGAATGGGTTCGGGTTTAGGTTATAGGTTTTGATTAAGGTTATAGGTTATAAGTTTAGGTTTAGGTTAAGGTTAGGTTTAGGTTATAGGTTTTGGGATTTGATAATGGGTTCAGGTTTAGGTTATAGGTTTTGGGATTTGATAATGGGTTCAGGTTTAGGTTATAGGTTTTGGTTTTGGTTTTGTTTTAGGTTATAGGTTATAGGTTTAGGATAAGGTTTAGGTTTAGGGAAAGGTTAGGTTTAGGTTATAGGTTTTGGGATTTAGGAATAGTTTTAGGTTATAACTATAGGTTTGGGTTAAGTTATAGGTTAAGGTTTAAGGATAGGTTATAGGTTTTGGGATTTGAGAATGAGTTCGGGTTTAGGTTATAAGTTTTAGTATTGGTTTAGGTTATAGGTTTTGGTTAAGGTTATAGGTTATAGGTTTAGGTTTAAGTTAAGGTTAGGTTTAAGTTATAGGTTTTGGGATTTGATAATGGGTTCAGGTTTAGGTTATAGGTTTTCGTTTTGGTTTAGGTTATAGGTTATAGGTTTAGGATAAGGTTTAGGTTTAGGTTTAGGTTATAGGTTTTGGGATTTAAGAATGGGTTCGGGTTTAGGTCATAGGTTTTGGTTTTGGTTTAGGTTATAGGTTTTGGGATTTGGGAATGGGTTCGGGTTTAGGTTATAGGTTATAGGTTTTGATTTTGGTTTTGGTTTAGGTTTTGGTTAAGGTTATAGGTTATAGGTTTAAGTTTAGGTTTAGGTTAGGTTTAGGTTATAGGTTTTGGGATTTGGAAATAGTTTTAAGTTATAAGTATAGAACTCCCAATTTCCTAACAAATACAACCCTTTTGATCATTTCTTCACATGTACACTCTCAAAAATGACATTATATGGACTAAATTAGAAGGATCAGTCATCTTAAATTAGGATGCATTTTTTATCTCAAATATTCACTTGTAGCATACCATATCTCAACGGATTGACATAACTTTTTTTACCGTGTGTACATTCTCATAGTGATGGTGCTTTTCTAAAATCAAATTTCGTTGTTCAACATCTATTTCATAACCATTTTTGCTATGGACGACATGTTCTTCACCTACCTCTGCTTCACATTTTGTCACTTGAAGCACGAAGGAGAAGAAGTCTACAAGCAGAAGTAGAGAGCAGCCACAACTCTACTTTCATTTGACGATGATGGTAAGGAAAGAGGGGAGGGGGGATTATGTGCCTCTTCAATTTATTCCCTTGCTACAGGGCTCTTGCTTGCCTCGATCCTTAGTCAATGGGATCAGGGCAATTTAAGTGAGTACACGAAGATCACATAAAACTCCAGAGGCACATCTCCATTTCTTCCACCTTGTCCGAATTCTATGCGCAACATCCTTCTCAATCTATCCACTCTCATGAATTGTCAATCCAAGTAAGCAATCTTGACTAATTTCTCGTTCTCATTCTTATTATTACTAAAATTACACTCCATATACTCTATTTTAGTCTTGACCAGGTTTAGGTTTGGGTTTTCAAGTTTAGGTTTAGGTTAAGGAGTTGATATTAGAATTAGGTGTACGTTTAGGTTTAAGGATTTAAGAATACATTTAGGTTTTAGGTTATAAGTGTAGGTTATAGGTTTAGGTTTAAGTTAGGTTATAGGTTAAGGTTTAGGGAATTGAGATTAGGTTAAGGTTTAGGTTTAGGGATTTGAGAATACATTTAGGTTTTAGGTTACAAGTGTACAATATAGGTTTTGGTTTAAGTTAGATTATAGGTTAAGGTTTAGGGAATTAAGAATAAGTTAAGGTTTAGGTTTAGGGATTTGAGAATACATTTAGGTTTTAGGTTTAGGTTTAGGTTTTAGGTCTAGGTTTAGGTTTAAGTTTTGAGCAGGGGCAAACATAAAATTGAGTGGGGGTAAACTAGAAAATCAGCGGGGCGAACATGAAATTAAGCGGGGGAAACATGAAATTGAGTGGGGAAAACATGAAAAATGAGTGGTGCTTGTTTAATTTTGTGACACTATCTATCATGTCATTGAGCGAGGGGAGCATTATCAGTTTGAGCGTGGCACACATGAAATTCAACAGGACAACCTAAAATTGAGCGGGTCAAAATAGAAATCCAGTGGGGCAAACAAGAAATTCAGCAGGAGTAACATGAAATTGAGCGGGGCAAACTAGGAAACGAGCGGGGTAAGCATGAAATTGAGTGGGAAAAACTAGAAAAAGAGTGGGGTAAGCATGAAATTAAGCGGGGCAAACTAGGAAACGAACAGGTCAAACATGAAACTGAGCGGGGCAAACATAAAATTGAGCAGGGCAGACTAGAAAATGAGCGGAGGAAATTTAAATTTTGAGCGGGGGAAACTTGAATTGATGGATTTAAATGATGGATATCCAATCACTATTGTTTTCGTATAGCATGGTGTTCACTCTCCAAGTGCAAGGTTGTGATGTAGTAATAACTCGGTAAGACCGAGGTCGAATCCCAAGGGACTGAAACTTGTACGTTATCTAAAACTAACTAGAACTAGAACTAGAATAAGGTGAAATCTAAACTATTTGTGATTTGAGGAATAATTGTGAAATTATTATCTAAAACTTAGGAAATCAGAGATAAGAAAACTAGGAATTCAGAGGATCCACTTATAGAGATTAGGGAGACCTTATGTATGTTCTATGGACATTAACTGAACTGACATTGATCTAGTTTTTAAGAGATGAAAGGTATATGAATTAGAATGGATTCCATCATCAAACCATGCCCAAAAGACTATGGCAAATAACAGAATTAAACTAATTACCAACCCTTCACATGTATGAAGGTTAGAAAGGGTACCGACATCCAACCATGCCCAGGAGAGTATGGTGAACAACAGGGCTTCCTGACATCATAAACATTAAGGAGAACAGAAATATTCAAAGCCATTGCAGACCCATTGTAATTTCAGTCACAACAGACCATTAAAAACCTAAAGCATTCCCATAATAATCAACTAAAATCAACGTCAATTCATGAATTAAAATAAAAATAAAATAAAATCTCTCATCTCACTACAAGCTTCACTTCTTAGCCCTAGCTAAGAGGTTTAGCCAGACATAATCATGATTAGGCTAACCATAAAATAAAATTAAACCAAAACAAAAAGGAAAAAAAACCAACTCTCTCTCCTGCTTAGTTTCCATGACCAGGACTGCTCTACGTTTCTCCCCTCCAAGCCAAGGATCTTCCTCCCAAGGTCTGAATCCATGCTCCCCACGTCCAAAACCTCCTAATATAACTGCTAGAGTGGTGAAAATCGGATTTGAATCGGATTTGAAAAGCTATGCATGCCTAGTGAAAGCTTTTTCACAGCCAAGTTCGGTGCCTCGAAACACGCCACTTTCCTCACTCAAATTTTAAAGAAACATCGTCCCTTAGTACTTTCTTGGGTCCTCTACATGATAGACGGTTCAGATCTGCCATATGATCAAAGATGGTGGGCTAAAACCGCCTGAAAATGTCAGTTTTCGGGGATGTACGAAACCTTTCGCACCATTTCGCTATTGTGATCGGTGGGCCCCACAAAAGCATTTTATGGAAAATTCACCCCGTCCATTGGATTTAGAACGAAATTTCAGTTAAGAATGGGTGGTTTTGAACGTCCATTGACGTGGCCCAGAGAAGAAATCACAAAAGGATCAGTTTTGAACGTTGCAGGGCAGCCATTTTGTGGCCTCTGTATCTCACACGTGTGCACGCATGGGTGAAAAGTGACAACATGGTTTTGAAGTATTCAATGCCATCTACACGGTGGACGGTTTGGATTGAGCTTACAGGGCACGTGTAGGGCCCACTAGCTTCCGCAAAACGGCCAGCGGCCGTGCATTACGCTGTGGAGTTTTTTTTTTTTTGAATTGGAGAAGGAGATGTCGGTCAGCGGCGCTGACCGACTTTGGAAAATCACGTGCACGGCTAGTGCACATGTGCACTATGCACACTCAAGCTAAAGTGGGATCCACTATGATGTTTTTGCTAAATCTGATCCAACCATCTGATTGGTCTCCTCATTTAAGGCGTTGATACCAAATTCGAGGCAATTCCAGATATCAGGTGGGCCCAGAATCGACGGTTTATAAGCTGATATGTCAGTTGGAGCACTTTTATAGTGATCCAAGAGCTGAAATTTGAAATGTATGGTTAATTTATGGCCCTTATCTCATGTATAAAGTTTTGACCCGATCAGATATCGGGAACCATGTGATCTTGCATTCTGGATGCATTTCAAGCCACTTAAGCTTCAGTTTCTTAGTTTTCTCAGATTTCTGACCGTGCATATCCGTCAATCTTGGTCCTCTGAAGTCCGTCTCTTGCCCTAGTGATCATCAGAACGTTAAATCTAAGCTTTTGACATCCTTTTTCAGTCAACTCTCTTAATCACATGCTGCAACAAAACACGATTAAAAGTGGGCATTAAACAATATTATGCTCGTAAATCCAAGTAATAAATGGGGTCTAATATGCACTATTTGACCCTCAACACATGGTACATCTAAGATTATATCCCTCTTATTTTTAGGATGAAGCCCTGAAATGATCTTTACAAATGGATGAACGGAATGGATGAAATACATACATCATGGTGGGGCCCACGGAGCACTGACCACTAGCCACGGGGCTGGTGTCAGGGGGAGTAGCCAATCCGTTTCATGTACTACATACATTCAATGTGGGGCCAACTGATGCGTGATTTCTTCCCTGGACTGACCATTTTTGGAAAAAGACAAAATGTTAATAAGGGGGCCCACAAAATGAGTTTTTTTCATCTTTCTCGTGAAACTGGAGGGTGGAACTGGAGGGTGGAAAGGGAGGTGAAAGCAACATAAAAACAGCAATGGAAAGGGAGATGAAAATCAAACAGTGAAAAGGGCGAGAAAAAGTGGACAACAGTGAAAAGGAGGGGTATTTTCATCCTGAAATTGGGTCTCCGCACGTGGAGGTCTAAGTTATAAAAGTAAGTTTGAATTCTTTCATAAAAATAGCTGGATAAAAGGTGAGTAAACTAGATTTTGACAGTGGGGTCAATTTCATGTTTGTCCCGCTCAATTCCTAGTTTGCCCCGCTCAATTTTCAGTTTGCCCCGCTTAATTTCTAATTTGCCCCTCTTAATTTTCAGTTTGCCCCGTTCAATTTCCAATTTACCCCGCTCATATATGGACGGTTTGGATATAACACATACATCATGATGGGACCCACAAAAGCAACATAGTAAAAAAAAAAAAAAAATTCAGTTTGCCCTGCTCAATTTCTAGTTTGTCCCGCTCTATTGAGCGGGGCAAACTGAAAATTGAGCGAGGCAAACTAGAAATTGAGCGGGGCAAACTGAAATGATTTTTTTTAAAACTTTTGTGGGTCCCATCATGATGTATGTGTTATATCCAAACCTTCCATATATTTTACGAGCTCATATTAAGGCTTGAGACGAAAATTAAGATAGATCTAACTATCAAGTGGACCACACTGTAAAAGGTAGTGGGGAATTGAACGTCTACCATTGAAACCCTTTTAGGGGTTACAGAAGTTTTGGATCATTATGAAATTTTTTTCCCTCTTCATCCAGGTCCTTTTGACCCTATGAATGAACTTAGACGAGGAGGATTTCTCACAAACATCACAGTGGGCCCCTTAAAGGTTTCTAATGGTTGGCGCTCATTCAACACTGTTTCCTGTAATGTGTTACACTTGAGAACTGGATATATCTCATTTTTGGTCTCATACCATAAAATGATCTGGAAAAATATATGGACGGCATGGATGAAAAGCACACATCAAGGTGGGGCCCACATATGGACCGCTGGTGGCAGGCGGAGTACTCAATCCGTTTCCTTGAGAGGAGGGGTATTTTCGTCCTGAAATTCCAAATCCGCACGTGCGGGTCTAAGTTGTAAAACAAAGTTTGTATTCCTCCATAAAAACAGCTGGCTAAAAGGTGGGGTCCACAGTCCTAAATTTCTCAATTGTCTTAAGATCCATGGGATTGTAACATTTCGGGAACCAAAACCTATAACCAAAACCCGAACCCATTCTCAAATCTCAAAACCTATAACTTAAACCCGAACCCATTCTCAAATCCAAAAACCTATAACCTAAACCTGAACCCATTCTCAAATCCAAAAACTTATAACCTAAATCAAAACCAAAACCTATAACCTAAACCAAAATCAAAACCTATAACCCGAACCCATTCTTAAATCCAAAAACTTATAACCAAAACCAAAACCAAAACCAAAACCAAAACCTATAACCTAAACCCGAACTCATTCTCAAATCCAAAAAACCTATAACCTAAACTTAAACCTTAACCTAAACCTATAACCTAAATCAAAACCAAAACCTATAACCAAAACCAAAACCAAAACCTATAACTTAAACCCGAACCTATTCTCAAATCCAAAAACCTATAACTTAAACCTAACCTAAATCAAAACCTATAACCTAAACCCTTAACCTATTCTCAATTCCCTAAAGCTATAACCTATAACCTATTACCTATTACCTACACCTAAACCTAACCTAAACCTATAACCTTAACCTAAACTTAAACATAAAATCTAAATGTATTCTCAAATCCTTAAACCTAAACCTACACCTAATCATAATCTCAACTCCGTAACCTAAACTTAAACTTGAAAACCCAAACTAAACTCGATCTCAAACCTGAACCCGATTTCCTAAACCTAAACCTCAACCTAGTCTCACTCAATTTCATATTTACCTCGCTCAATTTCTATTTTGACCATGAAGTGATTGAAATTGACCGTAAAGTAAATGAAATGTATTTTCGACCCATCGACATGATGGAATCTTAGAAAATAACTAGGTTGGTTGGCTAAAGTAGCTTCTCCTACCCCAAAATCATATATGGTACCAAGTAACTAATTTTAGTTTAGAAGATATTCTTGTTAAATGAATAAAGAAATAAATGAAAAAAAAAAAGGAGAAAAATTTATATATATATATACACACACACACACACATATTTATATAAACATCTATTAAAGAAAAATGTAGGTACAATAAAGTTCTCCATGTAAAAAATAAAAATAAAAAATAAAAAATAAAAAAAAGTGCATAGCATTATAGTTATGAGTATGGTTATAATCCGTAGCCATATGCCAAGTTATAACCCCATCGACCGGGTTGACCCGGTCAACACTAACTCACTGGCTTCTTTTTCATTTTTTATTTTTTATTTTTTTCCTTTTCCCTGTTGTAATCTCCATCGATTTTTGTGGGTCCCATTATGGGTATATGTTATATCCAAACCATCCATCTATTCGATGAACTCGTATTAAGACTTGAGATAAAAAATAAGATAGATATAGCTATCAAGTGGACCACACAGTAAAAAGTAATGGGGAATTGAATGTCTACTATTGAAACCCTTTTAGGGGTTGCAGAAGTTTTGGATCATCATTGAATTTTTTTTTCCTCTTCATCTAGGCCTTTGTGACCTTATGAATAGGTTGGATGGAAAATAAATGTTATGATGGGCCTTACAAAAATTTTTAATGGTAAAAATCAATTTCCGCGTTGCTCTTTGTGGTGTGGTCCATTGATTTATGGATATGATTTTATTTTTTTTGGATAATGCTCCGAAATGATTTTGAAATATGGATGAACGTTGTGGACATGATAAATACATAGCTGTGGGGCCATGAAACTTTGATCTCTCCTAAGCCGTTCGTACAACTCTCAGTTGGAGGAGCGTCAGCTCTGGTCTTCGCAGTGAAAAGGAGGGTAGTTTCGTCTTCAAAAAGTCGCTGTCCGCGCGTGCTAGTCTAAGTTGGTAACTTAAGTTTGTATTCCTCGATAAAACCCGCTGGATAAAAGGTTTTGCGTACGGTGGTCATTTTCTCTTCGATAGTGGTAACCGCTCGCTTACGTACGCATGGAAGTCAGTCACACGTGTGGAACATGCAACAGCTTACGCTAATTTGAACGTAAGGTGGGCCGCACATGTACGCTGCTCAATTCCTAACCGTTCATTTATTTTTTACGGGTGGCCCACCAGATTATCCTAGAGGCTTTCTTGCGTACGGCATCTGTATTGCTGGCCCTGCCTGAGGAGCGGCCCTGATCACACGTACGTTTTGCCACTTTTACACCTGGGAGGCTTCATACACCAAAAGCGGGAGATGATACGGTGGAGTAGGTAGTATTGAAATACGTTAGAGCCGACTCTACACACTATAAGTGGTAAGGCAATGAATCAATCAGGTCCGTCCATCTTGTTTCTCAACTTTGGTTGGTTGTAAGTTCCATTTACACGAACATCGATGACTCTATCCATCTCAAAGGTAGCCTTCAAAGAAACGGTGCGAGATGAAATTATTTAGTGGCTAAACATTCATCAATGGAAATTGAGATAATGCGATCTTAAACGTTGTCTAATTGACATATACTTCAAAACATGGTCCATCGATGAGAAATCCCACTATATGGACGGTCCAGATCAATACATATCCATGCCACGTGTACTGTACAGAGAAGGCTCCACTATATCCGGTTCTTCCGGCTATACCGTACCATCTCAGCAATTCAGCAATTCAGCATCATCATTTATGAGAAATTTCCGACTGTACAAACCAGTTATGGTCCATCTCCGAGAGGAAGCCCACCTCATTTTATCTTCCAAGAATAAGCCCAGTTGCACGGACGCCTTTCCAAATGTCGAAAATGCACCTGCTTTTTCTTTCAAGCGGATCGGCCGGTGCTCGAAGACGAGCGCTGACGCTCCTCGAAATACGAACGGTTCAAAAGAGATCAACGTTACATGGGCCAACAGTTATGTATTTATTACATGGACAACGTTCATCCATATTTCAAGATCATTTCCGAGCATTATTCAAAAAAAAAAAAAAAATCATATCCAAAGATCAACTGAACCATTTCATTCACCTCGCAGTCAATTTCATTCATTTTATTCACTTCATGGTCATTTTCATGCATTTCACGATATTTTTGGTGATTCCATTTAGATTCACGGTCATTTCCATGCACTTCACAGTCATTTTCATACATTTCGAAGTCAATTCGCTTCACTTCAGGGTCATTTTCATGCACTTCACGGTCATTTCCGTTGATTCCGTTTAGATTTACGGTCATTTCCATCCACTTCACGGTAAATTTCCTTCACTTCACAGTCATTTCCATGCATTTGACGGTCAATTCGCTTCACTTTACCGTCATTTTCATGCATTTCACGATCATTACCCGGTGATTCCGTGTTGATTCACGGTCATTTCCAAGCATTTCATGGTCAATTCCCTTCACTTCACGGTCATTTCCAAGCATTTCACGATCAATTCGCTCCACTCCACCGTCATTTCCATGCAGTTCGCGGTCATTCCTGGTGATTCCGTGTTGATTCACGGTCATTTCCATGCATTTCACGATCAATTCCCTTCGCCTCATGGTCATTTCCATGCATTTCACGGCCAATTCGCTTCACTTCACGGTCATTTTCATGCATTTCATGGTCATTCCTGAAAATTCCGTGTTGATTCACGGTCATTTCCAAGCATTTCACGGTTAATTCCCTTCACTTCACAGTCATTTCAACGCATTTTATGGTCAATTCACTTCAATTCACGGTCATTTCCATTCATTTCACGGTCACTTCCGACGATTCCGTGTAGATTGACGGTCATTTTCATGCACTTCAGGATCAATTCCCTTCACTTCATGGTCATTTCCATGCATTTCACGGTCAATTCGCTTCACTTCATGGTCATTTCCATTCATTTCACGGTCATTTTCGACGATTCCGTTTAGATTGACTGTCATTTTTATGCACTTCACGGTCAATTCCCTTCACTTCACGGTCATTTCCATGTATTTCACGGTCAATTCGCTTCACTTCACGGTCATTTCCAAGCATTTCACGGTCATTACCGGCGATTCCGTGTTGATTTACAGTCATTTCCAAGCATTTCACGATCAATTCCCTTCACTTCACGGTCATTTTCATGCATTTCACGGTCAATTCGCTTCACGTCACCATCGTTTCCATTCATTTCACGATCATTTTGCGGCGATTCCGTTTAGATTCACAGTCATTTCTATGCACTTCATGGTCAATTCCCTTCACTTCATGGTCATTTCCAAGCATTTCACGGTCATTTCCATTCATTTCATGGTCATTTTCGGCGATTCCGTTTAGATTTACAGTCATTTCCATGCACTTCACGGTCATTTCTATACATTTCACGGTTAATTCACTTCACTTCACCATCATTTCCATGCATTTTACGGTCATTACCGACGATTCCGTGTTGATTCACTGTCATTTTCAAGCATTTCATGGTCAATTCCCCTCACTTCACGGTCATTTTCATGCATTTCATGGTCAATTCGCTTCACTTCACCATCATTTCTGTTCATTTCATGATCATTTCCACCCATTCTGTTAGATTCACAGTCATTTTTATGCACTTCACGGTCAATTCCCTTCACTTCACGGTCATTTCCACGCATTTCACAATCAATTCGCTTCACTTCACGGTCATTTCCATTCATTTCACGGTCATTTTCAGCGATTCCGTTTAGATTCAAAGTCATTTCCATGCACTTCACGGTCAATTTCCGTCACTTCACGGTCATTTCCATGCATTTCACGGTCAATTCGCTTCACTTCACCATCATTTTCATATATTTCACGGTCATTCCCGGCGATTTCGTGTTGATTCATGGTCATTTCCAAGCATTTCACGGTCAATTCCCTTGCCTTCACGGTCATTTTCACGCATTTCACGATCAATTCACTTCACTTCACCGTCATTTCCATTCATTTCACGATCATATCTGGCAATTCCGTTTAGATTCATGGTCATTTCTATGCACTTCACTGTCAATTCCTTCCACTTCATGGTCATTTCCACGCATTTCATGCTCAAATTGCTTCACTTCATGGTCATTCCCATTAATTTCATGGTCATTTCTAGCGATCCTGTTTAGATTCATGGTCATTTCCATGCACTTCATGGTCAATTTCCTTCACTTCACTGTCATTTCTATGCATTTTACGGTCATTTCACTTCACTTCACCATCATTTTCATGCATTTCACGGTCATTCTCGGCGATTCCATATTGATTCACGGTTATTTCCATGCATTTTATGGTCAATTCCATTCACTTCACGGTCAATTCGCTTCACTTCACGGTCATTTCCATGCATTTCACAATCATTCCTGGCGATTTCATGTTGATTCACGGTCATTTCCATGCATTTCAAGGTTAATTCCCTTCACTTCACGGTCATTTTCACGCATTTCACGGTCAATTCGCTCCACTTCATGGTAATTTTCATACATTTCAAGGTCATTCCCATCGATTCCGTGTTGATTCACTGTCATTTTTATGCATTTCACGATTAATTCCCTTCACTTCACGGTCATTTCCACGCATTTCACGGTCAATTCCATGCATTTTACGGTTAATTCGCTTCACTTCACCATCATTTTCATGCATTTCACGGTCATTTGCATGCATTTCACGGTCAATTCCCTTCACTTCACGGTCATTTCCACGCATTTCATGGTCAACTCGCTTCAATTCATAGTCATTCCCATGCATTTCATAGTCATTCCCGACGATTCCTTGTTGATTCACGGTCATTTTCATGCATTTCACGGTCAATTCCCTTCACTTTATGGTCATTTTCATGCATTTCACGGTCAATCTATTCCATTTCATGGTCAATCCGTTCCATTTCACGGTCATTCCCATGCATTTCACGTTCATTCTCATCGATTCCATGTTGATTCATGGTCATTTCCATGCTTTGCAAGGTCAATTCCCTTCACATCACGGTCATTTCCACGCATTTCACGGTCAATTCGCTCCACTTCACTGTCATTTTCATGCATTTCACGGTTATTCCTGGCGATTTCGCGCTGATTCACGGTCATTTCCATGCATTTCACGGTCAATTCCCTTCACTTCACGATCATTTCCACTCATTTCACGGTCAATTCGCTTTACTTCACCGTCATTTTATGCTTTTCACGGTCATTCCCCGCGATTCCGTGTTGATTCACGATCATTTCCATGCATTTTACAGTCAATTCCCTTCACTTTACGGTCATTTTCACGCATTTCACGATCAATTTGCTCTACTTCACAGTCATTTCCATGCATTTCACGGTCATTCCCGGCAATTTCGTGTTGATTCATTGTCATTTCCAAGTATTTCACGGTCAATTCCCTTCAATTCACGGTCATTTCCACGCATTTCACAGTCAATTCGCTCCACTTCACGGTCATTTCCATGCATTTCATGGTCATTCCCATCGATTCCGTGTTGATTCATGGTCATTTCAAAGCATTTCACGGTCAATTCCCTTCATTCATGGTCATTTCCATGCATTTCACGGTCAATTTGCTTCACTTCACCGTCATTTTCATGCATTTCATGGTCATTCCCCGCAATTTCGTGTTGATTGATGGTCATTTCCAAGCATTTCACGATTAATTCCCTTCACTTCACCATCATTTCACTGTCAATTCGCTTCACTTCATCGTCATTTTCATACATTTCACGGTTATTCCGGGCGATTCCATGTTGTTTCACGGCCATTTCCATGCATTTCACGGTCAATGCCCTTCACTTCACGGTCATTTCCATGCATTTCATGGTCAATTCGCTCCACTTCACGATCATTCCCGTCAATTCCGTGTTGATTCACGGTCATTTCCATGCATTTCACGGTCATTTCCACGCATTTCACGGTCAATTCACTTCCCTTCACCGTCATTTTTATGCATTTTACCATTATTCCTGGCGATTCCATGTTGATTTACGGTCATTTCCAAGCATTTCATGGTCAATTCCCTTCACTCCACAGTCATTTCCACGCATTTCACGATCAATTCGCTTAACTTCACCATCATTTTCATGCATTTTACGGTCATTCCTGGAAATTTCGTATTGATTCACGGTCATTTCCATGCATTTCACGGTTAATTCCCTTCATTTCATGGTCGTTTCTATCACGCCCCAAACCCAAAAATCGGATTCACAGAAATCCCGATCGCCGAATCCGGCGCCGACAGCCTCTGTAGTACCCCATTCTTGGATCCCGGCACTCGCATGACAGATTCCGATCCTGGGATCCTATAAGGAGGATTTTTAGTATGATTTTTTTTTGTAATGGAACATAACCACAACTATACCCAATTCACAAAGGCAACATCATCATCACATATCCACTAATATAATCATTTGAATACAATGCTGAAAGAGAAATACATATATCGAAATCAAGCTCCATAAGACATTGCACGCTCCAAGCTCAACGCTGCTGCAACCTAACGCTACTTGCACGCATCTATCGTGCATAAGCTTATAGAAAGCTTAGAGGGTGGTGAAAGTGTGTGCACAAGATAAGTGCCAAGTATACCATAAGGCTGATAAATCATATAAAATCGGAATAAGCAGAAATACTGGCAAGATCATGAATTATACGATATCAGAGTGATGCGAAAATATACAGTGAGTCCATGAATACAATTAGTTGTACCAAAGCTATGTGATGCAAGGCATGAATGTTATCGGCCATACCAAGGCCATGCAATGCAAAACTTGATAAAACAATAACAGATGCTGAGGATGCAATGCAATATACAAATCCAAACGAGCCATAAATATCATCAATCTCATCCAGAATATCTAAGTGTAAAACATAGTAACCCATAATACTAAGTACTGCGAATACAATGTAATATGCGATGCGAATAAAATAACTATGCTGAAATGTGAAGTCGGGATGATAGTACAAAGTATCGCAAGCTATGAGGTCTATCACAAGGGAATTCTATCCAAACCAGTCTCATACCTAAATTTGGATAGTCAAACACAATATGATAAACTCCTGATCTCAGGTTAGTCGCGCGCCCAACTGAAATCCTGGCTATGCGAAGGTACACGTAACAAATAGTTACACACCACCAGCCCGAGTGGATAGTGAATGGATGAATGAATGAGTACGCAACTCTTGCTCAGTAGTCTGTCAGCACAGTAGCCTGCCAACCGCTAGTAGCTCGCCCAGTGTGGTAGCTCACCCAGGCCTCAGCCCCTCCCACATCAGCGTCCGCTCACGTGCGCCCGCCCACATGTGCAAAGTGATGGGGTATCATATTATAATGTCAGTCCTCATATCAAGTCCACATATCAATACGGTTACTCTTTGGGATCATCACCAGGGTCTATTACACTCCACACCGACTGCCTCCTCCCTGGCTGCATAGTCCTGCGAGGAGTGGAAGAGACCTCACTATCCGCCTAGCCAGTAGTCTGTCAATACCTACCCGGCTCGTCGATAGTGGACCCATTTACGAGCTGGTCATACTCAACCTAGCTTATAGCCTCCTCCCTCGGGCGGGTAAGGCCACACCCCCTCCCAACTGATCACGATACAGTGGGAGACGCGGCCTACTGGTATTCGACACTCGGGCGCTCATGTTCCACTCGGTCTAGACGTTGGGGCTACTCCTGGCCTCGGAGGTTCTGGGATTTTCACCCAAGGACATCCTACGTGCCCTATTATGCTAGAACTAAATATTTTCGGTGTCTCATCTAGCCATCCACGATGTGCCTGTGGAGGTTATAGCCCCGATGTCGCTAGGGCGTGCAGTAATCAAGTCACACATATGCGAGATGCATGAATTACATCGTTAAATCATGCAGCAATCTAGCGCATACTGCGCGATCATGTGGGCACTCAGTCTTATAACGAGTCCCGTAAATGGTCTGCCCAATGGCATATGCTATGATCAGTCACTACTCATATCAAGCATACATATGATGCGTATGGGCATGAGTCATGGGATTATACTAAGCATGTTATAAAGCGATGAATATCAACGAGTATGGACCTATCAATGGGCCCTAAGGAGAGTTACAATGTGGACATTTAACCAACATTGTACATACAATGTGAACTTCAAACCAACATTGCTCCCAAGGCTCGGCCTGTCATAAATATCATTTACATAAACCATGGTGGAATCACATTCAATGGGCCTCATGTACATCCCATTGGGCCTCGACCCATGGGCCTTAGATACATCAAATGGGCCGCATCACATGGGCCTTAGAATACATCACAATGGGCCTCAACCCATGGGCCCTAGAATACATCCAAAATGGGCCTAATCACATGGGCCTCATATATGTCAAGGTGGCCCCAACAACGGGCCTCATACACATGACGGTGGGCCCCAATAGCGGGCCCTTATACACATCAAGGTGGGCTGCATCAATGGGCTACACTAATATATCAAGGTGGGCCATAAAGACATCATATTGGGCCTCGACAAAGACTACATATACATAACAAGTGGGCCCTGCTCATGGACCCTCAAATACACCACATAGACGGCCATAAATATATCAAAGTGGGCCTCATCATATGGGCCAAAAATATATCAAAGTGGGCCTTACCAATTGGTTGAAAATACATCACAATGGGCTTCAACCCACGGACCCTAATATATCACAATGGGCCTTAACCCATGACCCTAATATATCACAATGGGCCTTAACCCATGGGCCCTAATATATCAAATGGGCCTAATCCCATGGGCCTTATACATGTCAAATGAGCCTAATGGACGACCACAATTAAATCAAGATAAGCCTCATCCATGTACCAAGGTGGGGTCCATTTGAACTGTAGATCTATCTCATTCCTTAGCTCATACCATAAAATGAGCTTTTAAAAAGAATGGACATTTGGATGCAACACATGCATCATGGTGGGGGTCCACATAAAGGCCTACCATCATACATATATACATATATAGTACATATAATATATACAATATTATATATACACACACACACACGTGGACAGAGTGGATAGAACATATAAATCATGGTGGGTCCCACTGTCCAAACATTAGACAGTGAGGATAAAACACATAAATCATGGTGGCTTGCCACCGCATACATCATAGAGGGTTTCACCGTCCAGTGGATGGTGTGGTGTATAACACATACACATACATGCTAGTGGGTCCAACCGTCCACTGCCTGTGGACGGTACGAATAAAACACGTACATTATTGTGGGCTTCACCGTCCACCTGGATGGTGGAAATAAAATTCATACATCACTGTGGGTCCCATGTGGGGCCCACCATAACGTTTATTTTCCATCCAACATGTTGACAAGGTCACTCGGACCTGAATGAATAGGAAAAACAAATTTCACCTTAATCTGAAACTTCTATGGGCCCCAAAAAGGATTTCAATGCTAGACGTTCAATCTCACCATTTCTTGTGATGTGGGCCACCTAAACCTTGGATTTGGCTGAAACTTGGAGAGCGGCCCACTGACTTGGGGGCCTACCAGGTGAACGGGTTGGATGGCAAATAAACTTCAAGGTGGGGCCCACGGCTGGAACCGTGGGCTGCTGCCCGTCCACCCGCCAGCAGCAGGCGCTGCCTGCTCCCCTGACAACAGTAGCAGCAACGCTGCTGTTGTATATTTTTTTTAAAATTTTTTTAACTGTTTTTCAGTGGTTTTTCGGGTGTGGGGCCCGCATCAGGTGAATCCGACCCTGCCATTGCATTTCATGGCTCAGTATAGACCAAACAAGCCCAATATTCAATATGTTTTGGGGCTTAGAAAGATCAAAGTACATTTTAACGGTGAAAACCTCTGTGTTCCAGACTATGGCCCACTAACAAATTGGATCAGCTTCATTTTTCGGCTCAACGCCTAAAATGATCCAAGGGATGGAATGGACGGTTCGGATTTAAAACATATATCAAGGTGGGGCCTACATGAGCGGTACGCCCAATGAGTTAAAAAAAGAAACTAATATTAGTGTTTTCCATGCAACGTCCAGCGTCCTTGGACGCTGGAAGGTTGGGTATAACACATACATTTGTGGTGGGCCCTGCTGCTTAGGTGGGCCACCACATGGAGGATAGTGTGGGTACAACACATATAAGGTGGACCCCATTCATAAACGGCTTGGATAAAATACTTACTTCATGGTGGGGTCCATCCAAGTGGGCCACAAGGCCATATGATCACAAGAAAAAAAAAACATGAAAAAGAGAGGGAGAGAGAGAGAGAGAGAAAGATAGAATGGGACACGCATGATGGAGGGTCCCCGGCATTATGGGCCCTCCCTTCCATGATCTACAACATAAACCTTTGCATATAGGCCCACCTAATCAAGAATCAATGGTGGAGATCCATTCTCCATGAAAATAAACGGTCTAGATGACCTTATTTACAAGTTAGGAAAGGTAAACATCATGATGGGGTACATGGAGAATGGCCCCATCATGGAAAAATATGGATAATCAAGGTGGGCCATCGGCCACATCTTAAGGTCCAAAGTGAGATCCACACCATTGATCGGTGGGCCTCACTTGACCCATCATAAAAACAAGTAAACTACCCTATAGAAGCACCCATCTATCGATCTTCTCGGTCCGTTGGAAAGCCACTCTCCTTATGCTTCGCTTTGATGGTGGAGATAAGAAATGGATGGCTAGGATGATGGGTTATGGAGTGGGAAGTGGGCCTCACAAATGCACTTTTCTCTCATGAAAAATCTTGGACGTTGGAGCCTCTTGCTTGGCTTTGAAAATGTTGAGAAATGAGAGAGAGAGATGGGATGTAAAGAGTGATGGAGTGATGAGAAGTGAGTGATGGGTGAGGTGAAAGGTTGGTTGACTTTGGGGTTTGCTTGACTTGTGAAGAAAGAAAGCATGGGTACTTTGTACTTGACATGAGAGGTGATTGATATGATTGATTGATGGGATTGATGGGACATATTGTAGAGATCCTCTTGGGATTGCCAACGCACGGCGTTTTCTCAAAATAAACGCCGGCTTACATCTCTTAGTCAGGGTATCGGATCGGTACATGAGTCGCGGCGTTGGAACCGCGGCGACTGTGTGGTCGCAATGATACAAGTCTCGGATTAAGCCGACTCAAATGTATAAGATATGTTTTACGGTCGTGCGTAACGTCGATTACAGTCGCGGATTGCCAAAATTCGACGGGAATGATCGCCGGAAGCGACGGAACAGTACGGATTAGGATACGGGTCTTACAGTTTCCATGCATTTCACAGTCAATTGACTACACTTTACGGTCATTTCCATGCATTTCACGGTCATTCCCATCGATTCCGTGTTGATTCACAGTCATTTCCAAGCATTTTACGGTCAATTCCCTTCACTTCATGGTCATTAACATGCATTTCACGGTCAAGTCACTTCACTTCACCATCATTTTCATGCATTTCATGGTCATTCCCGGCGATTCTGTGTTGATTCACAGTCATTTCCATGCATTTCACAGTCAATTCCCTTCACTTCACGATCATTTTCACGTATTTCTCGGTCAATTTGCTTCACTTCACCGTCATTTTCATGCATTTCATGGTCAATCCCGCCGATTCCGTGTTGATTTACAGTCATTTCCACGCATTTTGCGGTCAATCTCCTTCACTTCACGGTCATTTCCACACATTTCACGGTCAATTCACTCCACTTCACCGTCATTTTCATGCCTTTCACTATTATTCCCAGCAATTTTGTGTTGATTCATAGTCATTTCCATGCATTTCACAGTCAATTCCCTTCACTTCACGGTCATTTCCATGCATTTCTCGGTCAATTCGCTTCACTTCACCGTCATTTTCATGCATTTCATGGTCAATCCCGCTGATTCCGTGTTGATTTACAGTCATTTTCACACATTTCACGGTCAATTCGCTCCACTTCACCATCATTTTCATGCATTTCACTGTTATTCCCAGCGATTCCGCGTTGATTCACAGTCATTTCCAAGCATTTTACGGTCAATTCCCTTCACTTCACTGTCCTTTCCATGCATTTCATGGTCAATTTGCTTCAGTTCACCGTCATTTTCATGTGTTTCACGATCTTTCCGGACGATTTTGTGCTGATTCACGATCATTTTTATGCATTTCACGGTCAATTCCCTTCACTTCACGGTCATTTCTACACATTTCATGGTCAATTCGCTTCACTTCACTATCATTTTCATGCATTTCACGATCATTCCCGGCGATTCCACGTTGATTCATGGTCATTTCCATGCATTTCACGGTCAATTCCCTTCACTTCACGATCATTTCCACGCATTTCACGGTCAATTCGCTCCACTTCACCGTCATTTTCATGCATTTCACGGTCATTCCCAGCGATTCCGCGTTGTTTCACGGTTATTTCCATGCATTTCACTGTCAATTCCCTTCACTTCACGGTCATTTCCACGCATTTCACGGTCAATTCACTTTACTTCATCGTCATTTCATGATTTTCACGGTCATTCCCTGCGATTTCGTGTTGATTCACGGTCATTTCCATGCATTTCATGATCAATTCCCTTCACTTCACGGTCATTTCCACGCATTTCATGGTCAATTTGCTCTACTTCACGATCATTTTCATGCATTTCACGGTCATTCCCGACAATTCCGTGTTGATTCACGGTCATTTCTAAGCATTTCACGGTCAATTCCCTTCACTTCATGGTCATTTTCATGCATTTCACGGTCAATTCGCTGCACTTCACCGTCATTTTCATGCATTTCACGGTTATTCCTGTTGATTCTGTGTTGATTCACTGTCATTTCCATGCATTTCACGGTCAATTCCCTTCACTTCACGATCATTTCCACACATTTCACAGTCAATTCGCTTCACTTCATCGTCATTTTCATGCATTTCATGGTCATTTCCAGTGATTCCGTTTAGATTAACGGTCATTTCGATGCACTTCACAGTCATTTTCGTGCATTTCACAGTCATTCTCGACGATTTCGTGTTGATTCATGGTCATTTCCATGCATTTCATGGTCAATTCCCTTCACTTCATGGTCATTTCTGTTGAGGGTCAAATATTGCATATCAGACCCCAGTTATTACCTGGATTTATGAACATAATGCTGTCTAACAGCCTGTGTTTATTGTATGTGTTGCAAGGTGATTTTACGAGCCTAGATTGAAAAAAGGGAGTTTAAAGCATGAATTTAACACTCTGATGGCACCAGAAGTAAGGGATACACCCCTGGGGACCAAGATCAACGCATGAGATCCACAAAAATCGAAGAACTGAAGCTCAAGTGGCCTGAAGGACGTCCAGAATGCAAGATCACGAGGTTCCCACCATCCGTTCGGTTCAAAACTTCATACGTCGCCTGAGGACCATAAAGTAACCATACACGACAAAAATCACCCATTGGATCAATGTGAAAGTGGCCTAACGGGCAGCTCAGCCCATCAATCTTCAATTTGGGGCCCACCTGCTATCTGGATACGCTTCAAATTTGGTCCCTACGGTTAAAAGGAGATGGTGAAGCAGATGAACGTAGCGAATTTCTCACATACGTTGAAGGGGGACCTACCTTACATCGTGCGTGTGCACAGCACACGTACGGAGGCTGAACGCCAAATAAGGAAGTCGGTCAGCGCACTCGCTGACCGACGATTTTCTCAAAATAGAAAGACGCTACAACATCTTCACGGCCGATGCCGGGGATCAATTGTGGGCCCCACTCGTCGATAATTTGAAAGATCAGAGCCGTCCATTGCGTGTAAAGGGGGGGTGTTAACCTCACCAAGGTGGCCTTTTGAGACCATGCAAGCCGTTGCAAAATCCTAGTCGTTAAAAGTAAAAGGGACAACGGAATAGATAAGTTGGTGGGCCACACCGAAAATGTTCCAAAAACACCCATTCCCGAACGGTTTTTCGTCCTGAAGCCAATGGACGGAGTAGATGTTTCACTTGGCATTAACCAATGGCCCACCGACCATCACAGCGGAAGCTCTGTTTCGCACTGGCAGCGGACGGACGGTCGCTGTCCGTCTTGCGATCGGTTATGGGCCCCACCCATTATCCAAATGGACAATCTGAACCATTCATAATAAACCATAGGTCCCACTTATCATTACCTAGGTGGAAAAATTGCAAGGGACAGCAAATATGGACTTCCAACAGTTTAAAAAGCAGATTGAACGGTGGGTTTAAAAATCAGGTGGACCGTACCAAAAGCAATCCAAAATCACCCATATCTGACTGAAATTTTGAGGCACATCTCATGGACGGAGTGGATTTCCCAAAGAAATATTCAAGTGGACCCCACCAACATCGCAGCGCGATCAGTGCGCAAGCTCTGTTTGCAGAGTCCGGGCACAGCACGATTTTTGAGGGCATCTGTGGGCCACCATCACTTGACATCTGCCCAATCCAAACCGCTCAAATGCAAGAGTAGACGGTCATAACTCCAACCATGGAGTCTGAATCCCAGAACAGATCGTCGTCCGTCCAGAATCTGAGGCAAAACACAAGGATTTGAATGTTGCTGCGCATAGATCTGTTGCTGCGAAAATTCCTAGCCACCGACTATATTGACTATAAAAGGAGAGAGAGAGTGGGGACGTGGGGTTTTTGGGGGGGCCTGACGTGGAGCAAAGAGAGAGAGAAATTCTTTGTTTCCACTTTTCTTTTCCTTTTCTTTTTCTCTTTATTTATTTGGATTTAGCCTGACCATGTGTGGCTAAACCTCCTAGCTAGGGCTAGGAGGTGAAGCTTGTAGTGAGATGGGAGGTTTTTAATTTATGTTTTTTATTATTATTTATGAATTGACATTGATTTTAGTAGATTATTAATGGCATGTTCTGTTTAGTTTTTAATGGTCTGTTGTGACTGAAATTACAATGGGTCTGCAATGGCTTTGAGCATGTCTCTTCTCTTTTATGTTTATGACGTTAGAGAGCCCTGTTGTTCACCATAGTCTCCTGGGCATGGTTGGATGACGGTACTCTTCCTAACTTGCATACATGTGATTGGGTGGTAATTAGTTTAATTCTGTTGTTTGCCATAGTCTTTGGGCATGGTTTGGTGATGGAATCCATTCTAATTCATACACCTTTCATCTCTTTGAAAACTAGATCAACGGCAGTTCAGTAATTTCCATGATTTTTGATGCAAGCATAAGTTCTCCCTGATCTGTACAAGTGGATCCTCTGAATCCCTAGTTTCCTTATCTCTGATTCCCTAAGCTTTAGATAATAATTTCACAATTATTCCTCAAATCACAAACAATTTAGATTTCACCTTATTCTAGTTCTAGTTTTAGTTAGTTTTAGATAACGTACAGTTTCAGTCCCTTGGGATTCGACCTCGGTCTTACCGAGTTTATTACTACATCACAACCCTGCACTTGGGGAGTGAACAAGTTTTTGGCGCAGTTGCCGGAGACTGTCAGCTACGTTTTTCTGAAATTAATTAGTTTTAGGATTAGTTTAAGATTAGGTTTAGATTTTTTCAATTTTTAAAAACTAACTTGTCTTCCCTGTTTTGTAGGCTTCTAAGATAGTTTCAAAATTGGTAAATTCTTTCTTAAATTCTTCCTCTCTATTCTAGATTAGGATTTATTTCTTCTTTTTAGTAGTTGCTAATTCTAATTCTTTTTAAAAATTCTAATTTTGGTTATTATTCTATTTTTAGAATTTCTCTATTTTATAGACTTTTTGTTTAAAAACTAACTTGTTTTGTTTATTCTGCAGGTTCTTAACCTAGGACTTCAAATTTGGTAACTTCTTTCCATCTTTCTCTTTTATTTTTTAGATTTCTTCTTCCTTTCTCTTAGGTTTAAGTTAGAATTTGAGGGCTGAGTGTGTTTTATGTCCCAGTGGGCACGCGACAACACTCGACGTCTCGTGACTGAAGGAGGATTAGTTGAGGGATTGACTGTCCATCGCAGGATTAGACACCACTTGAATTCTCCTGAGTCAGAGGACGTTATGACTGAAAATCAACCTCAAGCACTACCCCAACCAGGGGTTGAGGAAGTACATGATGAGAATGAGGTGCATCAGGCACCCCCGCCTCGTACATTACGAGATTATTTATAACCGGCGGGGGTGAGTACGCCCTCATGCATGATTTTTCCTGAGAATATAGGACATATGGACATCAAGCCAGGGGTTATCCAAGTCCTTCCTAAGTTCCATGGGCTTGAATCTGAAGAACCATACTTGCATTTGAAAGAGTTCGACGAAATCATAGGCACCTTATATTTTCCTAATGTATCTGAAGATACTATTAGGCTGAAACTCTTTCCATTTTCCTTGAAAGAAAAAGCCAAGACGTGGTTACATTCACTGCGTCCTAAATCCATTGGCACATGGAATGATATGCAGAGGGAATTTATAAAGAAAATTTTCCCACATCATAAGACAATTACCCTCAGGAGAGCAATCATGAACTTTGCCCAAAAGAAAGATGAAATATTCTTCCAATGTTGGGAAAGGTTCAAGGATCTGGTTAATGCATGCCCACAACATGGCTTTGAAATATAGCGCATTACGAATTTCTTCTATGATGGGCTAACATCTTCCATGCGCCAAATGGTCGAGACAATGTGTAACGAAGAATTCATCAATAAAAATGTCGACGAGGTATGGGATTACCTCGATAGTCTCGCTGAAAAAACACAATCATGAGATTATTACCCAAGGACGAACACTACATCTAGGCCTACTCATTCAAGGAAAAAAGGAGGAATATATCTCCTGAAAGAGGATAATGATCTTAACGCTAAGGTGGCCAATCTCACCAGAAAATTTGAGGCCATGGAAGGAAAGAAGGAAAAGGTTAATGAAAGTGTTTGCGGCATCTGTAATTGCAACATTCATACTACTGAAAATTGTCCTTCAATACCTGTCTTTCGAGAAGTATTGAATGAACAATCTAATGCCGTAAATAACTATCAAAGACCTTTCAATGGACCACCCTCTAATACATATAATCCTGGCTGGAAAAATCATCCAAATTTTAGTTGGAGGAACAGACAAACTGCTACCCCTCAAGGTTTCTTCAATCAAAATCCAAATCAGGAGAGACCTCAAGAAGAACCGGCTCAAAATTCTGTGCAAGAGCTGACGCAGATAATGCGAAATTTTATACAAAAGATAGATTCACGTATGACGGCTATAGAAAAGTGGATGCTTCCTGCACAACCAATCCCCAATCCTAAACCACAATACGAGACAGGTAATCCCAGCTCTTCAAATCAAATGGGGTACGCTAAATCCATCACCACTCTTAGGAGTGGGAAGGTTATTGATAAAACCCTTCCGGTTAGGCCTGAAAAGCCTCAAAAACCAGAAGAGGACAACAATGATGGATCTAGTGGCGCCCCATAAAAATTTGAACCGGAACCTCTAGAAAAGTCAGTTGCTCCGTTTCCCCAACAGTTGGTTGAACCAAAATGTCTATCTAACTCTCAGGATATCCTAGAGGTGTTAAAACAAGTGAAAGTCAACATTCCTCTGGTTAATGTTGTAAAACAGATTCCTTTATATGCTAAATTTCTAAATGACTTATGCACTACCAAACGACGAAAAAGTGTTCAAAAGAAGATCTCCTTGACTGAGAAAGTGAGTGTCATCCTAAAACAAGATGTGCCACAAAAATTCAAAGATCCTGGTTGCCCAACCATATCATGTGTAATCGGGAATTATCGAATTGATCACGCACTTCTTGACTTAGGAGCAAGCGTCAATCTGATTCCCTATTCGGTATACCAACAGTTAGGTTTGGGTGAATTAAAATCCACCCGAACCACACTACAACTTGCTGATCGTTCTGTTCGTGTACCAAGAGGGATCATCGAGGATGTGTTGGTCCAGGTTGATAGATTCCACTACCCTGTTGATTTTATCATCTTGGACATCGAACCCATTAATGACACGAGTACTCAGATTCCCATCATCCTTGGTCACCCATTCCTGTCCACTTCAAATGCAATTATCAATTGCAGGAATAGTGTTATGACTATATCTTTTGGAAATTTGACATTGGAATCGAATATCTTTTTCAATAACGGCAGCAACTCAGAGGATGATGACTATTTCCACGATGTTAACATGATTGATTCTTTTGTGCAAGACAGAACACCTCTCACCTTATCCTTTGATCCTCTAGAGACGTGCCTGGCCCACTCCCATGATCTTGATGATGATATAATTAGGGAGACATGTGCCATTCTGGATACTGCACCGGTACTTGAAGTTAACCGGTGGAGGCCACAAATTGAAGAATTTCCCCAAACTGATGTAGTGCCTCTACTGTCTAACCTCAAGACACCGAAGCTTGACCTAAAACCTTTGCCCTCTGATTTAAAATATGTTTATTTAGGTCAAGATGAGATGTACCCAGTGGTGATCTCTGCCCACCTGGAGAAAGAACAGGAGAGTATGCTGATATCTACTCTCATTGAGCATAAGGGAGCTTTTGGATGGACGATAGCGGACCTCAAAGGAATTAACCCATCGATTTGTACTCACCGCATATATCTTGAGGACAATGCAAAGGCTGTTCGGCAATCACAAACGTAGACTGAATCCAAACATGAAGGAAGTGGTTAAGGCCGAGGTTTTCAAACTATTGGAAGTGGGGATCATATACCCCATATCCGATAGTCAATGGGTGAGTCCAACTCAGGTGGTTCCTAAGAAGTGTGGGATCACCATCGTAACCAATGTCAATAATGAACTCGTGCCAATCAGAGTTATTACTGGTTGGAGAATGTGCATTGACTACAAGAAGCTAAATACCGTCACAAGGAAAGACCACTTTCCTTTGCTCTTCATTGATCAAATCCTGAAAAGGTTAGCTGGTCATTCCTATTATTGTTTCCTTAACGGGTATTCAGGTTATAATCAGATTGAAATCGCCCCTGAAGATCAGGAAAAGAACACATTTACATGTCCCTATGGCACCTTTGCTTACAGAAGGATGCCATTCGGGTTATGTAATGCCCCTGCCACCTTTCAGCGATGCATGATGAGTATCTTTTCTGACATGGTGGGAAAATATTTAGAAGTCGTCATGGACGATTTCTCTGTTTTTGGTTCATCTTTCACCGAATGCTTAGCAAGTCTTAAATGTGTGCTGAAAAGATGTGAAGAAAAAAATTTGGTACTTAACTAGGAGAAGTGTCATTTTATGGTTCAAAAGGAAATTGTCCTTAGGCATATCATCTCGTCCAAAGGAATCGAGGTAGATAAGGCAAAAATCGATCTTATCTCTAACCTACCTCCTCCCAAGAACATCAGAGACGTGCGATCCTTTTTAGGACACGCAGGGTTTTACAGGCGATTCATAAAGGACTTTAGTCTCCTCTCTCATCCTTTATGTAATCTTCTTCAAAAGGATGCACCATACGAGTGGACTGAGCAATGCCAAGAAGCTTTCACTAAGCTTAAGGGTATGTTAACCACTGCACCTATCATGCAGCCACCCAACTGGAGTCTTCCTTTTAAACTTATGTGCAACGCTTCTGATTATGCTCTTGGAGCGGTTCTAGGCCAGAGAAAAGATAAGTGGCCTTACATTATTCACTACGTAAGTAGGACTCTAAATCCTGCCCAAGTGAACTACTCGACTACGGAAAAGGAACTCTTAGCCGTAGTGTTCGCTTTGGACAAATTTCGGTCCTACCTGATCGGATCCAAGATCATTATTTATACAGATCATGCGGCACTTAAGTATCTTCTTTCCAAGAATGATTCTAAGCCCCACCTAATACGATGGATCCTTCTACTTCAAGAATTCGATTTGAAATTAAAGACAAAAAGGGAGTAGAGAACGTAGTGGTCGATCACCTTTCTCGCCTTAATACCTCTGATTCCCTTGAGGCGACTCATATCAATGACATGTTCCCTGATGAACAACTGTTTAGAGTCTCCCATTCACCTTGGTTCACTGATATTGCCAATTATCTTGCTACAGGTTCCATATCGACACATTGGACATCACAAGATAAGAAGAAATTTTTTACCAAGGTGCGTAACTTTTTATGGGACGATCCATATTTGTTTAAATATTTTTCAGACCAGATCTTAAGGAGATGTGTACCAGACGATGAGCATCAGAGTGTCATCTCCTTCTATCACTCACAGGCCTGTGGTGGTCACTTTTCTACTAAAAAGACCACGGTCAAGATTTTACAGTGTGGCTTTTACTGACCCACTATGTTCAGGGACACTCATGAGTTTTGCAAGGCTTGTGAGCGTTGTCAGAAATTGAGAGCATTGTCCAGTCGAAATATGATGCCCTTGAATTCCATCCTTATTATAGAAGCATTTGATTGTTGGGGCATTGATTTCATGGGACCATTCCCCCAATCATTTGGAAATTTATATATTTTGCTTGCCGTAGATTATGTCACTAAATGGGTCGAAGCGATACCGTGTCGCAAAAATGACCATTGCACGGTCATTAAATTTTTGAAAGAAAATATCCTGTCGCGGTTCGGAACACCTCGAGCCATCATTAGTGAAGGGGGCTCACACTTTTGTAATAGACCATTTGAGAGTTTAATGAAGAAATACGGTATCTCTCATAAGGTGAGCACCCCATACCATCCACAGACAAGTAGACAAGCTGATATTTCCAATAGAGAGATCAAACATATCCTGAAAAAAATGGTTAACCCTAACCATAAGGATTGGTCAATCCGATTGACCGATGCCTTATGGGCGTACCGTACTGCTTTCAAAACTCCTATTGGAACATCTCCCTCTAAACTTGTCTATGGGAAAGCCTGTCACTTGCCTGTGGAATTGGAACATAAAGCATACTGGGCGATCAAAAATCTAAATTTCAATCTGGACAACGTTGGCTCGTTACGCAAACTTCAATTAAATGAACTTGAAGAAATCCGGAACGATGCATATGAAAATTCAAAAATTTACAAGGACAAGATGAAGGCATTTCATGATTAACATATTTTACGAAAATCATTCACGCCAGGCAGAAAGTCCTTTTGTACGATTCTCGACTCCACCTCTTTCCGGATAAGCTTCGATCTCGTTGGACCGGCCCTTACATTGTTGTCACTGCTTATCCTCATGGGGCCGTCGAGATAAGAGATCCCAACAATGGCAATGAGTTTAAAGTAAATGGACATCGATTAAAGCCATTTATCGAGACATTTGATTCAGAGGACATGTCCATGCCTCTGATTGCTCCTGTTTACCAGGACTGATCTCCTAGTCTGATGGAGGTATAGGTAGGTTTATCGCTTTCATAGGTTTAAGATAGTTGTTTTATTTGTCTGGCTGAAGACGGTAAATTTAGCGTTCCTGGGAGGCAACCCAGCTTTTTTATTCCTTTTCATTCTTTAGTAGATGATTCAATGTTTGTGGGTAACATTACTGCAAACCCTCACGAGACTACAACTCATCCACTAGGGGTAACCTAGGGGTTTAAAGGCTTGTTGCATACGCTAAATGCAATCGAGAGAACCTGCGAAAGTGGTATAGGTAGGATTTTATTTTTATCATTTTTGTTTTTCTTTTTCTCTCGTGCTAACCAGCTTCCATGATATGATCTCTTGGAAAGTCTCTCTCTTGATTCGTTATCCAGGTACTATCTTCCTATCACTTTACTTTTGTTGTTCCATGTTTAGATCTTTTACATTGAGGACAATGTAGATTTTAGGTTGGGGGTGGGAGATTAGGCTTCCTAATCAGTATTTTCTTGGTCTTGAGCAAAAATTGTGAAAAATTGTGAAAAAATTTTAAAATTTTTCTGACATTTCTTGTAAATTCAATGTAATTTTGACATCTATCTTTGATTTAGAATTACGAGATACGTGATGTTGGTAATTTATGACTCTTGGATTTAGCTACTTGATAGACTCCATAGTTGAGTTTGAATTATCAATCCATGATTAGAGATTTTAAACATTGATTGAATCATGATTTCAGGACACGTCTTGCTTACACATTAAGATTTCAGTTCCATATCGAAGGATTAACTTGGTAATCACTGAGGATGAAAGGAACCTGCCTGAAATATCTTGTCATCATGGTATAAAAATTGAAAAGGTTGGATAATTAATCTTCACCATAGGTTTGCTCCCTATGGGTATAGAGTTAATTCCCTATGAATGATATGTGAAAAAGGTCTAGGAGTACGGTCTTCACCATAGGTTTGCTTCCTATTGGTAAGGATTTGATTCCTCTTTTTGGCATGATCATTAATGGAAAAATAAAAAGTGAAAAGATCAAAAGATGGAATTTATGAGGCAAGTTTGGTTATCATGAATTCTCTTGCTGGTTACCAATGAGATCCTGAAATAACAAATTCAATCTTAATGTGATTAGCTGAGATTCCACTATACACTCATGGATCATAATGTTCAGAATTTGTCTGATTTATGGATTAATACTTTGAACTTCATTAGGAAGTTTACCATGCGCTTGAGTCCAAGAGCAAGTAATGCCCAACATTCATGAATCGTAGAATTCTAATGCCTAGATAATTTCTCAAAAATTATTCGGCTTTATAGAAATTTTCATATAAGTCTCAACTTATTTTTCACATATTTTGCTCGGGACTAGCAAAATGCTAGTTGGGGGTTGTGTTGAGGGTCAAATATTGCATATCAGACCCCAATTATTACCTAAATTTATGAACATAATGCTGTCTAACAGCCTGTGTTTATTGTATTTGTGTTGCAAGGTGATTTTACGAGCCTAGATTGAAAAAGGGAGCTTAAAGCATGAATTTAACACTCTGATGGCACCAGAAGTAAGGGATACACCCCTGGGGACCAAGATCAACGCCTGAGATCCACAAAAATCGAAGAACTGAAGCTCAAGTGGCCTGAAGGACGTCCATAATGCAAGATCACGAGGTTCCCACCATCCGTTCGGCTCGAAACTTCATACGTCGCCTGAGGATCATAAATTAACCGTACACGACAAAAATCACCCATTGGATCAATGTGAAAGTGGCCTAACGGGCAGCTCAGCCCATCAATCTTCAATTTGGGGCCCACCTGCTATCTGGATACGCTTCAAATTTAGTCCCTACGGTTAAAAGGAGATGGTGAAGCAGATGAACGGAGCGGATTTCTCACATATGTCGAAGGGGGACCTACCTTACATCGTGCGTGTGCACAGCACACGTACGGAGGCTGAACACCAAATAAGGAAGTCGGTCAGTAGCGTCTTCACGGCCGACGCCGGGGATCAATTGTGGGCCCCACTCGTCGATAATTTGAAAGATCAGAGCCGTCCATTGCGTGTAAAGGGAGGGTGTTAACCTCACCAAGGTGGCCTTTTGAGACCATGCAAGCCGTTGCAAAATCCTAGCCGTTAAAAGTAAAAGGGACGGCAGAATAGATAAGTTGGTGGGCCACACCGTAAATGCTCTAAAAACACCCCTTCCCGAACGGTTTTTCGTCCTGAAGCCAATGGACGGAGTAGATGTTTCACTTGGCATCAACCAATGGCCCACCGACCATCACAGCGGAAGCTCTGTTTCGCACTGGCAGCGGATGGACGGTCGTTGTCTGTCTTGCGATCGGTTATGGGCCCCACCCATTATCCACATGGACAATTTGAACCATTCATAATGAACCATAGGTCCCACCTATCATTACCTAGGTGGAAAAATTGCAAGGGACAACAAATATGGACTTCCAACAGTTTAAAAAGCAGATTGAACGGTGGGTTTAAAAATCAGGTGGACCGTATCAAAAGCAATCCAAAATCACCCATATCTGACTGAAATTTTGAGGCACATCTCATGGACGGAGTGGATTTTCCAAAGAAATATTCAAGTGGACCCCACCAACATCGCAGCGCGATCAGTGCGCAAGCTTTGTTTGCAGAGTCCGGGCGCAGCACGATTTTTGAGGGCATCTGTGGGCCACCATCACTTGACATCTGCCCAATCCAAACCGTTCAAATGCAAGAGTAGAGGGTCATAACTCCAACCATGGAGTCTGAATCCCATAACAGATCGTCGTCCGTCCAGAATCTGAGGCAAAACACAAGGATTTGAATGTTTCTGCGCATAGATCTGTTGCTGCGAAAATTCCTAGCCACCGACTATATTGACTATAAAAGGAGAGAGAGAGTGGGGACGTGGGGTTTTTGGGGGGGCCTGACGTGGAGCAAAGAGAGGGAGAAAGAGAGAGAGAGAAAAATTCTTTGTTTCCACTTTTCTTTTCCTTTTCTTTTTCTCTTTATTTATTTGGATTTAGCCTGACCATGTGTGGCTAAACCTCCTAGCTAGGGCTAGGAGGTGAAGCTTATAGTGAGATGAGAGGTTTTTAATTTATGTTTTTTTTTTTATTATTTATGAATTGACGTTGATTTTAGTTGATTATTAATGGCATGTTCTGTTTAGTTTTTAATGGTCTGTTGTGACTGAAATTACAATGGGTCTGCAATGGCTTTGAGCATGTCTCTTCTCTTTTATGTTTATGACGTTAGAGAGCCCTGTTGTTCACCATAGTCTCCTGGGCATGGTTGGATGACGATACTCTTCCTAACTTGCATACATGTGATTGGGTGGTAATTAGTTTAATTCTGTTGTTTGCCATAGTTTTTGGGCATGGTTTGGTGATGAAATCCATTCTAATTCATACACCTTTCATCTCTTTGAAAACTAGATCAACGGCAGTTCAGTAATTTTCATGATTTTTGATGCAAGCATAAGTTCTCCCTGATCTGTACAAGTGGATCCTCTGAATCCCTAGTTTCCTTATCTCTGATTCCCTAAGCTTTAGATAATAATTTCACAATTATTCCTCAAATCACAAACAATTTAGATTTCACCTTATTCTAGTTCTAGTTTTAGTTAGTTTTAGATAACGTACGGTTTCAGTCCCTTGGGATTCGACCTCGGTCTTACTGAGTTTATTACTACATCACAACCCTGCACTTGGGGAGTGAACAATTTCCATGCATTTCACGGTCAATTCGCTCTACTTTACGGTCATTTCCATGCATTTCATGGTTATTCTCGGCGATTTCATGTTGATTCACGATCATTTCCAAGCATTTCACGGTTAATTCCCTTCACTTCATGGTCATTTTCATGCATTTCACAGTTAATTTGCTCCACTTCACAGTCATTTTCATGCATTTCATGATCATTTTCGACGATTCTATGTTGATTCACTATCATTTTCATGCATTTTTCATGGTCAATTCCCTTCACTTCACGGTCATTTCCATGCATTTCACCGTCAATTCACTTCACTTCACCATCATTTTCATGCATTTCATGGTCATTTCCAGCGATTTCGTTTAGATTAACGGTCATTTCGATGCACTTCACAGTCATTTCCATGCATTTCACGGTCAATTCGCTTTACTTGACGGTCATTTTTATGCATTTCACGATCATTCCTGGTGATTCTGTGTTGATTCATGGTCATTTCCATGCATTTCATGGCCAATTCCCTTCACTTGACGGTCATTTCCACGCATTTTACAGTCAATTTGCTTCACTTCATGGTCATTTTCATGCATTTCACGATCAATTTACTTCACGAAAAAATGTATGTAGAATAAAATTATCTATGAAAAAAAAAGTACACAGGTGGATGTGGAGCCCACCAAAATCATAAACATTGAGTGTGGGGCCATTCAAAATTATGTAAGGCTCACGATGGGACCCACCCAATTAAAAAAATAAAAAATTGGGCGTCAATACCGCACTTGGGCGGCACTATCGCACAAACGACAGACGTACAGAAGTTGGCAACAGTGGTGTTGCGTGAGTTATGTTTCAATGGCTACGGTCTTAATCTGTAGCTATAGGGGCGAGCCTTAACCCCAATGGGTCCAAGCGGAAAAGCGGGGGCGTTTTCGACCTTTTTCAAGTCATCCGCACATATGGGGCTTATTCTTGGAAGGTAAACTGAGGTGGTTTTTTTCTCAGAAATGTGCCATAAATGGGTCGTCCAGTTGGAAATTTCTCATCATTTATCTACTTTCCATATGTAATGTACGCCATGAGTATCCCACCGTCTAATGCTCTGCCTCGTACGGTTGCTTGGGTCATTGATTTGTACAGTGTCCATTGATCGGTAATCTTATCCGTTAATATTACGAGCCCCACCGTAGATTCCCCACTTCACTAAAAATTCCTGAAAATGCAAAATTATATCCAATGTTTCTTCAGCCTCTTTTATTAAAATCTAACCCGTTGCCTGTAGTTGCAATTTTCTTTTTAACCATTCATATTTTTGTATATAATTTCAATGCTAATATTTTTTATTATAAAGTTTTTAGATTAAATGGTTAATCCGTATCAGTTCACACAACATCAACGGTGTGGATCATTTAAAATGGGCCCCAGTTGGATGAACTAAAGATCCCGAGCAAACTGTAAATATCCTCGGGTTGTGCATTGTATAAAACCCCTCACAACATATCGTAGTCTAGCGCTCTGTTGGACTTTTGTAACGCTCCGATGTGAGAGAGGGAGAGGGGAGAGGGAGAGAGAGAGGAGGGCAGCGAATTAAAAGAAAAACCCTAGAAAGCTCTTCCGATTCATCTGCTGCTGAGAGATTAGAGGAGGAGGAGCTTGGAGAACCCTCGGATTTCCATCTCCAATCCTCAAAGTTTGAAGAAAAACCCTTTTCTGTAGTCCATCTGCTCCTTCGGATCGTCGAGAAAACGGTAAGTTTCTGGAAAATCCACGCCCCCTTTTTTGGAGGGAAGATCCCCTCCGTTCTTCCATTCTCAGAACCCCACCAAAATCCTATCCAAGACTGCCTTCCAAGTGCTCTAGCGAATGCCCCTACCAGATGTTGCCTCTTAGAATACTGCGATTAGGGGCTATTTTTCTATGTGCTGTGAAGTGTTTTTTTGAATGCTTCAGATTGTGTGTTTGCATGACTTGGGATGGACCATTGCAGTCCCATGGCACGTGTTTATGTGGTGATCGATACCATTGAGTTGATAGCCCACCTCTTGGTTGGCCATGATCTGTTCGTCCGTCTGGTGGGGTTTCTCCCGCCTTTTTTTTTTTTTTTTTTTGCTTAATTAGTTTTAACTGTCAATTTGGTGCGAATTGTGGTGAATGACTCATCCGCTTTTAGTGGGCCGCCAGCAGATGGAATGGCTCATCCACCTAGTGGGCCAACAGCTGATGAATGGCTCATCCACCTAGTGGCCCGCTAGCCTAACTACCCATATGACCATGCTCCTGCCATTTGTATAGTGCAGATGTTTTGAATGTTCTGTCAACTCATACCAGTATTGCTCTTTTTTTTTTTTTTTGTTCGTAGACTTGTTACTAATATTTTGTTGTCATGCAAAATCTTTAAGCTTGCTTTGCATTGAAAAACAAACATCCTAGCATTATCTACATCTATGTGGCCTGGCAGGAAGAGGAAAAAGTGGAAACTTAAATGATTTCTGTGGTTTCCTTTATGGATAGGATTGGATGGTTATAATTTTGTGCTTGGTGGTGAGGAATTTGACATTGCTTACCCCCTACTGTATGAGTGCCGGCAAGGCGAGGCAGTCTAGGTGTGGGTCCCACAAATTGCCTAGAATGGGCTCAACAATCTGTCCCATTAGTGATCCATGCCCCACAATCTTTCAGGACAGTTTTGTGTGCACAAAAAGAGGTCGAGTTGTTACTGGACCCTATGCACAATGCACTCAGACTGTGGGCCTACAAGTCCATTAGCTTATTGTTTAATGAGACCTTAGAGGTAGAGTTGGTCAGCGACTTATTAAACAATTATCCCTTAAGTATTTTTGTCACTGATTTTGTGGGCTACTTTAGGGGTACCAAAAAATATCTGGATCACACTTTGATTATCTAGTTAGCTTCCAAATGGCCTCAAGATCACGTAATCTTGACATGAATTGAGTGGGCTGTGACCCATTTGTGGAAGGCCTCTATGGTTGTGACAGGGTTTAGGAAAGTTTTCCTTTTTAATATTTTATTAAAATGGATGGCTAGAATTGGACTTAGTGAATGGTTAGGATTACATTAGTGTTAGTACTGCTTTGGTAAAAGCATATAAAATGTAAAGACTCTTTTTATGAATTTGAATGTGAAAAATTGAAGTTTTTATGCAGAAAGAGGTTCTTTTGCATTGCGAATGATTCCTTAATACCTATTTAGTGTGATATTCAATACAAGCATTGACTGATGCTAAGCACATACAGGGCTTGTGATGTAGGCCCATGGCCCACCATAGGGCCCCACGTATGCTGATTTTGGATTGTTTGTTGATAGATTTAGAGCCTAAATATCAGGAACTGTAATTTATTATTTTTGAAAGATATGGGAGCTGATTTAAAGATGCGATTGAAGATTTTGAGGATTATTTCCTAGATTTGCTTTTACTATTATTAGGCTTGTTGCCATCTTAGGTAGGTTGGATTTATTTGAAATCAATCTAATAGATTGCTGGGTTTTCATTAAAGATTCATAGGTATTGTCTTTAGGATCTACAAAAGGGTGGTGGTGGGTGTAGGAGGTAGGCATTTTCCAAAATTTATAGAGAGTGAGGTTTCTTAAATGTTGCAAGAGAAGAAGCTTGATATCAATAAAGTTATCTCTCTCTCTCTCTCTCTCTCTCTCTCTCTATTCAATTATTCTTCTGGAGCTGCTCTTGTCCATTTCCTTTGTGATTTGGGTCGAGATCTCATTGACTCAATAACTTGGTTGCACCATTTTAGTGTCAGAGTGGGGTGATCCTTGGGGAATTTTCGATTTTCCATAATTTCCTAATGATTTCGAAGGGGATGACATAGGAAGAGTTTGCTCTATTAACACAATTGAGCCGGACACTCACAAAGCGAATAGATCATTTTTTTTTTTTTTTGGGAAGGATGAGCAAATGGATAAACTCACACATACGGTAGTAAATCTCATTGATTAAAATGGGCACGTGGACATGTGGGGGAAGATTGAAGCTGGAGTATGTGGAAACACAGGAGAAGATCCTCACCAAGGTTCTAACCAACAATTATCGGGTCCTGGCTTGTGAAGACATTAATGATTGAATCCTTCAATTGTCGAAACATGACAAAGAGTCTGCTATTAAGATAGAAATTTCAGAATCCCATGGTCGTTTGCATGTTGATGACTTCATCGATTGGCTAAACAAGGTGAAAAAGGTGTTCAAGTACAAGGAAATTGTGGAAAATCGAAAGGTTAAGTTAATAGCTATGGATTTTTTCGGTCATGCATCAGCAAGTAGAATGGTGGGATGATCTCCAAGCCGAATGAATCTGTCAAGCTGAAGAGATTAAATTCTTGGGAAAAAGATCAAAAAAAGGTTAAAAAGGATGTTCCTACGCACGACTTATGCTCATGACTTCTATCAAAGATGTCACAATCTACATCAAGGGAATAAATCGGTAAATGAATACATCGAGGTGTTCCAGATACTGCTATCACAGATATAAAAAATAAATTGACTTTCAAAGATGCATCTAAGATGTTTAATGCATGCATAGTTATAGTAAAAGTTGAAGAGATTATTAATTGGGGACTTGGGAGATGATTTGGTGCTCTACGAGGATCGTTATTAGTGATGGGGTAGCATGCTGACTCCCATAGGTCGAGAGATGATTGGCCAACATCCAACAATAAAGTCAAACCCCAACCTAAGAGAGGTGGTTATGGACGAGGTGTTAGTGTGCCCAATACTGGGCAAAACGACACTCCTTTCACATGCTTTAAGTGTGAGTAACTGAGAGATCATTCTTTTCATTGTCCTGAACATCAGTCTACAACAAGGTGTTCCAAAACGGTAATAGTGGCTGTAACGACCACCACTGTTATCGTTATGATATGGGCTGTAACGACCGTTTTTTAGTTTTTGGAAAAAAAAATTGTTACCAGGCCGTTACGGGGCTGTTACAGCTTGTTTTTCTGTAACGGCCATTTTGACCCTGTAACGCATTGCGGTTATGACCGTTACTGTTACGTAATCGATTTTGAATACCTTGGTCTACAGTTAAAGTAAATATGGTCGAGGGCAAATAATATGTTGAAGACACTCCCGATCATATGCAAATGAAAGCAGAATGTGAGAACATGCATGTGAAGGTAGAGCGTATGTTAGGGAAAATGTAGCAAATGTGTATGGATGCTTAAATTTTAGTTGAATTCCAAAAAAGAAGCTTGCTTTTAAATTGTTTCCTAAAACCTGGCTATGGTTTCAAAATATGATAAAAAAGCCATACATTTTGACTTTGACTCACAACTGTTAGAGAATTTTGTTTGTTGTATTCCAAAAAGACAATAATGACCTTTTAAGCCTTTCGTTGCTTGTGGAATCCACTTTGACGATGGACTATGCCGTGGGCCTCACGATGATGCATTTGTTTGATCTACATCATCCATCCTTCGTTGATTATGATTTCAGGGCATGGGCCCAAAAATGAAAAAGATCCAATTCTTATGTGGATCCACAATCGTTAGCGGTGTAAATTAAATCCTACCATTAAAAAATTGCTAAGGCCCACTGCATTTTTTTTCTTTTTGCCATCCAACCTGTTGATTAGGTAATGTAGACCTAAATTAAGTGCCCATCATAATTCTTCTTTTCCATCCAACGTGTTTCACCCCTAAAAAGTTATCAAGGGTAGGCATTTAATCCTTTTTGATTCCTATGGTGTGGTCCACTTAGGATTTGGATCTGCCTCATATTTGGGCCCATGCCCTAAAATGACCTCGAAAAACGGATGGATGGTGTGGATGTACCACATACATCATGATAGGGCCCACAACTTTTGAAACTCTAACCGTAAGGTGGTGCTGGAGGAGCGTCACTTGGCTGTGACCCTGGAACCAGCAGATGTGGGCAGGGAAATTAAGTGGGGCTCACCGTAATCCTTGTGAGAAATCCACCATATTCATTTGTTTTTCGAGTACATTTTATGATGTGCAAAAAAAATGAGTCAGATCTATGAATGAAGTGGGCCACACGAAAGGAAACAATGAGGAAGGATTGAACAACCACCATCGAAACATTTGTATCGCCACAAAAGTTTTGTATCAGGATAAGTTTTTTGTGTTTTTAGTTCATCCTAGTGGGAATGACCTTATAAACGGTTTGGATGACATATAAACATTAAGGTGGAGCCCGGGAAGGTTTCAACGGTAGGCATTTTATTTCCCAGTTTTTCTTCTCGTGTGGCCCACTTAAAGTCTTGGGTCTAAATCATTTTTGGCCGCATGGCCTAAAATGAGCTCGCAAAATGGTGGACGGGGTGGATTACTCACAAACATCACGGTGGGCCCCACCTACCTTCCCATCACAGTAACTTCCTGCAAAAGGCTTTTGTAGGAAATACACAGTCGGGATTGGGTGTGGATTGGATAATAGCCCCACCAGGACAACTAGAGACGGATGGTCATGTCAGGGGCTTTGTGGGGCCAAATGTGATGTATATGTTTTATCCATGCCATCCGTCTACATTTATAGATCATGTTAGGGCATGAGCCCAAAAAGGAGGCAAATTGAAGGCTCAATTGGACCACAACACAGGGAGCGTATTTCCTGTGGAAAACCTTTGGCAAGAAGTTCTTGCGCTGGGAAGTTAGGTGGGGCCCACCATGATGTATATGTTATATCCACGTTGTCCATCTACTTGTACCAATCATTTTAGGGCATCAGCCCAGAAAGGAGGTAGATTGAAGGCATAATTTGACCACACCACATGAAGCGGATTTCCTGTGGAAAACCTTTGGCAGGAAGTTCTTGCATTGGGAAGCTAGGTGGGGCCCACCGTGATGTCTGTTACTGATCCACCCTATCTACTTGTTTTGTAAGCTCATTTTAGGAGATGTGATCAAAATTAACCTGAATCCAAGACTCAAGTGAGCCACACGAGAGGGAAAACTGGGAAAAGAAATACCTACCATTGAAACCTTCTTGGGCTCCACCTTGATATTTATATACGATCCAAACCATTTATAAGGTCATTCCCATTAGGATGGACTGAAAACACAAAAAGCTTATCTTGATACAAAACTTTTGTAGCCATACAAATATTTCAACAGTGGCCTTTCAATTCCCACAGATGAACGGGGTGGATTTTCACAAAGATTACGGCGGGCCCCACCTAGCTTGCCTGGCGCAGGAAAGCCTTTCCCGCCCAAATGTCCGCTGGTTCCATGGTGTAGCCAAGTGCCACTCAAGCATTACCTCCCCATTGGTTTTTCAAAAGTTGTGGGCCCCATCATGATGTATGCGATACATCCACACTGTCCATCCATTTTTTGAGGTCATTTTAGGGCATGGGCCCAAATATGAGGTAGATCCAAATCTCAAGTGGACCACACCATAGGAAGCGGAAGGTACTCTTGATAACTTCTTAGGGGCCAAACATGTTCGATGCAAATTTTTTTTAGTGGGGCCCTTATTATAGGTCCACATCATCTAATGAACATGTTTGATGGTAAAAAGGTAATTATAGTGGGCCCTAGTGTTTTTTAATGGTAGGATTTTACTCTCACTGTTAATTCTTATAAGGTGACCTAAGGTTCACTTGAGATTTGGATTTTTTCCTTTTTTGGGCTCATTCTCTCAAATCATGATTCACAAAGAATGGACAACATACATCAAACAAACGCATCATTGTGGGGCCCACGACGTACTCTACGGTTAAAGTGGATAATGTGACCCTTGCGCAATGAACAAAAAGTTAAAATGGACACAATTGTTTTCTTGGAATATAACAGATGGAATTATGTGACTGTTGTTAGTCAATGTCAAAATGAGTGATTTTTTTACTGTATTTGAAAACCTTAAAGCTTGTTTTCGGAAATAGTTTAAAAGTAAGGTTTTTTTTTTTTCCCTAAAATTCAACCAAAACATATGCTTCTATACAGTATTGTCTCTTCTTTTCATTGTCCTGAACATCAGTCTATAATTAAGGTAAATATGGCCAAGGACGGATAATATGTTCGAGACACTCCCGATCGTATGCAAATGAAAGCAGAATATGAAGAACATGCATAAGAAGATAGGACATATGTTTGGGAAACTGTAGCAAATGTGGATGGTGATGTGGGCAAGATGTTGGTTATCCAATCGACTATGTTGTCGATGATCTGGGTGATTAATGATGGGTGATGATTGTGACACAATATTTTTTGCACCACTTGCACTTCTAGTGGGAAGATATGCACGATTTTTGTAAATGGGGGGAGCAGTGAGACTATTGTGTCATAAGAAATTGTGGATAGATTAAAACTCAAAACGCAAGTGTTCACACCCATGCCAGATTCATTGGTTTAAAAAGGAGGATAAGTTTTTGTTAATCTAGTTGCTTAGTTTCCTTATCTATTGGATCTAAGTAGAATATGAGACGTGGTGTGACGGTCCCCATGGATGCATGCCACATTTTGTTAGAGAGATTGTGGTTGCGGGACCAAGATATGGTGCATTTGACTCAGGCCAACACCTATTCCTTCGTTAAGGATGGTGTTAATAGCACATTGCATCTAATGAAACATCTTCCAAACTCCAAATCTGGAAGACGAGGAACAAAAATTGCTCAATGTAGTTTGAAGGGAAAATTAGGGAGACTAACATCATTTATGTATTGGTTGCTAAAGAAGACACAAAACAATCAAATGTTTTGCCTTTTATATAAGAGCTTCTTCATGAATATAGAGACTTGGTGCCTAAAAAACTGCCCGTTGAACTTCCTTCTATGAGATTTTTTTTTTTTTTTCTTGAAAGGTAAGAAACTTTATCGTACGAAAAGGAAAAAGCCAACGTTTGGCCTATAGAGAAGAAAAACGAAAAAGGAAACTAAAAAGGGAAAAACATAAAAAAAGAAGGGAAAAAAAAAACACGACCAAGAAGAAAAATAGAAAAGAAAAGAAGAATATACAAAAGCCATCCCCTAGCTAGAGAAGGGGAAGAACTTCCTCCAATGAGAAACATTTAACACCACATTTATTTAGTGCAGGTTTCAAGTGTATCAAATCTTGTGCACTATCAAATGAGTCCAGTTGAGCATGTTGAGCTCCGTTGACAGGTTACTAAGTTGCTACAAAAAGATTTAATTTGGAAAAATGTCACCATCTGTTGTTCTTGCAGTATTAATCCTCAAGCAAGATGGATCTTGGAAGATGTGTGTGGACATTTGTGTGACCAATCGGATTACTATCATGTATCGTTTTGTGATTCGATACGTGGATGATATGCTGGATGTGCTACATGGGACAAAGTCTTTTCAAAGATCGACTTGAGGAGCAGATATCATTTGGTACATATCTAGCATGAAGACGGCATTTAAGACTTAAGATGGACTTTATGAGTGGCTCATCACATCATTCGCCCTTTCAAATGGTCGAGCACTTTCATGAGGTTGATAACAAAGGTATTTGTCCCCATCATGGCGAAGTTCTTAGTTTTTTGTTGATATTCTTGTTTTTAATCTCAATTCATTTGTGCACCTTGGTCACGTACGATAAATATTGATGTACTACAGAGGGAGTCGCTTTTTATTAACTTGAAAAGAGGTCATTCCTTGTTGATAATGTCGTTTCTCTGGGGTATATTGTATCTACAAAAGGGATCAAGGTTGGCTAGGAGAAAATCATGACTATTGTAGAGTGGCACACTCTACGAATCTTTCAGAGGTTTGTTCTTTCCATAGCTTGGTGACATTTTACTGAAGATTTATTCGGACTTTCAGTACAATTATTTCACATGTCAACAACTGCATCCGTAGAGTCAAGTTTGAATGGAATGAAGCGGTGGACCGGAGCTTCAATACCATAAAAAATAAGACAACAATATCTTTCAAAAAAGAAGAAGAACAAGACAACAGAGACTCCTATTCTTACACTTTCGAGCTTCAATAATGTCTTTGAAGTGGAAATTAATGTTTAAATGTTGACATCAGCATAATGTTGAGTCAGGAAGGAAGGCCGATCACTTTCTTTAGTGAGAAGCTTAATGATGCATGAAAAATTGCTCCACGCATGACCTCAAGTTTTATGCAGTGGTATAAGCACTACGGCATTGGTGGCATTACTTGATTCATCAAGAATTCATTCTACACAAACCATAAAGCGTGAGATACCTCAGCTCCCAAAAGAAGTTGAGTACTTGTCATGCAAAGTGGATGGCTTTTTAACAAGAATATATTTTCCTTTTGTGTCACAAAGCTAGAAGTAGGAACAAAGTAGCATTGCTTTGAGTGTGAGGGTGTAACTATTGGAGACACTTGCCGTGGAGGTCATGAGATTCGAGGTGTTAAGAGAACAATACAAGGACCCCAATTTTGGCAAAGTGGTTGACAGATGGGTGGATGGCTGAGATTCAAAGTGTTAATTGATTTTACACGATGGATATTTATTAAGAGTTATCACTTATGCATTCTCGAAGGATTGTTGTGAGAGAAGATCCTATCTAAATTATATGGAGAATTGTGTGGACATTTTGTAAGAGATACATTGGCCATAATGGAGGAAAAATACTACCGGCCGATGTCGAATGGTTCACCGATGATAAGTCTCTAAAAATCGGTCATGTGCAGAACATTGGCCGTTATAAACCACTTTCTGTTCTAGTCACACCATGGATGGATATTTCTATGGTCTTTATTTTGGGTCTTTCTAGGACTCAAAGGGGAGCATATTCGATTTGCGTTGTCTTAGATCTTTTCCAGAGATGGCCCTCCTCATTCCATGCAAAAGGACGATGGATGCTATGCATATCGCCTACATATCATTCATGGTAATTGTACGAAAATAATAAGTTTGCTTGTAGTGCACTTTATGGAAGTTGATGGGGACTAAGTTTCAATTCTTTGGTGTATATCATCTTCAAGTAGATGGCCAAACCAAGGTAGTCATCATGAGCCTTCGTAACCTCTTAAAGAGTATCATAGGCGATAATGTATCTCAATGGGACTTGGCTTTACGCCAAGTCGAGTATGCCTACAACAACTTAGTAAATCGTACTGCCAGAATAATTCTCATTTGAAATCATAAATGGGAGAAGTTCATATCATGTACTTGACTTAGTACCATTATCGATGCAAGAATAAGTGAGCAAAGATGCTATTGCTTTTGCTAAGCACATTCATGACTTGCAAGCTCAGATGAAGAAGGAGATTTGAGAGAGCAACACCAAGTGCTAGTGAATGAATATCGCGGGAGGATATATAAGGGAGGTGACTTAGTTGTGGTTTATCTTTGCAAATAAATGTTTTTGAGGGGAACTTATAACAAGCTCAAGTCTAAGAAGATCGGTTCATGTCGAGTCAAGAGGATGTTGGGTGACAATGCCTATGAGTTCAAGTTGCCAGATAACTTAGATATATCGCCGACTTTCAATATGGTGATTTGTTCGAGTACCATGACAAGGTGTCTGACGTGCAAGATGAAGTCATCATCGATATGGATAAACAACTCGCAGAGAAAAAAAGGAAGAAGTTAAACAAGTCTCGTACGTGAAGGCTACTAACACTTGACACGATTAATATAAGCAATACTTAGTGAAATAGATGAACACGCCCTATTTTGACCGCACATGGGTCATGGACGATGAATTGAAAAGATTGGGTTGAGATCTCTACTAATATAGTAATATGTAGTGTTCAACTTGTCGAAGTAGTGTTCTTCCCAACTCGGGGGAATGATGTAGGGCGACAACCCACCATAGGGCCAAACATGTACTGATTTTAGAGTGTTTGTTGATAATTTAAGGGCCTAAATATCAGGAATTGGAATTTAATATTTGTGGAAGATACAGGGGGTATTTTAAAATGTGATTAAAGATTTTGAGGATTATTTCCTAGATTTGCTTTTACTATTATTAGGCTTGTTGCTATCTTAGGTAGATTAGATTGATTGGAAATCAATCTAATAGATTGGGGGATTTTCATTAAAGATGCATAGGGATTGTCTTTAAGGTCTATGATATGGTGGGTGGTAGGCATTTTCCAAAATTTCTAGGTTATGAGTTTTCTGAACTATTGCAAGAGAAAAGCTTAATATCAATAAAGTTATTTCTCCCTCTTTACTCAAATATTCTTGTGGGTTTACTCTTAAAAAAATTCTTGTGGGTTGACCCATGTCATTTCTTTGCAATTCGGTTGTTGAGATCTCATTGACTCAATAATGGGGTTGCACTAGCTTATTTAGATTTTGGCAAAGTTTTGTTGCTATTAGTAATCCATGGCATGCTGTTAGTGCTAGGTGGTCATGGACATATTGTTGCTGACTACTTGTTTCGTCCCTTGTTTGTCAAACGCGCTGGATTATGGACATGATAGATTGTGGCACATCTAGGGAAATTAAAGATTAGTTGGTGTCACACTTACACATTTTCCCATGTGCACATTTGGCACATTTTTTAGTGATTGAAGATTGACAATGGCACATATGCACATGAGGGATGCTTGAACTTGGATGGTTGCACACGTGGTATGTTAAGATATGTCATGCATGTGCATAGATGATTGTGATCCTCATGTCCATGGTGCGCCAAAAGTATAAAGCATCATTGACTAGTAGTTCCACCACCTCTTCATGAGAGACCCAATCCATGGTCTAACAGTCACGTATCCGTGACTAGTCCAAAATTGGATGGGTTTTTGTGCGCAAGGGGTTGATAAATCATGGACAATTACAGTTGTACATGACTAGTCCATACCCAACTCTGTCCAAATTAGGGGTGTACACGAACTGAGCTGGCTCGATTACCTCGGTTAGCACACTTGACTTGACTCGAAAAAGCTTGATTCGACTTGGTTCGAAGCTGAGTTCGAGCCGAGTCGAGCTGATTTTTTGAGCTCGAAAATGAGTTCGAGCCGAATTCGAGCAGGCCCCAGCTTGACTCGACTCGACTCAGATCAAATCCATCTTGAATCCAGTTCGAATCGAACTCGGATTGAACTAGTTCGGTGACTCGGTTACTTTGCCATTGATGTTGCTTACCAAGTGTTTGATAAAATGACTCAACGAAGTGTGGCTGGTGGGTAACCAGAGTAACCTCCAACCCAGCTTTGAGGATGTCAACATCGATTCTCTTGCCGGAGCCCATGATCGCAATGATATAGCAGTTGAAATGTGGCTCGTGGAACAAACGGGCAATCGGGCTTAACGGCTGCTGCTCGTCTTCAGTTATCACGCCGTTATCCATCTCGTCTTCTTTCCCCTTCGCTCCTCTTGGTTATAATCAGCTTCTTCAGTGCTCTCTTTCTAGATCCGATCCCATCCATCAAATCCATCTACCAGAGTTGAAATTTCCTGTTCGAGAAATGGCAATTGATTTTCGAATTTAAGAGCGTAGATGTAATTGGATTTATTTATTATTCTTTTTTAACCATAAGTAAGAAATGATCTGAAGCAAGTGAGAGCACTGAGTAAGGTCGTATTTATAGAAACTTCGTTCCTAAAATGCCCTTCAATTTTGGTGGTCAGTCTGGGTCAAGAGAAACGATAGATGCTTTAGAAATGTTTCCTCCTCGGCTGAGTCCGTTTCTCTCAAAGCTTTGTCTATGGTGGTTGAGTGGGCCACTTATGCTAAATCCCTTAGGGAAGAAGGCTTTTTGTTTCTTGTTGCTAAGGGTTGATGCTATCTCAGTGTAGCCTTCTGTTTGTTGTTGTTCTTCTTGTTTTGTTTTGCTGTTGTTTTTGCTTCTTTGGTTTTAATGAAATTCGTAGCCTTTTTTTTTTTTTTTTTTTTTAAAAAGCCCTTCAATTTTTGTAAGAATTGAGAAGTTGGGTTTTGAAGGTGCAGTACAGGTGTTTGTGGAAATGCCTCAATGGCGAACTCGGCTCAAACTCGGTCTGAGCTGCTGACCGAACCGAGCCAAGCTGGCCAGTCAGGCTCGAGGACCGAGCCGAGCCGAGTTCAAGCTGAGGTCAGCCAGTGGCCGAGCCGAGCAGAGGCCAGCTCGACTCGGTTTGACTCGATGTACACCCCTAGTCCAAATCCAAACAGATGCAGAAGGTGTGATACTTTTTATCTGATTAGTGCGATGGTAATCACTATTGGATGGTGCGATGTTATTAAACATGTATGGTAAGATCTAACTTCGGAATCTAAAATTTATTTTCAAAATCATTGCATGTATCTGTTCTTGAAGTATTGAGATCGTGATTGCTGGCTGACTGTGGCCATCCAATGGTCACTGTCTTGCACCACAGTGAATTCTGATGCTCCATCTGGTAGGATCTATGTGGATGGGCATAGAATGGTTCAAAGCACCTGCTGATATGGAGCGTGTTGGCCAATATATGTCATTGTTTTTGGAAAACCAGTATGTATTGTGAAAAAAGGGATTAAATCAAACAAAATTTACATCATTCAAAAACAAAAACAAAAACAAAAAAACAAAAAATTGAACAAAATTTACCTTGATGTAGCTGAGACATGGGGCTTATACAAGTATTGATTCGGGAGCCAGCCAATACGTGCTCAAACATCCACCTCCCCTGCCCCTTATGTGGTAGTAGGTAGGTTATATGGGAGTTCTTTTGCTCTGCTGTTTTATTGCATAATTTCTCCTCAACTAGATTCAGCGAAGTGATTTTCATAAAATAGCTTCATTTCAATATTATTTTAGGGGTTTAATTTTAAAAGATTGCTAATCCCACACGCATGTATAACTCATCCCATCTACATGGCACCGATGCTATAATATGGAAGAAATGATTCCCGAACTTTTGACGATTTTCAATGCAAACAAGTGCTCTCTCATAGAATGGTATCGTTAGCTCTTTGTTGTCATAGTTGGTGATTGTCTTGATCACATTGATATGCCATAAAAGATCTGCTAGAATCAAATGTTCTTCAATCAAATCACTTAAAGAGGTGCACAAAGTATCCCCATTGTTCATATGTACATTCTTATGGTTGTTAGGGCTGTCAACAGGTACTTGGATACGCTGGTACTCAGGTACCTAACCCAATTTAAATGGATCTGGATCCTTAAACTGGACCCCCGTAAATATCAGGTTGAGTTGGGCACCTGTTAATATTTGATATTAGTGTTATATGTATTAAATTATTTTTTGAATGTTATATGCACACACACACACATATTAATATATGCACACATTTAATATTTAATTGAAATGAGTAAGAGTTAGGGAGTCATCTGATAGTCTCGCAGAGTCTGATGGTTTATGCACAGGCATTTAGAAATTTTTTACATGGCATATGCTATTGAATTATAATTTTTTGAATGGTTATATAGTATTAAATTAATAACATAACTTTAGATTATGGATCCATTTTGGAGTGCGACCCGCCTGGAGACCGAAACTGGGATGACTCACCCTGACTTATTCCTTCTCAGTCCATTTTGGTCTAGTTACGGTCTGGTGGCCTGTTTCATTGCTTGTGAAAACTGAGAACACTTGATCAGGTCAGTTTGGTCGCTCCACTGATTGTCGCAAACCATATAGAACCATCTGACGTTTAAGCAGTCTAGTGGTTTTATAAGGAGTTTTCACCTACAATGCATTGAATGTGAACATGTTTTTTGAAAGGTTGCATTGAATGTGAACATCACATGCAATGGATACAAATATGTCACGTGGTATGACATACAAGCTGTGCAAAAGGTGGGCCCACTGTGAAGATCACCTGGTGTGGAGAGCAGGTTGTTCAACTCATTATGCGTTCCTTTTGCACTGCTAGGGTGCCAGACGTGTGACTCCTTTTCACACGTTGATCCATTGCATAGAATTGGTGGTTAGGTTAATAATTGCAACTCTTGAGCACTTCTCTTTGCATATTCAGAATAATATAGCCATTGTTTTGGTAAATGAGAGTATCAGGAATGTTTCAAAAGTAATCCTCATTTGAAGAATACTTCATTATTAAAAGAAAAAAGAAGGAATGATTCAGAGTATGGTGAAGTTGAGATTGCAGCTTGCTTTGAACGATTAGATTTTTCTTCTTGTCCACCATGAGCTATGACCAATTGACCATAATAGCCTCTTCTGAGCCCTTTCCCCATGAGCTATGTTTACAAATCACAAGCAAATATGAAAGCACAACAGAAAATGGCCTATAGTTTGCAATATCTATATCTTATTGGCTGATATGGCCATATTGTACGCGATACAGGTATGTATTGGGCCGTGTAAAAAAGAAGTCCCATATCAGCTAGTATCAGCCAATACGGCCCGTATCGGCACTGATATTTGGACAGCATATCGGTTGCGTATAAATGTCATAGGACAATCATGTTTTTCACCTTTTCCCCCTCTTTTCTTTCTCCTTCTGATTTTTTCTTGCTAAAGGATTCTTCTATGCCAATTTCCGACTACATCTAATGCTTGTTTCGAAGATCAAAACAAGGGATTTGGGCTTGAATCGAATGCCCCAAGGGTGATTTGAGGAAAATATAGTTGGTAAAAAAGCTACTTTATATATTATTTAATATTGCTTAAATCATGTTGCATCAACATGATAATCCCAAATCGATCAAATCATGCTTGTGTTATGTTCAATTTGGGGATACTTGCATTTTTTTTTTGGTCAATTTCTGTTGGTTTTTAAGAAAAATTCTGCCACTCTTTTTTTTTTGATTTTTTCAAGTAATTTTTGTAATGATGCATGAAGACATTGTTACAACTATAGATCTACACATGCAATGCATAAATGCGTTTTTTACAATATTTTTAAATTTTCAGGTCATTTTTTGAAAATTTTATTTTTATCTAAATCTTTTTTTATTTTATTTTTATTTTTTTAATTTTTAAGATAGATCTACCATTCATTGCTGGGTTTTAATTATTTGTGTATTTTCAGGCCATTTTTGGCATTTAATGCACTTTTTAAATTTTAGTCATGTTTTTTTTTTCAAAATTCCTTTGGGAGAGTGATAGATTTATGTTGTTTTAAGATAGATCTATACTCTTTTAACATATTTCTACATTTTATATGTTGTAATTGTATTTTTAATGTATTTTCAGGCACTTTTTTTTTTTTTGCCATTTTAAAAATATTATTTACTTTTTAAAATCAGTTTAGGAAAATGATAATTTTATGTTGTTTGGACCTTAAATTTATATTCTTTGAACATGGGTCTACCTTCCTATGTGTTGTATATCTTTTTAAATATATTTTTGACGTTTTTAAGGCAATTTTTTAAAAAAATTTATTTTTGGCTATTTTCAATGTGGATGCATTCTTTTAGAATTGCAGTGGGCTACTAGGCCGTCTGTGTACTGGTGTGATGGGCACTTGTTGAGTCGTTGACTTGTTGCTATAGAGCGGAGTGTGAACTTGTTTTTGTGTTTGTTAGATAGGAGATTTGGGTTGGTGCTTGGGCTTGGTAGTTGACAATGGGAAAATGCCTGAGAATGACAATAAAGATGTAGGGTGACAACACAGGGTAAGAGATTTGGGTTGGTGCTTGGGCTTGGTAGTTGACAACGGGAAAATGCCTGGGAATGACAATGAAGATGTAGGGTGACAAAATAGGGTAAGAGTAGTAGGGAGTGGATATCGAACTATGTGCAAATATTGTAATAGGAGTGTGAGCGGGGGGCATAACTCGGTTAGATAAACACTTGGGCCATCAAAAGGTTCAAATTTTCGGGTGTCAAGTGTCCCCAAGGAAGTAAAGAGCAAACAGAAAATAACTCAGAAGAAATTAAAAGATAAAGGTGAGGAGGAAGAAGGAGAAGGCCGCCCTTGATGCATGTCGAGTAGGGGTTTTTAGTGTTCCTAAGCAAGACATTGGTGATGATGAAGACATTGAGTCAAGGGAGAACTTGAACAGGAATATTTTGATGGCGAGGAGGGAAAGTTTACTAATTGCTCATGAGAATGAGCAAGGAAGTTAGATGTTTGGGAGTGGTTTGATTTATTATTTGGGGGGAGTAGTGGGGCTGGGGGAGTGGTAGTAGGGGATTATTTAGCAATTTTTGTCGTGTCTTTAGCATGTGAAGACAAGCTAAGTCCTGAGTCAATAACCCTCATCCCATGCTTGGCTTGAATTCAGAATATTGACGGAGATGAGCGGGGGCTACAAGTAACTCTTCGTGGCGAGGTGCTAATTAGGAAGATTACTAGCAAGTGAAAAAATCGAAGCAAATGTGGTTGAAACAAATTATAAATAATCTTGACAGAGCAGCAACAAGGATATTTTTGCACAACAACATCCCTCCATATCGTGTAGATCTTCGTACTTTCAGGTGTTTGTAAACGCAACAACAAATGTTGGACCTGGGATTAAAGTGCCTAGTTCTTACGACGTTAATACGAAGTATTCAAATGGTTTGTACAACGAATGTGGGATTATGCATAGTCTTGTAAAAGGATATGGGTGAGCAGAGGATGCACAATCATGTGCAATGGTTGGACTGGACCAATTAGATTGAGCATGATAAATTTTATTATTTACTTCCACCTTGGTACAATGTTCATTAGAGCCATTAATGCATCTTAATCAAGTGAAGATTGTTCCATATATATTTAACCTGATGGACAGAATGATGAATGAAGTCGGTGAGAGTAATGTTGTGCATATTGTCACTAATAATGTGGCATCCTATAAGGCATTTGGAAAGATGCTTATGGAGGAGACATAATCTATTTTGGTTACCTTGTGCAGTCCACTAGAATGATCTCACCCTGGAGGATATGGGGAAGAAAAAGAATGGAGTGAAGTTGGTTGAGAAGGTAAGATTGATCACAACATATATTTAAAATCACAATTGGAAAATTTTTCTTGTGAAAAAGTTCACATGTGAGCGAGAGTTGTTGAGGCTAGTAGTGATAAGATTCGCCTCGCCATAAATTTTATAGCCGTGGAGAGTTTATCCAGTAATAGAGGAGAACCTGTGCAAGATGATTGCATTTCAGTATTGGATAAACTCCAAGTATGGAAAGTTGACGAGTGGCACACTCGTGGAAATGTTCAAAGTTGTAAGAGACAATAAGTATTGGAAGATTAACCCAAGAAGTTATGAAAGTAATGGATCCTTTGATTAAGGTTCTAGGATTTGTGGAAACTGACGATAGGCCAATGATGGGCTTTCTTTATGATACTATGGATAGAGCAAAGTTGTTTATTCAACATGGTTGTGAACTTTATATGGATTGTTGGAAGTTGATAGATGAGTGTTGAATAAACAGCTCCAGCATAACCTCCATGCAGTGGGGAAAAAAAATTTACAATTATTTAGCTACTTAGCAATTGTTGGTTCTTACTCCTCAGTTCATATTTATAGCTATGGTTTATAAGTTACTTTTCCTATGAGTCCTGACATAAGATTTCGATATGTCATCTTCTTTAATGGTTGTAGGTAACTTCTTAAACCTCTATTCCAATAGGTGCCAATGTATGAGAAAGATGATGGAATTATTGTTGGTTTGAAAAATGTTATCAAGAGGTTGGAGCCAGACATCAATCAACAAGTTGATGCCGAAGTAAGTTAACCAATATTTAAAATTAGGGTTTCAAATTTCAAATGCATTACGTATGTCACACATGTAGTACTTATTACTCTATCTTTCACAGGTGGAGATGTATGCACTTGCGATGGGTAGCTTTGCAGATACACTTGCACAAGCTACTATCTAGAGAACCAATCCAGGTGTAAGGAATGCTGTGTAAGATTTAGGATGACTGAAGTATACGATTTAGAATAAAGATGTCTTTAGTAATTTTACATGTTGAGATATTCATTTGTTATCCATGCAGTTCAATGGTAGGTCAATTATGGAGAAAGTGCACCTACTATAAGGAGTATTGTAGTCTAAATTTTGAGTTAGACATCATCCTTTGCCAGTTGTGAGAGAAACTGGAGCAATTTCTCCTACATTCATATGATGCAACATGATAGTTTAAAGCAGATCAAGGTGGAGAGATAATTTCATTCACTACAACTTAAAGATGTGGTTAAAAAATATAAAGAAATCAAGAGGTAGAGATGACCAATCACAGTATTGTCCAATAAATTTGGATTACATTTTTGTTAAAGCAACCTTCTTTTCCTATCGCTCAAACAAAGGGAGAAAAATAAAGATGTAGCTGACAATGATTAAGTAGAATTCCTAGATCTCGTCGCGGAAACCACTTAGCCTCTGAGTCATCCAAAGGTAATTATTGAAGATGATGATGAAGGACATAGTAGTAGTGTGTGTAATGCATGATGTGTGATCTAACTATTTGGATGCAAGAGATTATTAACAGATTAATCAAAATAAGTCAAATATAATAACATGTCATTCTACCATTATTAAACGAGTTCCAAATAGATAATAAAATTCAGATTTACGTTAAATCGTAATCTACACAGGCATAAATCACATAAGCATGAAAATCTAAGTTCTAATGAGAGTGAAATTCTCATGTTAGCATATGTACAGTTCTAATTTAATGGGTAGATTTGCCCAATTCTAGGGCTAGAAAGTTAGGGGTTTTGAAGGTTATTGGGGCTAAGGTTTTACCAAATTAAAGAAGGGGGAAGAGGGTGTATGGCTGTCCGGACAAGGGGTGGACTGTACACTTTTTTGGTTTTGATCAATTAGGCCTAGGTTATGGTTGTAGGATGATTGGAAGTGAGACTATGTGGAGTATGTTGAGGGGTAAGGAAGATTTTGGCTCTAAAGTGGAGAAATAGAAAAGATGAGAATGAAAAAATATATATATACATTTTAGAGAAGAATAAGATAGAGATGAAGAGGATAACTAGGCTTCACACCTTTGGATTCACACCAACCAATCTCTTTTCACAAGAGAATCTCAAATCACATGACAGAAAGGGCTTTTCCAACAAAATAGTCTCTCTCTCTCTCTCTCTCACAGGACAGAAAGGGCTTTTCCAACAAAAAAGTCTCTCTCTCTCTCTCTCTCCTTTCCATTTCATAATAATGAGCTAGGGCTGAACGTCCCTCTCTTTTATAGTCTCAATAAATGTGTTTTGACAAAAATACCCATCACTTGATAAAAGCACATATCACGTCCCATGATGCAATCAGCTGAAAATAACTTATCCAAAGGTATAAATAACCATAAAAAATAGAAAATCAACTAATCCTAATACTAAGATCAAAGTGGTCTCGGATCACAATGATCCAACCGCCCGATCGAAGGATCCTCATCATCCAACGGTCCGATCGTCGTGTCCGCACAATCCAACAGTCAAAACTCCTCAAATAAGTAACTCGTATGCATCTTCTTAGCGTAGGGTCGTCAAAGATGCACAATCATTCATGTGGGGTCTTCAAGTCCTTAGTGCGGTGCATTCAGGCCCATGTACAAGTCATCGAGCCAAAGTGAAGGCTGGGCCGATCTCCTCCTGTAGTATAGTCTAAATGGTCAGATGTCCTCATTAGTATGTCGTAGTGCAATTGAGTTTGATGATTGTAGTATTGAAAGTGGTGGGGATGATGGTGACCATAGTGGTAGTACTGGTGGTTATAGAAGTAGACCTGTTCGTGGTGCTAGTGAGATTAAGATGGTAGTGGCGAGCACCTATTCTTATCTACACAACACTGCACTTGGCTTATGCCACTCCAATCGATGCCGTGAAAAGAACTCAACTACAATGACCAGCTATGGAGATGATTTAAAGATACCTAGTCATGGAGATTATGGTAATGGTTGGAGTGGTAGTAGTTAGACGATGCATGCTTATGATGATGACGACAAGTACGGGGATGTCATGGAGCCTACACATGCGTTCCTATCAGATGCTACAGTCTTCATGGCCAAACTAAGCGGCGCCATACCCATTTGGTTGACATGAGGATTATTCATAGGAACTACACCACAGCCACCATCTGGTGCTAAGACATAATTACTTATTTGGCCATCCTCAATATTGTCAGTATGAATATGGACAATACGACAATGCTAATGAGGATGGTAATGCTGAGGCACCGGGATAATCCTTTTGGTATTGACAGTTAAAATGCTTGGACTTAGTCTTCAACACGTGATGGTGTATATGTTATATATGTTTTACTATTATGATTTGTCACTTTTGAACCTTGGTGTTGTGGAATCATAAATTTGTAGTTGATGTTGTCTCAGTGCTTGGTAGAGTACTCTTACATTCTTAGTCCATTTCCTAATCTAAATCTAATCATCTCTACCTAATTATTGAATTGTATTATATTATTTATTCTATTAATTTTATGCATAATTTAATGAAGATGATAGATCAATAGTTGTTAAGTAATCATGTTAATAATATATCATCTCAATTTATGACATAGATCAACAATTTACAACCAAAAGATTTGACATCACAAGTTACAGTAGGTCAACCCGACAAACAACATCCTTACCAAAGAATGGTTCGATACACCATTGAATACATGTTCAAACCACGCGCCCACAAAAAAAAAAAGAAAAAAAAAAAGAAGAAGAAGAAGAAAGAAAGAAAGAAAGATTCTTGAATGTCACATTCCCCCCCCCCCCCCCCAACCCCTCTTTTCTAATATTTTTCTGTATCTTTTGGCTAAAAAAATGTCTGATATGGGACGATACTGATACACTGCACTATATTGTATCAGTTTTTCAGTTTTTCGTCAAGTTGATATGCCCACCGATATTGATATATAGAACCATGACCTAAACTCATATCCGTCAACTCTAAGAGCTGCCTTCACATAGAATTTTAGCAAGCTGATCAAAGCACTTAAAAAAAAATCGGTGCACATTGCTTTGAAACATGATTAAAATGTATAGCCTCTGACTGTGTTTTAAGTATTGTCCAATAGTGAGTCAAATCTGTTGGTGAAGAACAGAACAAGTCATCCAAAAATTCATTGATTAAGACCAGTCTTCCAACTATCGGCAATATTATTGATAATATTGCTGATATTATTGGTATCGCTAAGTCGGCGATATCAAAACTGCTGGAAGTTAAAAATTTCCAAATATTGCTGATATATATATATTGGCCACGGTGATATTACCAATATCTGCGGTATTTTGAGAATAATACCTTATAAAAGTTCCCTCATATCAGCAATACAATCAATAATATTCCTGAATACTAGTGATGATATCCCAAATATTTTTTGAATTTTGTTCCTTAGGTGATTTTGATCACTCTTTGTTTTTATTGAATCAAAGTTTGAACTTGGGGAGAAATCTCAACTCGAAACGAATAAGGCCAGAACTCAAAGGTGATGAAAAATCCGTAGAAACTTCTTCTTTTTTCCCCCCAAATTTTAGCATGGATTGCAATGAGAAAAAATTTTTGGTGAAAAAATAACATTTAAATTTAAGTGAAAAATGAGGGAAATTGGTAGAATCCTAGTTTTTCCCATTTTTATATTGGAAAATATGTGTATTAATGTGTTGGCCTATCTATTGATTGGCTACAAAATATATATTTATTTTGTACTCATTTTCTCAACAACACATGATTAGGCTCCCATAAAAGGAAACTTATTATGTGTATTCTTTTTTATTTTTTTTTGGCAATATTTTGATTCCTACATGTGTAAAGATGTGTCCTTTCAACATCTCCTGAAGCTTCACTGAAAATTCCACCTTTTTCCCAACGTTTCTCCAATGTTTCCTTCAGACGGTGATATTTACAAGTATCGGCGATAATATCGGTAATAACGTGTGCATAATGTGGCCCGAAGCGGAGGAAATGGTGGATCACCTGTTCATCCACTGTGCTTTTGCTAGGATCGTTTCATCCAGTGTTTTTATCGAAGTGTCCATTAATTCGGCCATGCCAGGATCGGTTCGACCCTCGTTGATGGCATGGCATGGGGACTGCGGGGGGAAAGCGAAGATGGAGGATAGCTTTAATGCTGTTGCTGTGGGCGATTTGGTTGGAACGCAATAATCATACTTTCAGAAACGAGGAGCACAGCTTCGTCAGTTCTTAGTTGGGTTTTGTTGTCTATTTTGGATTGGTTTTCCATGAATCCAGTGTAAGGGGCTCAGGTCTTTTCCCGTATGAGTGAGCTTTTGGCTTTTGTAGAGTGTGGGGTGGGGTTTTGTATATTCTTGTTCCTGTGCAGCTCTGTTCTTTCTGTTTTTGCTTTTAATGACATTCTTATCATCTTTCAAAAAAACAAAAAATATTGGTAATACTGTTACATGTTTCTGTATCCCCCCAGTCATTGATACATGTACCAATACCAATACTCTAAACTTTGATTACGACCAAGTCAGAAACTCTGACCAAGTCGGAAGGAGTAGGGGTGACTCACTGGTTTTGGTCCCTTGGGGAATTGCACTCTGAAACCATGCTTCAAAAAACTGGTCCCTCTTACATCTTTTGTTTCGATGATGGCATGTTATTATCTGTTTACTTGCTTCAAAATTTGTCCATAAATGCTCACAATGACATTTTCCTTCTGAAGTTTTTCAAAATCTGCTTGTGTATTTGTTCAAGAATTTGTTGCTTAATGTCGGTAGCTCATCATGTAATTATGATGATTTGTTTTTGTTCTTTTAGTGTATGAAAATTTGTTTTCGTATTCATAAATTAAAGCATGCAGGCTGTGTGTGTGTGTTTGTACTTGCGTGACCTCATGGGAGGCTCCCATGAGGTCGAGCTGTGTGGGCTCCAGTGCGTGTGAGGTTGACCTCTCCCATGAGGGTAGTGGACATCCACATTGTGCATTTGATGGGTCCCCTCATATGCCAAAAATCAGCCGTATCCAGAACTCAAGTGGGCCACACCATCTGAAACTGTGTGAAATCATGCCTAAAACCTCTAATAGCATTTGTTGGGGCCCACCTGAGTTTTGGATATGGCTGAAACTTGGTCTGACCCCTCATCCAAGTGGGACACACAATACATAGGCTGGATGACTGACTCACATCTTAGTGGGCCCTGCAAACAATCATGAAGGTTTCAATGGGTAGATATCCACTCTCAACTGTTGTCTATGGTGTGGCCCACCTAAGTCAAGGATTGGAGTGATTTTTAGACCCGTGGCCCACCATGGAGGGATGCATCTGACTGATGGGGTGGATGTCTGACATGGATCACGATGGGGCTCACAGAGCTTGACCTCATGGGAAGCTTCCCATGAGGTCGACCTCATAGTACCTTTTCCCTACACACACACAATCAGCCTACATGCTGTAGTTTATGAATACGAAAACATATTTTCAAGAAAGAGCTTGAAAGAAAGGACCTTTTTAGTTTGACCGAGTGAAGGCGCTGGTGAATCTTGCTTTTGGTAATCTAAACTGATCATCTTGCCCCCCTCAAGAGCACCTCAACATCTCCCATGTGAGATGATCTTAGCCATCTGATTATGGGCAGTGGTTGACACTTAACAGGAGCCCATTCAGACTGGATCATCTGATGGGGAAACCCTCACATGAATTCTTTGGATCACAAATGGTGGGCCCTAACTGTACAGCTTGTTGGATCAAGCAAATTGCTCAATCAAATAAAGAAAATTGTGCATTTCCTTATAAGGGAGGGAAAAAGATGCGATAACTGCACCTGAACTTATCTGAGGCCCCTGGTCAGATTTAAATTTGGATGCATGTGCATGTCATGGTCCTCGTGGGTGTCTTTTTGTAAAAAAACTTACTACAGATGAAACCACACTTCTTTCTTTCTATATTATTATTATTGTTGTTGTTGTTATTGTTATTGTTATTATTTTATGAACTTGTAAACAAGGCAATTAAAGTTACCCTGGTTTCTTCAAATTTAGGATTCCAAGAAATGTCTGCATATACTCCCTCCCAAGATGGCGTTTCGAAGGCTGATTGGACAACACCCCGTGATACGTACTTGGTTGAGTTGTTAATAGAGCAGCAGAATGCGGGGAAGCGGTCGAACATGGGCTGGAGTAAAGAAGCATGGAAGTATGTGGTGGACGCATTTAATAAAAGGTTCCGGCTACATCACAATGTACAACAACTGAAAAGCCGTATTGCACAACTCAAGAAGAACTACTACATTGTGAAGCAACTCATTTCTCACAGTGGCTTTGCTTGGAACGGTGTCATGCATACTGTGACCGCTGATGACGATGTGTGGGACCGCTATCTTATGGTGAGATCGCCTTTCACAGAAAGGAAATAGTAGAGCTATTTTAAGTGATTAATTATCTCCCTATGGCCTTATATGCAGACTCACCCTGAAGCAAGGCCTCTGAGGAAGACGGGCCTGCCTTTATATGAAATTTTGGGAAATCTATTCGAAGGTGTGCTTTTCTTTCTGTTGTTTCCGTTACATTTGTTAGAGAGGATGTGTAATGCTTGATCAAGCAGTTGTTCGACATGACATGCTGTAGACGTGAGGCCCATCATGTGGTTATCCAGTTTGCCTTTATGGTGGGCCCCACTGGGTGGAAGATACCATAAAATTGCCCCTATCATATGTTCCTAACTGCTCCATTTGGCCTCAGTTGAATGTCGGCCATTGGATCTAGTTTTCCATTTCCATCTGATGTCTATGTTCATCTGATAGAGGCAATATTGCAGCATCAACCATCATCCCATGATGGAACCTGCCACATCAATGGGTTAGGTTATTGAAAGGCAGGTCCTGACTGGACCATTGTTGAGTCGAACAAAAAACAACCCTGGAGTATCATGCAAGACCTCAATTTCTTTTATATATATATATATATATATATATATATATATATATATATATATATATATATATATATTAAAAAAAATGCTTACATTTTTTAAACCCAAGCTCAGAAGGAAGATCCCAGCTTTCAATGCATCGTCAAGAGGAGAGCGAAAACGGCGGAAACACACCAGTAGCCCATCGCATGCTATCTCATTCGACGCCATCATTGCATGTCGTTGGAGACAATGAAGAATTTAGTTCAGGATCTGAAGAGGAGATCCATTCAGATGATTCCCCTCCCAACAAGCGACAAGGAGCCCCAGTATCATCAACACCCCGTCGTAGGAAGAGAGTGCGAGTGGGCACTGGCGGCAGGATTGCATCGGCCTTGGAACGCATAGTTGCAGCTTCTGAGCGACTAGCCGAGTCGACGCAAGTGGCCGCAACAAATGAGGACAGGCTTTCTTACGAAAAGTGTCTAGAAGAACTACAGATGGTAGAAGGATTGGATGATATGACCTTCATGAAGGCGGTCCATATTCTCAGGGATGAAAAGAACGCCGTCGCCTTCCTGACTCTCAAAGGACCGAGGCGTTTAACATGGTTGATGCTGCAATGCAGTAAGGGCGGGCGTTACTAGGAGTCTGAAATTGGTGATCTCTTGGTGGTATTGCTGTAACTTTTGGTTTGTCTATATCAATGAAGCAGCTTTTGTTTGAAGAGAATTGGAGATGTGGCATAAATGTCCGTCATCTGAACCAACCATCTAGTGCATCCCGCTGTGAATGTTCTAAAGCAGGCTGTCTTAGTGTCCTGATCAATGACCTACAAATGGAATAGCAAAAGGTTCACATTGTAAAGGTAAAATGCCCACTAATCATACCTGTAGGATTGTCTAATATGTGTGCTTGTTATGCAGCTAGCCATCCACTGTGGGGCCTACTTGACGAGCAGTTGGTCAGGATTGCTGTTGAAAGGACACTACCAACACTTGCTCTTACCAGAGGTCGCCGGACCCCCCGACAGTTAAAATGTGATGGTAGCATATGTCCGTTCTTAAAGCTGGTATGTGTGACATTTTGAGTGGTTAGCTAATCCAACATGGGCTTACAATTGTGGCGTGTGGGACATGTGAGGTGTGTCAGGCGACCCTCATTGTGTAGATGACCTGGCTGATGAGCAACTGTAATCAATGGATGTTTTTCTTAGAAAAGAAAAAAATGCTAACAGTCGTCGTTCGTTTTACCTGTGACGGGCTATTTTCAATTTCAGGCCAGGTCATCTACAAAGTGGGCCATGTGGCACGTCTCGGGTGTGTGCCACTCGTGTGGTAGCATTTAGAGGCTAAGAAAAATTATACAATTTTAACTACTAATGAATTGCTGTTAGCTTAGAACTTTTAGGGCTCCATCTTATGCCTCGGGCAACTTATCTTGGTTTCTACTTATCTGCATATACGAGTATGTTTGGTAAACAGTATACATATCAACCAAAAAGGAGAAAATTTTGTTTGGTTTCCAAACATTAGCAATTTTTAGATCTCTTCCATTAATCTCTTCCCCCTCTCTTTGTTTTTTTTTTATTTTTTTTATTTTTTTATAAATATCTTTTATTAAAATCTCTTTCAATTTTTATTTATTCATATGGGGTCCACCTTTAATATTCACCATGGCCAACCTTTGATGTGGACTGTTTATATCATGATGGCCCTACCTTGGTACTGTCTTTAGTGTGAACTATCCATTGTGTGGGGCTTGCCTTCAATGTGACCATCTACCTTCTAAGGCCCACCTTTGATGTGGACGATACATCAAGCAGGGCCACCTTTGATGTGGACGATACATCAAGCAGGGCCACCTTTGATGTGGACGATACATCAAGCAGGGCCACCTTGGATGTGGATTGTCGATCATGTCATACATGGGATGTGGACCGGCTATCATACAGGACCCACCTTTAATGTGGACTGTCCTTGCAGGCCAACTTTGAAGGGAAGAGGAGTGTGTACCAAGTACACTATAGCGAATTCAGTAAACTCTATGGGGCCTGCCATGATGTATGTGTCTTATCCACGCTGTCCATCCGATTGCCAAATCATTTTGGGCATGAGCCCCAAATTGAAGAATATCCAAAGCTCAAGTGGACCACACCACAGAAAACAGTATGAATTGAATGCCTTTTGTTGAAAACTTCCTGAAGGCCCCGGAAGTTTTGGATCAAGCTGATATTTGGGTTTCCCTTCATACATGTCTATGTGACCTTGTGAAGAGGTTTGATGACAAATATGCATCACCATGGCCCTAGGAATGCTTCATCGATCAATGTCATTAGCCCCACCTTTTCCTTTCTTGTGGTGTGGTTCACTCGAGCTTTGGATATGCTTCAATTTTTGGGCTCATGACCTAAAATGATCTGGTTAAGTAGATGGACGGCCTGGATTAGGCACATACATCACAGTCGGCCCCACAGTTTAGTCGGTGCACAATCTGATTCCACTCTGAAGTGGTCTTCCATCATGCAGGGCCCGCCTTGGATGTAAGCGATTTACCGTAATAGGATGACTTTTGACATGGACCGTCCATCACGTGGAGAGCCTGCATCAATGTTAAAGGGCCACCTTTGATGTGAACTATCCATTGTGTGGGCCCCCCCTTGGAAGTGGGCTTCTCATCAGGCAGGGCCAGTGTAGAATGTTGGCCATTCATCATTAAGGACAGACCTTTGATGTGGACCATCCATTATGCGGGCCCACCTTCAATGTGGACTGCCCATTTGATGTAAACCATTCATCTTGTGGGCCCGAACTTCAGAGTGGGTCATCCATCATACATACAAGAATTACTTTGGATGTGGGCAATTCATTATTAGGGGCTAACCTATGATGTGGACCATCCATTATGTGGATCTAATCTTTGATGTGGACCATCCATGGTGTGCGCCCCACCGTAAATGTGGACTGTCCATCATGCAGGGCCACCTTTCATATAGACAGTCTGTCATGTGGAGAATTAAGGAAGAGAGGAGGGTAGAAAAAAGTGAAACGTTGAAAATAAGAATTTTGTACTAGTGGGTATAAGTGAGTTCAAGCTAACAAAGTTTACAATGGTAAACTTATTTAACAATTCTACTTGTATTGAAAGTTAACAATTTTTTATTTTTTTTTAAAAAAACAACTACGTATGAGGTTGTATCAGGGGGCATTTGGATCTTCCGTTACTTAATATAAGCTACTAATGCCTCAAGTAGCTTATGTTGATTTCTATTTATTAAACTGAATTGATTAAGTAATTTAAATAAATAAAAAAAGCTACTTATAATTGATCATAAACCAAACTTACGTATCTCGAACAATAGATTTATCTGCGGCTGTAAGTAGGAAAAGCAACTTATTTGGTCACGCTAACTTTAAATAAAAAAGCTACTTATAATTGACCAGAAACCAAACTTACCTGGAATAAGTTACCTAGTAGCTACAAGTAGAAAAAGTAGCTTATTTGGTGGCATCCAAATGGGCCCTAAACAAGCTCGCACAAAAACTCTTGATTTTCCTGTAAACCCAAAGATAAAAGTGCATCTAGATCTAGACCACTCATCCCAAAGATTTCACCATGGGTGCCACAAAAGCTCACATTATTTGGATGATCTTAACTACAATGACCAAAGAATTTTGCATTGCAAATGTCAATCTCCGGTTAGCATTTCCTAACCATAGGCATTCTCCTCAAAATTTGCAGGTATGATCGTTTCATGTGTGCAGAGCCTGTGATCACGAGAAACATAAGTACCTGTCAAAATCCAAGGCATTCATTTACAAGGACGCTGATTTCCTGGGAAAGCCTTTGGCAGAAAGGTCTTACGCAAGGATGCTAGGTGGGGCCCACATAGATGTTTTTGAGAAATTCACCCCGTTCTTCCGCTTTGAGAGCTCATTTTAGGACATCCGACCAAAAATTATGTGTATCAAAATTAAAGTGGGTCACACGAGAGGAAAAAGTGGGGATTCAGTGTGAATCGTTGTAACATTTTTGGGGCCATAAAATTTGTGTCAGGCATTTTTTTTAATATTTTGGTATTTTCACTTCATCCTATTGGTAATGACCTTATAAACAGTTTGGATGGTATATAAACATCAAGGTGGAGCCTGAGAAGGTTTCAACTGTAGGAATTTGTTTTCCTAATTTTTTACCTCTCGTGTGACCCATTTGAGTTCTTGATCCACCTCATTTTTGTTGCATTTCCTAAAATGAACTTTAGGATGAATTGGGTTGATTTTAAACAAACATCTATGCGGAGTTATGGGGCCGTCTAGTATACTTGTGCACGAACTTCCTGTGAAAGCCTTTCCAAGGAGATCTGTGTCCATTTATAGCCATACAAATGGACAACTAACACAAAATTCAATGCCATTATTCACATTTATTAGATGTAATCAGACCATGGCCCACCCACATGCTGTCCCACCAAATAACTGGTTCTGATCATTGTTCACCTTTAAAATAAATAAATAAATAAATAAATGTATGAATGTTTTTCTATAAAAATTATAATTGTACAGGAGTCGGAACTGAGTTGAGCTTGGCACAGCTTGACTTGGCTCAGCCACTAGCTTACCCCGGCTTGAACTCGGCTTGACTCAGTCCTCAAGCCTAATTGGCCTGGCCAGCTCAGTTTGATCAGCAGCTTGGGCCAGTTCAAGTCGAGTTCGAGCCAAGATCGAGACTCTGCATTTTCTCAAACATATGGAATTTCTCACGAAATGTAAAACGACAATATCAAATTACAATTATTTTATCAAACACTTGGCATGCAACATAAAAATCAAGATACAAGGTATTCGCTTCATATACATATTTTCTTGTCAAGCAACATCAGTATTAAAATAACCGAGTCACCGAACTGGTTAGATTTGAGTTCGATTCGAGTTGGATTCGATCTAAGCCGAGTCAAGCTCGGGTAAGCTCAAATTCAGCTCGAAATTTTTTCGAGCTCAAAATATCAGCTCGACTCGGCTCAAACCGAGTTGAATTGAGCTTTTTCGAGACGAGAGCTAACCGAGCTAACTCGGTTCACATACAGCTCTAATAAAAATAGGAATTATAAGGTTCTAATGCAACAATCCCATGCAAGTTGCATTATATTTAGGTGATCCAAACCAATGATTTAATGGGCCCCATCATGGATTGAGAAAAACATTCCCGAGGTAGAAGATTATTATTCATTTATCATTAGCTTACATATAAATAGTTTAGAGAAATACGACAACAGTCCTAAAAAAGGCTAGACATCAGATGGATAAGATCTCCCAGTTTAGAAAATCTCTGCCATCCGTTGTGAGGCCCACTGTCCCACTTCTTCCCAACTTGGAATATCAGAACAATAATGAAAAAAGTACTTAAAATTGATCAATCTTCTATTTTCAAAGGTATATTGCAACTGCCCATTTACATTTTACTGATTCGAAGAGCTACAGTTCACTTGGCATAGTTGTACCGCAATCCAGACCGTTCAATTTGCTGAACCAGCTATGGATGGAGCATAATCTAAAAAACGCAATAGAAGATGACCATCTCATTTTCTTTTCATTTGATAATCTAAAAAACGCAGGAGTTTCGGTCATCCACTGTTACTTTTAACCATCCATTTGAAACCCATCAATTGGATGGTCAGGATTGCTGGATCAGTGTAATTTTAGAATTTTTTATTTTTTTTTTCACAATGTGAACCATAAATAGGAATGCCTGAATAATTACTGTACATCGTTGCACGTGTGAGGAGGATGAATCATCATCATTTTCAAAACGGTGGTAAACTCACATGAAGTGACACAACAGAATATATGCTAGCTATAGGTTGACGGTTCCGATGGGACGCGGATTGTCTAGTGGGCAGCTCACCATGCCATGGTGTGTATTCTCTGTGAGGCCCACCTTGATATATGTGTTTTATCCACGCCGTCCATCCATTTTTCAAGCTCAGTTTAGGGCATGAGCTGAAAGTTGAAGCATATCCAAAGCTCAAGTGGACCACATCACAAGAAACGGCAGGAATTCAACTCCTGCCGTTTAAAACTTAGAGAAATTTTGGATAAAGCTGATATTTCCTGCCGTTTAAAACTTAGAGAAAATTTGGATAAAGCTGATATTTGTGTTTTCCCTCCTTCAAGTATGACAAATAAATATCACTGTGGGTCCTAAGAAGGTTTCAACGGTGGACATCATGATCTCATTGTTTCATGTGGTGTGGTCCTTTTTATGTTTGGATATGCTTCAACTTTTGGCTCGTGCCGTATATAGAGCTAGAAAAACGGATGGACGGTGTGGATAAAACACATACATCATGGTGGGCTCTGCAGAGAATCCACGTGGTGACCTCCTCACTGGGTAATAGGGGTGTACACGGGTTGGGCCGAGTCGAACTGGCCTCAGTCCGTCCAGGCCCGTTCAACAGCAGCACCAGGCCCGAACCGGACCGGGCCTGGTCACCAGTCCAACATCTCCAGTCCGAACCGGGCCCGGGCTGCAATCGTGCGAGTTCGGGCCATTTTCGAACATTCGAGTTCAGGCCAGTTTCGAATCTTACAACAAATTCATGGGAAAGGCTTTGGCAGGTAATCCGCGTCCCATTACAAAGCCCTCGATCAACGGTTTAGATAGTTGAATTATAAACTCCACAAAAAATCTAACTAGTGAGGACATTTACATACATTTGACAAAGTATAAAATAAAACATTTTATACAAACTGAATACAGTCATATACTGACTACTGTTGGAAAAATTCATCCGCTGTGCCCGAGCTGCTATCTAAATCTTCATATACGTACTCATTCACCTCTCCCTCTTTAGAAGGTGGAGATAACTTTTTATCGCCCTCCTCTTGTATAGTTTGATTTAGATTTTTTGGCAGCATCTCCCCTTATCTCTCCAGAATGTATTAATCTTGGATTTGATTCACACGTCAACTATCCACACAAAGTGTGGATATTTGATGAGAAAGTAAATGCAAGAAATATATCCAGAGAAAATTATGAGAGACGAACCGAAACAGGCATGTGCATTTAAATTAAAATAAATGAAAACATTACTGTCTATCCAACATTGAACTGTCCAAAAAAGGACAATTTGAGAATTTCTATGCATCCATGAACACACTCAATATATGTCTGGCAACATAGAAATCCTCAAATAGGCAACTGATTATCCTATACCACAACAACACGAACAAAAAAATAAAAATATATCTAATAGGCAATTGGTATAAGCAACTGATAGTCCTATACTTAAACAATTCCATAATCAATCGTAATTGACATTCAACATGTAGCTAACTAATAACAAAATGTGTTTAAACTAACTTTCTAGATTTTGTTTTGATAAATTAACCTAATAATATCTAGTATATACTATTAACATACAAGTAATATTAAGGCACCATACCATAGGCTGCAAGAATATCATGTCCCCCTAAAAAATAAATCTTCCAAGTATAACACACACACACACACACACATATATATATATAATAAGTTGTTTATTGTCATTGTCAATCACAAGTATTATTCATCATCAAACTAACTTTAACAGCATTTACAAAAATATAAATGTCTACTTAATATACACATATTTATTTAGTCAAACTGAAATCAATTATCAAATATTGCAATGAAATATATAAATAAATCACAAATCATACATCTGGAAGTTCAAAATGCACTCGTATTTATTACTGGGCGTGGTCCACCTGAGATCTGGATCTGCCTCAGTTTTGGGCTCATGCACTAAAATAATGATCCAAAATGGACGGACCACATGGATCTCATTTTAGTGAACAGTAATTATGTATAAGAGATCTTGTTCTCTAATACATAATAGCTTCATGTTACTCATAATAATGTGTTATAGAACATGATCTTTAATAAATAATTATTGTTAATTAAAATGACGAAAAATCATTTTTAGGCATCTACCGAACAGGACGTAAAATTTTTCCTGCAATTGGAAACCATCTAGAAGTGACTCTTCCTACTAGTTGTGGTGAGATTCATACATATCCTTATCCTCTCCTGTTTCTTCTTTATATCCCCTTTTTTTTTTTTTCCTGATCGTCTTTGCCGTTAAAAAGTGTTCTTCTGGATCAAATATGTTGGAGCTCCAAAGCTGCCCCTACAATTCTGTCCTCATGCCAAGAATTATTATTTTTAATTGGTTAATGATTTTTTCTGTGAATGGCAGATCATCGTTGTCATCTAAGCCTAATCCCAACTAACTGGAGTCGGCTTCAGAATTTTGTTCTGCCATGCCACTCTATCAAGGGCCATGACTTAAGTTAAACCATAGGTCATCAAGTCTTTTCTACCTCCACCCACATCCTTTTGAGACTTCAACTCAATGGCACATAAGGGTGAAATATGAATCATCAAATAAGATCCTCTAAACTTCAATACACATAAAACTAATTTGGATACATCTTCATGTAAATGTTTTATCAATTTTTTATATCATAGCAAGTTCACTTGGGAATTTGTTTCCTTGTTTCTTTCTTTTTTCTTCTTTACCTTCCCACATATCCACCTATTATCGTCTGTCCATAACTAAACTGTAAAACTCATCCACAAGCCTGTCCACCACTACCCCTTTTTTCTTGTGCACATTTATGTTGGCAATTGGATGGTATGTTGAATGAAAGTCGTAAACGTTACCCCCTAAAATAGGTTGACCTTACACTTCCAAAGCATTAGCCAACATGTGGATGTTACATGGAACCTTAATTTGAAGGTAGTAATCCAAATTAATCTTCTAGGTATTGAAGTGTAGAGGTTCTTACCTGATTATTTACATCTGATCCTTTAGGCTTATAGACAGAACCGCACTTGTAAATTTGGAACTCCAAACTACTTGATTTAGTATAGTCGCTAGTAGAGATAAGCAGCAGGAGACAAAAAAATACAGAGAAGAAACAAGAGAGAATACAATATGTGTAGTCCCACCACAGATAGCCTTTTCTTCTTTTTCTTTTTTTCTTTTTTTGAAAAATAACAGAAACTTTCATTGAAAACAAAACTGAGGTAGCATTGAAAGCGAAAACAAGCAAAGAAAGAAATGGGAGAAAATACAACTAATCCAGCCAGGTCTCTGTGACCTAATGAAGTTGATTTTTTTTTTTTTTTTTTTTTTTTTCTTTCATCCAGGTCTTTGTGACCTAATCAACATGTAGGATGACAAATAAACATTACAGTGGGCCCTAGGAAATTCTCAATGGTGAGCGTTCAACTAACACTGTTTCCTGGGCGTGGTCCACCTGAGATCTGGATCTGCCTTAGTTTTGGGCTTATGCACTAAAATAATGATCCAAAACAGACGGATGGCATGGATATCATTGTGGGGCCCACAGAGTTTCGGACAGTTAGAAAAATAGAAAAATATGTGCTGGAATGCAGACATACCGTGGAAAAAGTTTGTCTTCCCAGAACTAGTGAAGGTAGGCACCGGACTGTGGTCGGACGAGAGAGAGAGAGAGAGAGATTGGAGAGGTGAGAGCGTGAGGGGGCGTCGGACATCGTCCGCCTGCTGGTCGGACGAGAGAGAGAGAGAGAGAGAGAGAGAGAGAGAGATTTGGTGGTGGGGTTGAGCGGTCGAGCAGGGAGGAGTAGGGTTTGGTGGGGTCGGGCGCTGTTGCTGGGGACGGGTGATCTCAAAAGGGGAGAGTGGAAAGGGACGGGCGTTAGGTTATTTGAGAATATATATATATACACACTCAGTGGGTCGGGCCGGGCCGAGTTTCGGACCGAGTCGGGCCGAACTGGGGCTTGTCCGAACTCGGCCTGAACTCAGTATCGGGCTTTGAAAATTGGCCCGCCCTAACTCGAACTCAGTTCCGGGTCAGGCTGAGTCGAGATTTTTCGGGCCGAGTCGAGCGAGCTAACCAGGCTAGCCTTGTTTGTGTACACCCCTACTGGGTAATCTGTGTCAGTGGCCGCCAACCGTCAGTTCTGCCACTCGATCATCCAATTTCCAAAATGGTCAAAGACAAACGGAAACAAGATCGTGTGTTTACCACCATTTATTAGATGGCGTAGTCTCATTGACCATTCATCTATATCTTCAATCCAGACCATCAAATACAGAGACCCATTGGTGATGGATCGAAACTGAGAAAGGTGAATACTCTTTAGTGGCAGAGTGAATCAGGACTAACTAATTCTATTCGATGATTTGACCAGTCAGTCATCCAAGAATAGAGATTCTTTCACTGAAAGTAAAAGAAAAAAATGTAAAAAAATACTAAATAATCGAAGCTCTCACTAATTTTGATGGCCTGGATCATACACCCATGTGTGCAAACATACAATCACACAAATCCTAGCCAAAACTTGTAGATAATATAAGATGTCACAAAAAAAAAAAAAAGAAGACAATTTTTATAATTGAGTTTTTATACGAAAGTAAATAAATAAATAAATAAAAAGCCCTAAAACTAATTTAGGCTTTAGATCAAGCATAAACTATGAGGTAAATGTTATAATATCAATTCTACACTCTTGTTTTAAAAGGAAAAGATTAAAATATGCAAATCTACTTAAGTGAGATAAGCAAAATAAAATTCATCAAAAAATAATAACTAATGAAAAATTCCTCTAAAAGACTATTTTGTAAACTCAAAAGTATACCATAAGTGTCATAATGTGTGGTCCATTGATGAGTCTACAGGTTTGGACCATTACAAAAGATATTTAGATCCCTTTCCACGTTCAAATTTATACTAAACTCCTCAAGTAGATTAGCTTGATCAATCAACATTAAATAGCCAATGTCCTTGTCGTTTATCAAAAAGTTTGGTGACCCTAAGAAAATTTTAATAGTGGGTTTAGGATTTAGGGTTTAGGTTTTATGTGGTGAATCTCCTGAATTTTTGGGCTCATTCCCTAAAATGATTTAGCAAAATGGATGGACAAAATGTATGTGGGACACATGTTTGGTGGGCTACACAGTCTGAGATCCATCCACCATATTTGCAAAAGCCAAGTCTTATTTAAAAGTGGGTGAGCGTACTCGACTGGCATCACACACAAGGTTGGACCAATCAAATCTTGCCATGTGGGCCTCACTTAATCTACCCCAGTTCAAGGGAATGGAATTGGGGTAGATTAGGTGAGGCTAAGGTAATAACTTAATAGGTGAGGCCCTGACATGGGACTTACCTTGATGTATGTATTGTATATTCACATCGTTATTAGCTTTTCCAACTCATTTTAGGGCATGGTCGTAAAAATGAATAAGATCCAAATCCCAAGTGGACCACACCATAGGAAACAACGGCCATTGAATGCTCAAAGTAGATCCAAATCTTAAGTGGACCGCATCACAGATAACAATGGTCATAAAATGCTTACCAAAATATTCCTAAGAGCCACGATAATGCTTATTTGCCATCCTACCTATGTAGAAGGTCACACATATTTAGGTGAAGGGAAAACACAAATGTTGGCTCGATCCAAAACTTTTGTAGCCTTTGGGAAGTTTTAAATGATGGGCATTCGATCCCTAATGTATGTTCCACTCGAGATTTGGACCTACTTCATTTTTAAGACCATGTCCTAAAATGAGCTGAAAAAACTAATAGACAACATCGATATACAATACATATATCAAGGTGGGCCCATGCTCAGGGCCTTGCCTATTAAACTGTTACCCGGGCCTCACCTAATCTATTCCTGCTCTATGGGACCACTTTCAGAGGAGTAAATTGTTGTAATACAGATGTCTCAAATCTGTTTTTCACCACGCTACTCACCAATCGAGGGGTTGACTCGACTGGTCAAGGGGACTAATCAACCAGTCGAGGCCCGCTCAATTCTAAGTCCAACAAGCTATATTTTTTGGTAACTGGGTCGCTCGACCAGTCGAGGGCCAGGCTTGACTGGTCAAAGGGGTCCTTCGATTGGTCGAAGCCCTCCTTTGACTAGTTAAGGGTTACGCAATTACAATGCGGATTTTATGCGAACTGTGTAAATTTAAGTCGGTTTTAGAAAGGTGCATAAGTAAAGTTTCCTAAACTATAAATAGAGATCCCTATGGTTATTTTAAAGAATGCTAAGGCTTTTTAAAGTTATTCCAAGGGTTCTTAAAAGGGTTTTAGGGTTTCTAAATGGTGTAGCAAGAGTGAGATTCGAGGTTATTCGAATCGGATAAGTCTTTTCTCTTTGTAATTTTTATTTTTATAATGGAATTTTATCGCTTTGTGCTGTAGTTTTTTCCCACAAGCGTTTTTCACGTTAAATCTCTGTGTTCTCTTGTGTTTTTACTTGGTGTTATTGGATTGTTATCCTAGATCTAGATTTGTGTGATTCCGCACTGCAAATGTCCAAAACAGATTAGGTGTTACCCGGTAACACTTTAGTAGCTGCTGCCTTGATTGTGGAGCGCACCTTGTTATATTTGTTGTATATCCATGCCATCAACCAGTTTTTCAAGCTCATTTTAAGGCATAGTCCTAAAAACAAAGTAGAACCAAATCTCAAGTGTACCACAACATAGGAAGTAGTGGTGATTTAACGCCCCACCATTAACAACTTCCTAAGGCCCACCAAAATGTCTGTTTGCCATCCAACTGTTGAGAAGGTCACACAGACTTAGATGAAGGGGAAAAAAAATCAGCATGATCCAAAAACTTTTGTGCCCCAAGAAGTTTTTAATAGTGGCCATTCATTCCCTATTGTATGGTCCACTTGAGATTTGGATATGCTTCATTTTTGGGATTGTTCTCTAAAATGAGCTGGAAAAACTGATGGATTGTGTGAATATAAAACACATATATCAATGTCGCCTCATAGTAAGGGCAACACCCACAAACTTGTTATATAGGTTTTTTAAACATGCTTTGCGTGGTGCAGCTTTACTTATAGTCACAAAAGTTTCAATCAAATCCCGCCACATCATGACCTCACTTAACTCAGTGTTTTCCTGACCTCACCGAATTGGATTTCCAGTTTTTAAGGCTGTGACTAATCAAAGATGGAACCCACAGTTTGGACGATCTGGATTGTTGATTTTTATGCCACATCTACCTTATAAAATGGATTAGGTGGCCCCTTAAGCGAACCGTGGCGCATGCCCTCTCGCTTATAACTCCAAAAGGCACTTAAATTGGAGATACGATGCAACAAAAACGTTCGTTCACGATCCAAGCCCTTCATTAGATGGGTCCCACTAGCACTGTCGATGGACACTATCCACCAATCTCTTGTTAGGGATGAAAATGGGCTGGACTGTCCTGCCAGGCCCATCTAGCTTTTCTGTTGGATTTGTGTTGATATATTATGAGCCCCATGGGCTAGGCCAGAACATGAATTTCTGGTCCTCCTAGGACAGAGACCATCATTTGGCTAGGTGATTGACTCGTGGTTCAGGCCAGGGCTAGTACTAGTGGCTATAGCTGTACATGAACCGAGTTACTTCGGTTAACTCGCTCTAATCAACTTGAGAAAGCTCGATTTGAAGTTCGAGCTGAGTTGAGCTGATTTTTTTAGCTTGAAAAAATTTCGATTCGAGTTCGAGCTCGAATCAAATCAGTTCAATGACTCAGTTATCTTGATATTGATGTTGCTCGCCAAGTGTTTAATAAAATGACTCAACGAAGTGTTGGCTTGTGGCGAGGATGGTATGGATATAAAACAAATGCCCCTGTATCTTGATTTTGATATAGATTACTAAGTGTTTGGTGAAATATGTATAAATTATTGCTATTATTTTACCTACTATAAGAAATTGAAGGTACACTCCGTGTGTTTGAGAAAATGCTAGACATGCTTGATCTTAGCTTGAATTGGCCCGAGCTGTTGACCAAACCAGCCAGGCAATCAAGCTCAGGATAGAGCCAAGCCAAGTTTGAGCTGGGGTCAATTAGTGGCGGAGTTGAGCTGAGCCAAGGTGAGCTTGACACAGCGCGACTCATGTGCAGCTCTACCAGTGGCTAACCTGATGGGATGGGCAAGGCCCCGACCTTTCAAGCATTCTTCATCGAGCAGGTCTCAAGTCCAGCCGGTCTGACCACAAGTTACAAGTCCACCCAACTTATAACTTCCAGCCTTTTAAGTGCATATCTAATCCAACACATCCAGTAGCTTTGCCCCACCATGAGTATCACCTTATGCAAAAATCAATCCTATCCACAAATGAAGTGAGCTACTCCATAGAATACAATGTATATCATTGATAAATGGAAAATACATGTGTAGCCTAGTCAATTAGTAGACATGGATGATTTTTGTAAAAGTGATCCTTGTGGTTTGATCCAAGCTATTGGATGGGTTGGATGTCACATGTACTTTATAGATTGGAAATTATACAGTGGACCGATCATAACTTGTGGTCCAACCAGTTGCCCTGAGACTTGAGACCTTTTAGTTTGCACGTTGCAGCCTAAATAACAGAAAATTAGCCGTTTTATCTTGCACCCACCATTCGGGGAGCGGATTAGGTGTGGCCCCTCCTTACCCAACATGGCTGATCGGGGCCCACCTTAATGTATGTATTGTATATCTACACCATCCAATCCTTTTACCACCTCATTTTAGGTCATGAACTCAAAATTTGAGCAGATCTAAATTTCATGTGGACTATATGATTGAAAACATTGGCGATTAAATGCCCACCATTAAAAAATACTTAAGACCCACTGTAATTTTATTTTCCATCCAAATTCTTGATAATGTCATACAAAAGTGGAAGAAAGATCTTATTTTTTTAAAAGAAAAAAAAAACAAATATAAGCCTAATTCAAAACTTTTGTGACCTCTGGACGGTTTTAATGGTAGATCACTGCTTTTTCTGGTGGTATGGTCCACCTTAAAATGAACTGAAAATATGGATTGAATATACCACACAAACATCAACGTGGGCCACACCGTGTTGGGTGGAAGGGAAACGGATGGATTGGCTACTCCCCCTGCCACCATCTCCATGGCTGGTGGTCGGTGCTCTATGGGCCCCACCATGATGTATGTGTTTCATCCATTCCGTTCATCCATTTTCATATATCATTTTATATTCTAACCAAAAAACAAGAGGGATAAAAGTCTCAGATGGACCACAACACATGAAAACAATAGTGATTGGATATCCACCATTAAAATCCACCTAAGGCCCGCTATACTGTAATCTGTTGATTAGGTCATACAGTCCCAGATGAAGAAAAAAAACAAAGATCAGCTTGATCCAAAACTTTTATGCCCCCAAAATGTTTTTAATAGTCAACCCTCGTTCAACACTGTTTCCTGTAATGTGGCAAGCCTGAGAATTGGATATGTCTCATTTTTGGATTAGTATTGTAAAATGATCTGTAAAACTAGATGGACGGCATGGATGAAACACATACATCATGAGGGGCCCACATAGCACCAACCACCAGCTGGTTGGTGTCCGGGGGAGTAGCCGATCCGTTTCCGGGTGTAAGCAGATTGGCTTATGTACCACACACAGCTATATAGCTGGTGTAGGTACGTGTCGTTCGAAGACGAGTGCTTACACTCCTCGAGCTCCAAGTTGTACGAACGGTTCAAGGAGATCAAAGTTCCATGGCCCTACAATGACATATTTATTATATCCACACTGTTCATCCATTTTTAGAGATTAATTCAAAGTATTATAAAAAAAATGAGTCATATGAAAAGATCAACTGGACCACACCACAAATAGCAGAAGAGATAATGATTCTCACCGTTAAAAATTTCTTAGGGCCCACCATAACGTTTATTTTCCATCAAATCTGTTCATAAGGTCACAAAGACCTAGATGAAGAGGAAAACAAATTTTGATATTGATCCAAAACTTTTGTGAACCCCAAAAGGCTTTCAATGGTAAACGTTCAATCCCCCATTTTTTTTCAGTGTGGCCACTTGATCGTTTTGTCTCTCTTATTTTTTGTCAAAAGACTTACCACAAGCTCAAAACATGGATGGACGGTTTGGATATGACACATACCTCATGAAGGGATGCATAGAATTTGCTGACGTCAATACACCAGCTATATGTGGTACACCAGCCAATCCGCTTCTGTGTTGGGTGGTGCCGGGGCCGGACGCGGATTTCCTGTGAAAGCCTTTTGCAGGAAGTTCCTGCACAAGGATTTTGGATGGGGCCACTGTTATGTTTGTTAGAAATCTAACCCGTTCATCCGTCTTTTGAGCTCATTTTAGTACAATAGACCAAAAATGATTAGCATCCAAAACTCAAATGGGGTATACTAGATGAAACAGCAGGGAAAAGAATTTTTACTGTTGAAATCTTCTCATGATCCACCTTGATGTTTATATTCCATACAAACCATTTATAAGGTCATTTTCACTGACATGAAGTGAAAAAATTAAGAAATTAAATTGATACAGAACTTTTGTGGCCCTATAAATGTTTCAACAGTGGTTATTAAATCTCTACTATTTCCTCTCATATGGTCTACTTGAGTTTTTTTATCTTCTTCATTTTTTGTAACATGTTTTAAAATGATTTTGAAAAACGGATGGACGAAATGACTTTCATTGAGCCCCGTGAAGAATCTTGCGCAGGAACTCCCTGCGAGAGCCTTCCGCAGGAAATCCGCGTCCGCCGGAGCCGTACTTAATTAATTCGCTCCCATTATTCGAGCGACGATGGAAATATTAATTACGCTTTTTCATTTCACACCTTCGATTCTGCTCATCAAATTATTTTCTTCCTGGTCTATATCAACGGTTAGATTTTTTTATCATCCTTGGACCACGATGAGATACACTCGATGAACGGTTCAGATTCATTTCTACACGTCCAATTTGTAGAGATAACAATAACAAACACGCATGCTCAGTGCACTCGCGGTATACTGAGAAGTGGGTGCATCCAACACCAGGCACCGGTGGCGGGAAAATTTTGAATGCACGTTGAAACTGCCGCCGGACGGCGGGAGACGTTTGCCCCTATTGTCGGTTGTCGTGTACACTGACTTTGCTGTCCTCACGATGAGGTATTATGAATGCTCTGTTCACGGCCGACTGATTTTCTATACACACGCAACAAGAATTGTACACTTGAAATCTAAATAACTAAGATTAAACCGTTCATCCAATGGGGCCAACTGCAGGAACGCCGTAAACGTAAAATAAGATCAATTGGAATATCCTAGCTTTTGATTTATGGAAATTCCTTTTGTTAAATTTCAAACCATTGATTTTTTTCAAGTTGACACTACTTAAGAAATCCATTAATAAGCCAATTAGAGCTTCAATTCAATATGATTATTGATTTATGAGCCATACAAAATGAGGCCTAATATATTTTTTTATTGATTCAATATGATTTGGATCTATTGGAAATTTGATGTGGTAGGATTTGATTGGTTCAGTGAAGTATATGATTGGTTTAAATGGACAGTTGAGCACTGTGTTGGTTTGAATTTGATTTTTAAATTAAATATCTTTTATTTTTTATTTTTTCATTAACTTAATCTCAAAACTTTTATCGAGCCTTTCAAAGTTATCTCTTTGACCGAGTTTTATGGAGATTATGATTTGGCCGAATATTTGGTCCAACAAAGGTATATGTTAGCCATGTCATTGTCTGAATTTACTATAAAAGGTAATGTTGAAAAAACATGAAAAGACAATTAGTTTTAAAAGAAAGTTATTTTTTAAAAGAAAATTCTCATAATAAAGAAATGTATAAGACCCGTATTTTAGACCGTACCGTTTTATAGACTTTTGCAGTCTTCTCGGTCGAATTTCGGCAATCTTCGACCCTTAATCGATATTTGCGCGCGACCCTAATTCGTATGCCGTCAACTTGTATCGACTCAACCCAAGACCTCTACTATAGCGACCGCGCCGTCGCTGCTGTTCCGATGCCGCGACTCACGTGCCGAAGCGATACCTTGGTCAGGAGCTGTGGGCCAGCGTTCAGTTCGAGGAAAACGCCGCGCGTTGTGAAATCCAAGGAAATCTCTACCTAATGTCTCATCCATCAATCCCATCACATTCCATCAATCAAAGTACACATCAACTCACACTCTTCCCCAAGCAACCCCAAAAGTCAACATTTTCTTACACCTAAGTACACCTATCCATCACTCTCATCCTCACCTAATCCCCCCCTCTTTCTCTCTCTCATTTCTCCCAAGCTCCATAGGAGCAACTCCCGTCCAAGCTCCATGGGAAAGTAGTGTGGCCCACCTCTACCACCCAATCCCACCATCCTAAGCCCATCTCGACCGTTGAATCGCACCCTTTGGAACTCTAGGTTGCGTTGATGTAAGAGGGAATCCAAGATGATCAAAGGTGGGTGCTTCTCTCTCTCTTTCTTCATTGCTTTTCATATATTTTTGTGTGATGCTTTGGTCGTGTGGCGCTTTGGTCGTGTGGCCTACTTGGATGAAACCCGTCATGAAGTATTTTTACCCAAGTCGTCTATGAGTGGGGTCCACCTTATGTGCGTTTTATCCATACCATTCATCTTGTGGTGGCCCACTTGAATATGGCTCACCTTCACTGTGAGGATCGTCCAGCGTCCGGGGACGTTGGACGTCTCTGTGAGATCCTAGATGTCTGCTTGGTTACAAGCTTGTGGGGTGACCCACTCATACACACCCTACCTTGGAGTATGTGTTAAATCCACGCCGCCCATTCTACCCACCGACTCATTTTAGGCGTTGAGCCAGAAATGCGGTTGATCGGAGCATCTGATGGGCCATTCTACAAGTGAAGTGTGATCTGACGCGGGCTCAGCTCCACAACTACGGTAGCAGACTGAGTGAAAGATACATTGTTTCAACGCTGGACCCACTCAGCTCCATAGCTCAACTGGTAGACGGAGTGAGAGATGCCTCATTTCAACACTGAGGTCTTGGCATCCATCCCTAGTGGGGGCGGCTATCATGGCCACTCAGCTCCTCAGCTCAACTGGTAGGCTGAGTGAGAGATGCCTCATTTCAACACTGTGGTCTTGACATCCATCCCTAGTGGGGGTAGCTATCATGGATACCCAGTTCTACAGCTCAACTGGTAGGCGGGGTGGAGATACCTCGCTGCAACACTTGAGGCCTTGGTTTCTATCTCTAGCCAGGGTGCTATCGTACACCCAGACCCATTTCTTAACTAGTAAACTGAGTGAAAAGATACATTGTCTCAACTCTGAATGGACTCACCCAGATCCTTGGTTCTGGTAGTAGGCGGAGTGGATGATGTCCTGTACCAACACTTGTAATCTCGATAACATTCCCTGTGGTGGTGGTTAACATGGAGTGTGTACAGACTTGAGTGGACTGACGTGGGAGTGGACTGACCATGGGGTCTATGAGACCCATCCGCTCCCTCCATCCATCAGATGGCCCACATCATAGCGCATGGGCCCTGTCCAAACCGTCCACTACCTCAGGACGGTGGGGCCACGTCTGTGCAGACCCTCCTTAATGTGTGTTTACACACAGATTCATAGCTCAACGGGTAGGACAGGCGGAGTTTATCTCATTTCAACACTGGTCTTGACGTCCATTCCTGGTAGCAGTGGTAGCAGTAAAGTGTAATTGGCATGGAGACTATGGAACCCACCCTTGTCTTCCATCCACTTTGGGTAGTACTGGTGTATCTGGGCAAGTTTGATAGGTGCAGGGTTAGGAGGACAATGTTTGAGCAGTGCTAGTCCGCCTTAATGTCTCATGAGCCCCATGTATCTATAGTATATGAGGATTCATGTTATGGGTAAGTATGGTCCGACTAAAGAGAAGAGGTCGGCTCGGATCAACCCACCTGATGTTATTGCTAAGTCAGGTCGGCTCGGATCAGCCCACCTGATGTTATTGCTAAGTCAGGTCGGCTCGGATCAGCCCACCTGACGTTGTTGATTCAGTCAGGTCGGCTCGGATCAGCCCACTTGATGTTATTGCTAAGTCAGGTCGGCTCGGATCAACCCACCTGATGTTATTGCTAAGTCAGGTCGGCTCGGATCAGCCCACCTGATGTTGTTGTTCAGTCAGGCCAGCTCGGATCAACCCACCTGATGTTATTGCTAAGTCAGGTCGGCTCGGATCAGCCCACCCGATGTTATTACTGAGTCAGCTCGGCTCAGCCCACCTGATGGTGTTGTTCAGTTAGGTCGGATCAGCTCGGCTCGGCCCCCATTTAATGGTATTGTTAGACCAAGTAGTGTGGCCTATTTGCTATATATAAGGCCCATAGAGTGGACCCATTTGATGTGTTCCAAGGTCCATGGGATTGGACCCATTTGATGTATTTTAAAGCCCATGGGATTAGGCCCATTTGATATGTATAAGGCCCATGGGTTGAGAACCATTTGATGCAATCTAAGGCCCACGGGTTATGACCCATTGCAATGCACATAAGGCCCAATTGGTACGGCTCATTGATGTGGCCCATTTGATGAGTAAAAGGCCCATATAACATGACCCATTTGATGTATTTAAGGCCCAATGGGGTGTACCTAAGGTCCATTGCAATGTGTGATCCCAACCTGATTTACGTAATGTTATTCACTACGGGCTACACCTTGAAGCAATGTTGGTTTGACGTCCACATTGTGAGTATAATGTTGGTTAAATGTCCGCATTGCGACTCTCCCTAGGGCCCATTGGTAGGCCCGTACTTGTTGTATGCAAGCCGTCTAGGCCAGCTACATTGTAAGGATATGACATTACTTTATAACATGCTTAATATAACTCCATGACGCACAACCCATTTGTATCGGTCTATTTGATCGGCCTGCTCGTATCGGCTATTTAATTGATTTAGCCCATATGAATGATTAGGCCTATTTTGATATATTTGTGACTTGTTGCTAAGGCCATATATGAGGCCCGTTGTTGAGGCTCACCTTGATGTGTATGAGGCCTGTTGTTGAGGCCCACCTTGATATATATGAGGCCCGTTGTTGAGGCCCACCTTGATGTGTATGAGGCCTGTTGTTGAGGCCCACCTTGATATATATGAGGCCCGTTGTTGAGGCCCACCTTGATGTGTAAGAGGCCCATCGTTGAGGCCACCTTGATGTGTATGAGGCCTGTTGTTGAGGTCCACCTTGATATATATAAGGCCCGTTGTTGAGGCCCACCTTGATGTGTATGAGGCCCGTTATTAAGGCCCACCTTAAATATATATGAGGCCCATGTTACAAGGCTCATTGTGATGTATGCAAGGCCCATGGGTCATGGCCCATTGCAATGTATGTAAGGCCCAATTAATGCGGCCTATTCGATATATTTATGGGGTCCATGTCATTAGGCCATCTTGTTGTATTGGTGACCCGTCCTTTGAGGCTCACCCGTGGTATACATTTGAGACCCATGTGTAGGGCCCATATATTGTGTATTTAAAGCTCATGGGTTGTGGCCATAGTGTTGTATATTAGGCCTATGTGATGTAGCCCATACTGAGGTGCATTAGACCCAGGCATGTGACTCACTTGCGAAGTACATTTGAGGCCCATTGTGATATATCTGAGGCCCATGGGTGCGACCCATCCAGATGTATTTGAGGCCTATGAGCAAGGCCCATTGTGATATGTGTTAGGCCCATGACCAGGGCCCACCTGCTTCGTATGTTTGGCCCTTGTGTGAGGCCATGTGCCCATTATATATTTGATTCTATGTGGGTCATTCCTTGGAGGCAATGTTGGTTAAAAGTCCACATTGTCGACACCGGTTATTGATACCGTTTATGAGTATGTGACATCATAACATCATGATACATGCCCATTCTCATCATCTGCATGTTTGTTATGAGATGTGATTGACCATTGCATATGTCATTGGGCAGGATGATGTGAGACTCCCTAATAGGTGGAGGTTATCTCACATGAGCGCATGACATGCGCAGGATTGATGTATGATTGGATTGTATGACTCATGCATCTTGCATTATGTTGTATTACTGTACGCCCTAGTGACATTAGGGTCGTAACCTCCACAGGCATATCGTGGATGGCCAGATGGGACACCAAAAATCTGTTCGAGCATCGGGCCGCCATAGATAGCCCTGAGTGAAAATCTCTAAACACCCTCTTGGTTCCAGAGGATGCTCCAACGTCTAGACCGAGTAGGTAGATGAGCGTTGAGTGCCGATTACTAGATGGCTGTGCTCTCCACTGTGTCGTGGTCGGTTGGAAGGGGGTGCGGCCTTACCCGCTCGAGGGAGTAGGCATGGTTAGGCTGAGTTTGACCAGCTCGAGGAATGGGTCAGCTATCTGCGAGCCGGGTAGGTATTGGCAGACTACTGACAAGCAGATAGTGAAGTCTTTTCCACTTACCCAGTTGTGCGCTTGATTGGGGCGGCAGGTGGTGTGAAGTGTAATAGACCCCGGTGATTTTTTCCAGAGAGGAACCGTACTGATATGAGGACTGACATGATATTATGACACCCCGTCACTGTTGTGCATGTGGGTGGGCACGTGGACGGACGCTGATGTGGGCGGGTGTGATGTGGGTGGGAACGCTGATGTGGGCGGGTGTGATGTGGGTGGGACTGAGGCCTGGACGAGCTACCACACTAGGCGAGCTAACAGTGGTTAGCAGGCTACTGTGCTGACAGGTTACTGAGTAAGAGTTGCATACTCATTCATTCATCTATTCACTATCCACTCGGGCTGGTGGTGCGCAACTAATTATTGTGTATCTTCGTTATGGCAAGGATTTCAGCTGGGCGCGCGACTAACCTGAGATTAGGAGTTTATCACGTTGAGTCAGACTATCCAAATTTAGGTATGAGACTGGTTTGGATAGAGGTTCCTTGTGGTGGACCCCGTAGCCTGCGATACTACGTACTATCATCCTAACATCACACTCCAGCATGGTCATTCCATTAGCACCATATATTGCATTTTTATTACATCATCGGCGTGTGGCATTGTGGGTTGTTATGTTCCTGTATTCCTATGACTTAGATGAGAGTGATGATATTTGTTAGCTCTTTCGAATTGTGTATTGCATTATATCCTTGTCATTCGACATTTGATTATCTATGACTCATCAATTGCATAGCTGTCCTATATTGCGTATTCTGATATTGATTGACTTACGGACTTGTTCATACTTCCGCTTATTCTGTTATCGCATGATTATAATCTTGTCAGTATTTCTGCTTACTCTGATAATTCCTACTCTTGTTAGTGTTTCGGCTTATTCAGACATTTTATGGTTTATGATTTTTAGTTTTTCGGTATTGTATGATTATGATATTGTATTAAATCCTTGGCACTTACCATGGGCACACACTTACACCACCCTCTAAGCTTTCTATAAGCTTATGCACGATAGATGCGTGTATGTGATATTAGGTTGCAGCAGCATTGAGCTTGGAGCGTGCAGCTGTTTCCTGGAGCTTTGATTTTGATATATGTGTTTCCCTTTGAGCATTGTATTCAAATGATTATATTAGTGGATCTATGATGATGATGTTGCCGTTTTGATTTGGGTAAACTTGTGGTTATGCTTATTACTAGTTAAACGTACAAAAAAAAAATCCTCCTTATAGGATTCCAGGATCGGAATCTAGCATATGAATGTTAGGAGCCGAAAATGGGGTACTACGGAGGCCGTCGACACCGGATTCGACGATCGGGATTCCTGTGAATCCGATTTTCGGGTTTGGAGCGTGACAAAATGGTTGTATCCCAAAGACTTTCGTTGCAAGAGATTTAGATGATATGTTCATGCCATTCAACTGGTTGAATAGTCTTCAGGAAAGTGATATGGATCCACGCTTCCACTAAATATACTGCATGTGAATTTGATTTAAATATTCTTTTAAACTTTCGATCCAGGTGTCTTCTTACTAACTTATTTTTAAATTTTATTTTTGAATTATTAGGTATTTAATTTATATTTATCCTTTTATCATATTGATTTCTTTGCGTCGATCTAACAATTTGAAGATTATTTTTGATGCATAGAAATTATGATTAGCAGATCCTTTAATTCAGTTTATAACCCACAGATTCTTTATTTTAAGTTATAAATTTGCAGATCCTTTAATTCAGTTTATAATTTACAGATTCTTTATTTTAAATTATAAATCTGCATATCCTTTAATTCAGTTTATAAATCTGTAGATCTTTTATTTCAGATTACAATTATGTGGATCCATTACCTTATATTATTTCAAGACTAACCAGTTTTACATATTTTTCAAGCCCTTTTTATGTATTCACTAATCTGTCAGGATTTAATCCATTTATTTGATTTGATAAATCTAATAGGATCTAATTTCACTTAATTAATTTTTCACTATTAATCTGTAATTACTGATTTGGACAAAAAAATTATTTAATCTTTAGAAAAAAATTAAAAAGAAGAAGGAATCCTTCTTTGGATCTGATGTCCTCCTCTAAGAGTCATTCCCTATCCTCTGTGATAATTGATCTGTTTGATGGATCAAACCTTAAAAGGTAGGAGAAGAAAATTGAATTTCTATTGAGATAAGAAAAACTTCTATACATCTTAAAGGAAGAACCGGATACCAACCTGATGGAACCCTATCGATCTTGGAAAATTAAGAAATGGAAAGAAGATGATGATCTTTGTAAAGTTCATATTTTAAATTGCATGTCTAGCCTTACGTTTGATCTTTATTGTGACCACGAATCATCTAAGGATCTATGGAATGCTCTCATAAAAAAATACCTCAATAAATAGGTTGGATCTAAAAAATATGCGGTAAGTCGTTTTAACCGATACATGATGGTTGAAGGAAAATCTATTATAGCGCAAATAGAAGAAATCCAACACCTCTTTAATGAGGTATTACAAGAGGGCATTAAGGTTGATGAACAATATTTGGTAGCATCAGTTATAAATAGGCTACCACCCCTTTGGAAGGAATTTCAAAAGGACCTTGGAAGGAAAACCGATAGTTTCACGATGGAAAATTTTATTGTGGACATTCGTATTGAAAAGGAGACTCGTCTTTAAGATCATAAAGATGATGGTCGTTCTAAAGTCCACAACGTTAATACTAAAATTCAACATCATAAAAGACCTAATAATCCTAATAAAAAATCAAATCATTACATGAAAAAACCTCACACAAATTTTTTAAAAACTGAGGCTAAATTATGATGTTTTGTGTGTGGCATTCCAAGCCATTTTGCTAGGAACTGCAAACATCGTAAAGGAAATGTTAAAGCTTATATAGTGAAAGCAGATAAAGTTGATAAATCTGATAAAACTAATGAAGAGGAACAATTGGTGGCTATAATCACAGAAACATGCGCTATCAATGTGAAAGAAGGATGGTAGCTCGACTCAGGAGCTACAAGACATGTTTGGTCAGACCGATCTTGGTTCAACACATATGTATCGTCCCAACAACACCAAACTATTTATATGGTCGACACTGCAACTGCTAAAGTCACTGGAAGAGGTAACCTGACTCTAAAGTTTACCTTTGGGCGAGAATTGATCCTTAAAGATGTTCTACATGTCCCAGATCTGAGGAAGAATTTAGTGTCTCATCACTTGCTAGATGAGGCGGGATTTAAAGCTGTTATCGAATGTAGGAAAGTTATTTTTTTTAAGGATGATAAGTTTGTAGGAAAAACTTATAAAGTAGATGGTATGTACAAGCCATCTGTTGACTTGAATAAAGCTCCTTCTTCTGCTTATTTTATTAGTGTCCACAATGTGAATGTTTGGTATGGTGGACTGTGTCACATAAATCCTAAATACATAAAGAAGATGAGTGTGTTAAACCTTATTCCTAAATTAAGTGACAAGTTTTCTTATGATAAATGTGTGCATTATAGTATGTCAAAATCTATTAGGAAAGCCTTTCAATCTGTAGATAGGGATTCTAAACTTTTAGGCTTGATTCATTCTGATATTTGTGACTTAAAAGAAACCCAAACTAGAGGAGGTAAAAAATATTTTATTACTTTTATAGATGACAACTCTAGGTTTTATTATGTGTATTTCATTAGGTCCAAGGATGAAGCCTTAGATAAGTTTAAAACCTTCAAAGTTGAGGTAGAAAATCAGCTTAGTTACAAAATCAAATGCATAAGAAGTGATAGAGGAGGTAAATACACCTCTTTAGCCTTCAGTGAATTCTGTGAGTCACATAGGATTATTCATCAATTCACTGTTCCTTACAATCCTCAGCAAAATGAAGTTGCTAAGATAAAAAATAAAACATTAATAGACTTACTGAATGTCATGTTTAGTTCCTCTAGATTACCTAACAGTTTATGGGGTGAAGCAATACTAACAGCTGCCTATATCCTTAATGGGATTCTTTTGAGTAAATGTGACAAATCTCCTTATGAGTTATGGAAAGGTAGAATTCCTACCTTAACTATCTTAGGATATGTGATCATCTAGCTAATGTTAGACTAATAGATCCTAAACGGGTTAAGTTAGGAAATAAAACTGTGAGTTGCATATTTGTTGGATATCCGATTAATAATAAAACTTATAGATTTTTAACTATAGATGACTCTACAATTATAGAATCTAGAGACACAGACTTCTTTGAGAAAATATTTCCTTTTAAACTAGATATTAGTGGGGGTGAACCTAGATCGAAAAACTAGATCGATTGAATGGTCAAGTCCAGTAGAATCCATAGATCCTAATGCTTTACCTAGGGTAAGTAAAAGACCAAGGGTATCAAGGATTTTGAACTTGATTTTTATTATTACAATATAGAGAGTGACCCCGTATCATTCCGAGAGGCTTTGTCATCTCACAATGCTTCCTTTTGGAAGGAGACTGTAGATTCAGAGATGGACTCCGTTCTAGCTAATCATACTTAGAATCTAGTTGACTTACCTGATGGTGTTAAACCTCTCGTTGTAGTGAATTTTTAGAAAGAAACTTAGACCTAATGGATCCATAGATAAGTATAAGGCTAGGTTAGTAGTCAAGGGTTATAAACAGAAGGAACGAATAGATTTCTTTGATACCTATTCACTTGTTTATAGAATTACATCAATTAGAGTCTTAATAGTAATAAGATTTTTTTTTAATAAACGCACGCACACACACCCCACACACTCACGTCATAGTGGGATTTCACCACCTATGGACACTCAAACCCTTGATCGGGTGTTAAAACTCTTGAGAGTCTACCACCCGAGCAAGAGCAAGGATCCTAATAGCAATAACATCTTTACATAACTTAATTATATATCAAATGGATATTAAAGTTACATTTTTACACGGAGATCTTGATTAGAAAATCTACATGGAGCAACCCAAAGGGTTTATAGACCCTGCTCAATGTTTAAAGGAGATTAATTAAATCCCTATATGGTTTGAAGCAGGCCTAAACAATAGCATGTTAAATTTGACTCTGTTTTAAGAAATGATGGTTTTAAAATAAATGAAGTAGATAAATATATATATTATAAGGACAATGGGGTATTAAGTGTCATTATATGTTTATATGTTCATAATCTTCTAATATTTAGATTAAACTGCACTATCATATATCAAACTAAAACATTTTTATTCTCTAAGTTTAAAATGAAAGACTTAGTAGAGGCTAATGTGATCATTGAGATCAAAATTATTAGAAAGAATAATGAAGTACTTCTTTCTCAAGCTCATTATATTGAATCCATTCTAAAAAAGTATAGCATGTCAGATTGTAAACCCGTTTGTACTCCTTATAATCCTAGTGTGCACTTATATCATAATAAAAGAATAAGTATAAATCATAATAAATATGCTAGTGTCATTGGTAGTTTAATTTATGCAATGAATTGTACTAGACGCGATATAGCTTATGCTGTGAGGAAACTAAGTAGGTTTACCAGTAATCCCAATAATGATCATTGGGAAGCCGTACGGAGAGTCTTAAAATACTTGAAAAAAACTCAGCACTATGGTTTACATTACGATAGACATCCAGCAGTATTAGAAGGATATTTTGATGTTGATCGGAATTCTATTTCTGATGATTATAAATCAACCAGCGGATACATCTTCATAATTGGAGGAAAAGCCGTAACTTGGAAATATAAGAAGCAGTCTATTGTTTCTGACTTTATTATGGAGTCAGAACTTATAGCTCTAACCTCCACTGCAAAAGAAACCAAGTGGTTGAGAAATACATTGCATGATATTCCGTTTTAGAGTAAACTAGTACCTTCAGTAAAACTAAATTGTGATAGTAATGCAGCTATCAGACGGGTAAATAATACTCAATATAATGGAAAAAAAAGACCCATAAGTTGAAAACATAGCAGGATTAGAGAAATACTCAAAGGAGTAATCTCTATAAATGAAATCAGATAGCCAAACAATCTGACAGATCCTTTAACTAAACGCCTTGCAAGAGAAAAAATTTATAACACTGCGAAAGGAATGAGTCTCAAATCAGCTAAGTGAATTACATGTAATTGTTACCCATCCTATATGATTGGAGACCCCAGAAGACAGGTTCGGTGGAAAAAACTGAAATTGTTATGTTGGAAACCTCAAGTTTAGTCAAATTTTGGTATGCCAAACCAATTCGAGTTTGTGGCATGCTTATGTGTTTAATGTATCAAGCTTGTCCTTTGATTTGCTTTGAATCTTTGATGATCGTGCTGAATTAATCTTGCCAATATCTACGACGAACTTGCCAAGATCTTCAAGCTGAAGAAAATATATGAGTTTTTTAAGTGTTGGTTGAAGACTCAACTTTCAAGAACTTAATTGCAATATTGCGGTTAAAGTTTTGTATCCGGAAACGTCCAATAACTCAAGTCCTAATTGAAGACTAAGTTCGATACGTTGAGTCCAAGTTTCAAATATCACAAGAATTAAAGATGCTGATGTGATTGAAAGTTTGATGGTTCACACGTTCTATCTCACAAGTAAAGTGTGAATGACCTAGATTGACCTTATGGTATGTTACGTTTATTTCATACTTGGTATCGGTCATTTTATAGGTTAATAAGTTGTTTTTTCAACTGGCCCTAGCACTGGCTCACCAGTCCTAGAATTTTCTCGACTAGTCCAGGATTTGTAACAATTTTTTAAAATTTTTCTGTTGGTCATTAACCAGTCCTGGAAACTGCTCGACCAGTCGAGTGAACAGTGCTCGATTAGTCGTGCAGGGCTCGACTCAAATTACAACAAGCATTCTGGCCCCACTCGACCAGTCATGTGTATTCCACGACCAGTCGTGGGACCCACAAGGTCAATTGAGCACTTGTCAAATCTTATCACGCTAGAATTTTTGAAAATCTGTTGGACCTAAGGCCAGTTGAAGCGAACCTAAGGTTAGTCGAGTGAATAGATTTTTCACCTATAAATAGCACTCGATTTTCAGAGTTTTTTATTCAATTTTAGTTATTTTTAAGTAATTACTCTGAGATAATTTTGTATTCATTCTAAGCTATTTTGTGCATATTTTAGATTCTTTATAAGTAGCTCTTATTATTTGATTTCAGATCTCCATTTCAATCTGATTTTGAAAAGGGACATTTGATTTACTTTTTATTGAGATCGAAATCAAATCAAACTAGCCTAAGTTGAATTAAATTAAAAATCATTTAGACCTATAACTCTATACATTTGTGGGACTGAACGTTAAACATTTACGTCATTATCAAGTTGGTTCTACCGGACTACTTAAGAATTTTCATACAGATAAGTATTTCCTTTTCTGTAATTCCATTTTATTTGGTTTATGAGATAAGCAAGAAAATCTCATTTGATTTTTTCTGAGATCGGCTAGAAAATCTCGAAGTATGGGGTTGTGATTATGTGAGCCCACTTAAAATACAATTGTGAAGGTTTTAGGTGAACCTTGAAAAACCTATTTGATTAGTGAACGCTAATATCCTGAGGGAATGGATATTAAGAGTGGAGTAGCTGTGTGGCTATTTTCAGACAGTTGGTGTATACACACGAACCACTATAATTCTTAGGTGTTTGGTGGGTGTTTAATTTATTTCTTTATCATTTTGTGGTTTAAAATCGTGGGATGTATTTGTGGATGTGAATGTTGTAATCTTTATTTTTCAAGCATTGTGTAGTGAATGTTGTAATATAGTAAATCACTCCATTTGAGTTTGAGTTTTTGATACTCACCCACGTTCTAGTAAGGTTGTCCTGCCATAAACCATAGGTTTTTTGTGTCAGTTGTCCTTAGAACCAAGTTTGTATCAACCTCTTAATACTTAATTTTAGAGGTTACTTTTTATCGTGCTATCAACTGCTTATTAAATCTTTATTTCTGTGCTTTATATTTAAATTTGATATTATCCTATTCACCCCCCCTCCCCCCAGGACATTTAGCTCGGCATTTTCAAAAATGAATTACATAGTAGTTCTAAGAGGTACTAAATTGCAGAAACTAAGTTTCTTGACCCATTCTTATTGAGAATCAGTACTACTTGTGAATATTTAGAGGATGAGGTTGGACTTCTTAATGAGATCTATAGTCCTTATGGATGGGACACATGGTCACAAGTGCGTCCTTGATAAACTCACCTATATGAGTATGAAGGTTTGGCTGCCTTCTATGAGAATCTGACTAACTCTCTAGAGCACTCATAAAAGTGGGATAAGCACATGGCTTTAAAAGTGCTTGACATTATTTTCACCAGAGAGGTGGTGATCAAACATGTGTGTGAGGCTTTGATCTTGCCAATAAACAGCTTAGTTTTGAAAAGCTTGGTCCACTAAGTTTGTGGTAAATGATAACCTCTCACTAAAACAAGGTTTAAGTCCATGAGACACCTTTGTTTTGATTTAAAAATAGTGGAGGATTGTTGGTTTGAATTTGATTTTTAAATTAAATATTTTTTATTTTTTATTTTTTCTTTTTTCGTTAACTTAATCTTAAAGCTTTTACCGAGTCTTTTAAGGTTATTTCTTTGACTGAGTTTTATGGAGATTATGGTTCAACCGAATATTTGGTCCAACGAAGGTATACATTGGTCACATCACTTTTTGAATTTCCTATAAAAGGTAATGCTAAAAAACTAAGAAAAGAATAGGGAAAAAGTAATTGGTTTTAAAAGAAAGTTATTTTTTAAAAGAAAAATCTTATAATAAAAAATTGTGAGCATCAACCACTGAGAAGTGGTTGTATCCCAAAGACTTTCGCTTCAGGAGATTTGGATAGTACGTTTAGGCCATCTAACGGGTTGAATAGTCTTTAGGAAAGCGACATGGATTCACACCTCCACTAAATATATTGCAGGTGAATTTGATTTAAACATTTTTTCAGACTTTCAATCCATGTGCCTTCTTACCAACTTATTATTAAAATTTCTTCTTGAATTATCAGGTATTTAATTTATATTTATCCTTTATCCTTTTATCATATTGATTTCTTTGCATCGATCTAACACACCGAACCACTTTCAAATATGCAGCATCATCCCAAAGGAGTTGGGTGGGCCCGACATCACGGGATATTTGACTTGGCCATGTGTTGTTGTTGAAAATGTGTCACTACGGTTCACGAGGCTATAGTCAAGGCTTGGTGGGAAGTGCTCCATGACCTTATCTCTTAAAACAAGCCATGGCCTACTCAAATCTTGTCACCTCAAGGTGTTTATGACTTTATGAGATTTGATTGAGCCATTGGTAGAAGATAAAATTATATAAAACATTTTTGAAAGTAGTTCGGTTGAATTAGCAGTTAACACATACGATTGTACAAACAAATCTTCTCGTACATGACTTCATTATACCTAGTGTTCCTGGCTGGGCCAAATCCGATTCTCTATCATTTATGACTAACGTTCCCATTATTCCCAAGAATGGAGAATCCAAGCCATTAGTCTTTAACACTTTTCTTTATTGAAAAGTGGGGATTAATTTTTCTAAAAATCGGTCAAGTGTGTTGCCTTTCCAAGACACTAGCTTCATCCAAGCCATCCAATTGATAGACCACCTAATAGATGGGCTATTGTTGCAACATGATAAATAAAAAAATATAAGTGTGGGCAACTCAATGAGAGGATATGGTTGATTTTTACACAAGGTGATCTTAATGATTTATTCTAAGCTATTGGATGGGTTGGATGTCATATACACTTGATAGGTTGGAAATTATACACTAGGTGGACTATAACACGTGGTTTAACCGGTTGGACTTGATACCTCCTTTTAATTTGCACATTGGAGTACTAAACAAGATAAATTAGCCATTTCATCCTAACCCATTATTTGACAGAGCATATTAGGTGCCCCACCTCACCATTATGGTGCGGCCTTGATTGTTGGGCCTACCTTAATGTATGCATTGTATATTCATGCCATTCGTTCTTTTTACCCGCTTATTTCAGGGCATGCTTTCAAAAATAAAGTATATCCAAATCTCATGTGGATGAGAAACAATGGTGATTTAAGGCCCACCATTAAAAAATTCCTAAGGCCCATTGTAATTTGTATTTTTCATCACTTGTTCATAAGGTTATACGGATCTAGGTGAATTGCAAAAAAATGAATTGCAAAAAATAAACATACATTTCATCCAAAACTTGTGGCCCCCAAGATTTTTATAATGAATAATCACAGCTTTTTCTTGTGTTGTGGTTCACGTTGTGATTGGATCTGCTTTTTTTTTTTGTTTTTTTGGCTGAAGCTCTAAAATAAAATGACAAAACTAATGGACGACATGAAAATACATTCATACATCAACGTGGTACCATGGTCAAGGCAACACCGTGTCGGGTGGGGCCGAGCCGGACGAGGATTAGATACCAATAGGTTGAGTAGCGAGACTCCTACTGAAGTGATGTCACCAACTTTAGTGGGCCCCACCATGATATATATTTTGTATCCACACCGTTCATCCATTTGGAGAGATCATAGCAGGGTATCATCCAAAGAATGAGTTAGATCTAAAGCTGGAGTGGACCCCACCATAGAAAAAAGTGGAGAGAGTGACGCTCACCATTAAAAGGTTCTAATGGCCATAAAAGTTTTCGATCAAGCTGATATTTGTGTTTTCCCTTCTTTCATGTCTACGTTAACACATGAACAGGTTAGATCTCAAATAAACATCATGGTGGACATTCTGAAGGTTTCAACGGTGGGCCGGTGTCACTCTCTCCACTGTTTTCTGCGGTAGGGTTACTCCACCCTTGGATCCACGTCATTATTTGTATCATATCGTAAGATGATCTCTCAAAATGAATAGACGGTGTGGATACAAAACATACATCATGGTGTGGCCCACATAACTTGGTGACGTCGCTACGAGTATGGCTACTCAACCTGTAAGTACCTAATCCGCGTCCGGGCCGGGGCGCACCAAACTCGCTCCCATTACTAACAGCAACGATGGAAGTATTAATTACACTTTTTCATTCCACACCTTCGATTCTGCCCATCCAAAAAGAAGAATTATTTTCATCGTGGTCCCGCTCATCGGTTAAATTCTTTTATCATCATTGGCCCACAATGAGATTCACCCACGGTTCAGATTCATTTCTCTACTTCTAATTTATAGAGATAACAATAACGAACACATATGCTCGGTGCACTCGCGGCATACTGACAACTGGGTACATCCAATATCAGGCACCGGTGGCGGGACAAATTTGAATGTACGTTAGAACTCCTGCGGGACGGTTTGCACCGGAAGCGGACTTCCCGCAAAAGCCGGAAGTTCCTGAGCTGGGAACTTAGGTGGGCCCACAATGATGTTTGTGAAAAGCCCACTTCATCCTTCCTTCTTTGTGAGATTATTTTAGAATATGAAGCCAAAAATGAGCTGAATCCAGTACTCAAGTGGGCTGAAAATATGAGAATTAAACTTTCATAGTTGAAATATCTGTGAGGCTACGGAAGCTTTGAATAAGATTAATATTTGTTTTTGAGAAATTTCCAACTGTACGACCAGTATATGGCCCATTTCTGAGACGAAGCCCACCTCATTTTACTTTCCACGAATACTCCCCAGGTGTACAGACGCCTTCCCAAAAGGTCAAAAATGCCCCTACTTTTTCCTTCAAGCGGATCGGGCGTTGCTCGAAGACGAGCGCTGACGCTCATCGAACTCCGAGTTATACGAACGGTTCAAAAGAGATCAACGTTACATGGGCCCCACAGTTATGTATTTATTCTATCCACAACGTTCATCCATATTTCGAGATCATTTCAGAGCATTATCCCAAAAAAAAAAAAAACATATCCAAAGATCAACTGGACCACACCACAAAAAGCAGCAGAAAATTGATTTTCACTGTTGAAACTTTTGTAGGGCCCACCATAACATTTATTTTCCATCCAATCTATTCATGAGGTCACAAAGACCTGGATGAATAAGAAAAACAAATTTCGTGATGATCCAAAACTTTCGTGACCCCTGAAAGGGTTTTAACGGTGGACGTTCAAAGCAGAATAATAAAGATATTTGCTACGGTCATACCTATGGCCACGGATTATAACCGTAGCCATAGATACCATAATCCGTAGCAAAAGAATCCAGCCGGGGTGGGCGCGCCGAACTGACGCCCCCCGCGCCACTTGCTGGTCTGTCCGGCGCGGCCACGCCCATAAGGTGGTACCCATGGCTACGGATAATAATCGTAGTTAAAATCCGTAGCAATAGGTTTTTTTTTTTTGTGGTTTTTTTTTTTTTTTTTTTGGTACATGGAGAGCTTTTTTCTACCTATAATTTTCTCTAACACATATTTATATAAATATGTATATATAAGTATATAAAATTTTTTTCTCTTTTTTTCCATTTCTTTCTTTATTCATTTAACAAGAATATCTTCTAAACTAAAATTAGTTACTTGATGTATCCTATATGATTTTGGGGTAGGAGAAGCTACTTTAACCAACCAATCTGGTTATTTTTCAAGATCTCATCAACTCGATGATCGAAAATCCATTTCATTCACTTAGCGGTCAATTTCATTCATTTCATTAGCATGCATTTCACGGTCAATTTGCTTCAAACCATGATCATTCCCATGCATTTCACCGTCGTCCGAAACAATTCTGTGTTGATTCACAGTCATTTTGAGGCATTTCACAGTCAAACTCCTTCACTTGACGGTCATTTGCATGCATTTCGCGGTCAATTCGCTTTAAACTATGATCATTCCCATGCATTTCACGCTTGCCCGAAACAATTCCGTGCTGATTCACGGTCATTTCAAGGCATTTCACAGTCAAACTCCTTCACTTCACGATCATTTGTATGCATTTCACGGTCAATTCGCTTCAAACCATGATCATTCTCACGCATTTCACGGTCATCCGAAACAATTTTATGTTGATTCAGGGTCATTTTGAGGCATTTCACAGTCAAACTCCTTCACTTCATGGTCATTTGCATGAATTTCCCGGTCAATTCGCTTCAAACCATGATCATTCTCATGCATTTCACCGTCATCCGAAACAATTCTGTGTTGATTCACGGCCATTTCGAGGCATTTCACATTCAAACTCCTTCACCTCACGGTCATTTGCATGCATTTCGCGGTCAATTCGCTTCAAATCATGATCATTCCCATGCATTTCACGGTCGTATGAAACAATTCCGTGTTGATTCACAGTCATTTCGAGGCATTTCACAGTCAAACTCCTTCACTTCATAGTCATTTGCATGCATTTCACGGTCAATTCACTTCAAACCATGATCATTTCCATGCATTTCACGGTCGTATGAAACAATTCCGTGTTGATTCATAGTCATTTTGAGGCATTTCACAGTCAAACTCCTTCACTTCACAGTCATTTGCATGCATTTCACGGTCAATTCGCTTCAAACCATGATCATTCCCATGCATTTCACTGTTGTCCGAAACAATTCTGTGTTGATTCACAGTCATTTCGAGGCATTTCACAGTCAAACTCCTTCACTTGATGGTCATTTGCATGCATTCGCGATCAATTCGCTTCAAACCACGATCATTCCCATGCATTTCAAGGTTGTCCGAAACAATTCCGTGTTGATTCACGGTCATTTCGAGGCATTTCACAGTCAAACTCCTTCACTTCACGGTCATTTGCATGCATTTCATGGTCAATTCGCTTCAAACCATGATCATTCCCATGCATTTCACCGTCGTCCGAAACAATTCCGTGTTGATCCACGGTCATTTCGAGGCATTTCACAGTCAAACTCCTTCACTTCACGGTCATTTACATACATTTCGCAGTCAATTTGCTTCAAACCATGATCATTCCCATGCATTTCACCGTCGTCCGAAACAATTCCGTGTTGATTCACGGTCATTTCGAGGCATTTCACAGTCAAACTCCTTCACTTCACGGTCATTTGCATGCATTTCGCGGTCAATTCGCTTCAAACCATGATCATTCCCATGCATTTCACGGTTGTCTGAAACAACTCCGTGTTGATTCACGGTCATTTCGAGGCATTTCACAGTCAAACTCCTTCACTTCACGATCATTTGCATGCATTTCGCGGTCAATTCGCTTCAAACCATGATCATTCCCATGCATTTCACCGTCGTCCGAAACAATTCCATGCTGATTCACGGTCATTTCGAGGCATTTCACAGTCAAACTCCTTCACTTCACGGTTTAGGTTATAGGTTTTGGGATTTGATAATGGGTTCGGGTTTAGGTTATAGGTTTTGGTTTAGGTTATAGGTTATAGGTTTAGGTTAAGGTTTAGGTTTAGGGTTTTGGGATTTGAAAATGGGTTCAGGTTTAAGTTATAGGTTTTTGTTTTGGTTTATGTTATAGGTTATAGATTTAAGTTAAGGTTTTGGTTTAGGTTTAGGTTAAAGGTTTTGGGATTTGAGAATGGGTTCGGGTTTAGGTTTTGGTACTGGTCTAGGTTAAAGGTTTTGGTTTAAGTTTAGGTTATAGGTTTTGGTTTAGGTTATAGGTTTTGCGATTTGAGAATAGATTCGGGTTTAGGTTATAGGTTTTGATTTGAGAATGTGTTCGGGTTTAGGCTATAGGCTTTGGTTTTAATTTAGGTTATAGGTTTTGAGATTTGAGAATGTGTTCGGGTTTAGACTATAGGTTTTGGTTTTAGTTTAGGTTATAGGTTTTGGGATTTGAGAATGGGTTCGGGTTTAGGTTATAGGTTTTGGTTTAGGTTAAGGTTTAAGTTTAGGTTATAGGTGTTGGTTTAGGTTATAGGTTATAGGTTTAGGTTAAGGTTTTGGTTTTTTTTTTTTTTTTTTTTTTTTTTTTTTTTTTGATACATGGAGAACTTCATTCTACCTATAATTTTCTCTAACACATATTTATATAAATATGTATATATAAGCATATAAATTTTTTTTCTCTCTTTTTCCATTTCTTTCTTTATTCATTTAACAAGAATATCTTCTAAACTAAAATTAGTTACTTGATGTACCCTATATGATTTTGGGGTAGGAGAAGCTACTTTAACCAACCAATCTGGTTATTTTTCAAGATTTCATCAACTCGATGATCGAAAATCCATTTCATTCACTTAGTGGTCAATTTCGTTCATTTCATTAGCATGCATTTCGCGGTCAATTCACTTCAAACCATGATCATTCCCATGCATTTCATCGTCGTCCGAAATAATTCCGTGTTGATTCATGGTCATTTCGAGGCATTTCACAGTCAAACTCCTTCACTTGACGGTCATTTGCATGCATGAAGTGAAGTGAAGTGAATGAACACGGAATTGCTAGGAATGATCATGAAATGCATGAAAATGACGGTGAAGTGAAGTGTATTGACTGCGAAGTGTGTGGAAATGGCCGTGAAGTGAAGTGAATTGACCATGAAGTGCGTCGAATTGACTGTGAATGAACACGGAATCCCAAGGAATGACTGTGAAATACATGGAAATGATGGTGAAGTGAAGTGAAATGACCACGAAGTGCGTTGAAATGGCCATGAAGTGAGTGAATTGACCGTGAAGTGCATCGAATTGACCGTGAATGAACACGAAATCGCTAGGAATGACCATGAAATGCATGGAAATGATGGTAAAGTGAAGTGAAATGACCGCGAAGTGCGTGGAAATGGCCGTGAAGTGAAGTGAATTGACCGTGAAGTGCGTCGAATTGACCGTGAATGAACACGGAATTGCTAGGAATGACCGTGAAATGCATGAAAATGATGGTGAAGTGAAGTGAAATGACCGCAAAGTATGTGAAAATGGTCGTGAAGTGAAGTGAATTGACCATAAAGTGCATCGAATTGACCATGAATGAACACGGAATCACTAGGAATGACCGTGAAATGCATGAAAATGACGGTGAAGTGAAGTGAATTGACCGCGAAGTGCATGGAAATGGCCGGGAAGTGAAGTGAATTGACCGTGAAGTGCGTCGAATTGACCGTGAATGAACACAGAATCACTAGGAATGACCGTGAAATGCATGGAAATGACGGTGAAGTGAAATGACCGCGAAGTGCGTGGAAATGGCCGTGAAGTGAAGTGAATTGACCGTGAAGTGCGTCGAATTGATCGTGAATGAACACGAAATCCCAAGGAATGATCATGAAATGCATGGAAATGACGGTGAAGTGAAGTGAAATGACCACGAAGTGTGTGGAAATGGCCGTGAAGTGAAGTAAATTGACCGTGAAGTGCATCGAATTGACCGTGAATGAACACGGAATCACTAGGAATGACCGTGAAATGCATGGAAATGACGGTGAAGTGAAGTGAAATGACCGCGAAGTGCGTGGAAATGGGCGTGAAGTGAAGTGAATTGACCGTGAAGTGCATCGAATTGACTGTGAATGAACACGGAATCGCTATGAATGACCGTGAAATGCATGGAAATGACGGTGAAGTGAAGTGAAATGACCGCAAAGTGTGTGGAAATGGCCGTGAAGTGAAGTGAATTGACCATGAAGCGCGTCGAATTGACCGTGAATGAACACAGAATCGCTAGGAATGACCGTGAAATGCACGAAAATGACGGTGAAGTGAAGCGAATTGACCGCGAAGTGCATGGAAATGGCTGTGAAGTGAAGTGAATTGACCGTGAAGTGCGTCGAATTGACCGTGAATGAACACGGAATCGCTAGGAATGACCGTGAAATGCATGGAAATGACAGTGAAGTGAAGTGAAATGACCGCGAAGTGTGTGGAAATGGTCGTGAAGTGAAGTGAATTGACCATGAAGTGCGTCGAATTGACCGTGAATGAACACGGAATCACTAGGAATGACCGTGAAATGCATGGAAATGACGGTGAAGTGAAGTGAATTGACCGCGAAGTGCATGAAAATGGCCGGGAAGTGAAGTGAATTGACCGTGAATGAACACGGAATTGCTAGGAATGACCGTGAAATGCATGGAAATGACGGTGAAGTGAAGTGATTTGACCGCGAAGTGCGTGAAAATGGCCGTGAAGTGAAGTGAATTGACCATGAAGTGTGTCGAATTGACCGTGAATGAACACGGAATCCCAAGGAATGACCGTGAAATGCATGGAAATGACGGTGAAGTGAAGTGAAATGACCGTGAAGTGCGTGGAAATGGCCGTGAAGTGAAGTGAATTGACCGTGAAGTGCATCGAATTGACCGTAAATGAACATGGAATCACTAAAAATGACCGTGAAATGCATGGAAATGATGGTGAAGTGAAGTGAAATAACCGCGAAGTGCGTGGAAATGGCCGTGAAGTGAAGTGAATTGATCGTCAAGTGCATCAAATTGACTGTGAATGAACACGGAATCGCTATGAATGACCGTGAAATGCATGGAAATAATGGTGAAGTGAAGTGAAATGACCGCGAAGTGTGTGGAAATGGTCGTGAAGTGAAGTGAATTGACCATGAAGCGCGTCGAGTTGACCGTGAATGAACACGGAATTGCTAGGAATGACCATGAAATGCATGAAAATGACGGTGAAGTGAAGCGAATTGACCGCGAAGTGCATGGAAATGGCCGTGAAGTGAAGTGAATTAACCGTGAAGTGCGTCGAGTTGACCGTGAATGAACACGGAATCGCTAGGAATGACCGTGAAATGCATGAAAATGACGATGAAGTGAAGTGAATTGACCGCGAAGTCCGTGGAAATGGCCGTGAAGTGAAGTGAATTGACCGTGAAGTGCATCGAATTGACCGTGAATGAACATAGAATCGCTAGGAATGACCGTGAAATGCATGGAAATGACGGTGAAGTGAAGTGAAATGACTGCGAAGTGCGTGGAAATGGCCGTGAATTGACCGTGAAGTGCATTGAATTGACCGTGAATGAACACGGAATCGCTAGGAACGACCGTGAAATGCATGAAAATGATGGTGAAGTGAAGTGAATTGACTGCAAAGTGCGTGGAAATGGCCGGGAAGTGAAGTGAATTGACCGTGAAGTGCGTCGAATTGACCGTGAATCAACATATAATTGCTAGGAATGACCATGAAATGCATGGAAATGACGATGAAGTGAAGTGAATTGACCGCGAAGTGCTTGAAAATGGCCATGAAGTGAAGTGAATTGACCATGAAGTGTATTTTTAACCATCGACCCGATGGAATCTCGAAAAATTACTATGTTTGTTGGCTAAATTAGCTTCTCCTACCCCAAAATCATATATAGTACGTTATGTGACTCATTCTAGTTTAGGAGATATGCTTGTTAAATAAATAGACAAAGAAATGAATTAAGAGATAGAAAAATATTTTTATATAATTATATATACATATTTATATAATTATATATTTGAGAAAAATGTAAGGGAGAAAAAGTTCTTCGCATTAAAAAAAATTAAAAATAAAAATAAAAAATAAAAAAAACACAATAAAAAACAAAGAACTTATTGCTACGAATTTTAGCTACGGTTATTATCCGTAGCTATAAGGAGCACTCTATGGGTGCAGCCCCGCCAGATCGGCGTGGCCTCGCCGGACAGGCCAGCAAGTGGCGTGGGAGGCCGCTAGTTCGGCACGCCTACCCCAGATGATGCCTATTGCTACGGATTATGGTATATATGGCTATGGTTATAATCTGTAGCCATAGGTTTGATCGTAACAAACTACTTTGTCATTCTACTTTGAATGTCTACCGTTGAAACCCTTTCATGGGTCATGGAAGTCTTGGATTATTACGAAATTTGTTTTCATCCAGGTCTTTGTGACCTCATGAATAGAATGGATGGACAATAAATGTTATGGTGGGCCTTACAAAAGTTTCAACGGTGAAAATTAATCTTCTGCTACTCTTTGTGGTGTGGTCCAATTCATCTTTGGATATGATTTCTTTTATGGGGATAATGCTCTGAAATGATCTCGAAATATGGAAGAACATTGTGGATATAATAAATAAATAACTACTGGGCCCATACGTTGATCTCCTTTGAACCCTTCGTACAACCGGGAGTTCGAGGAGCGTCAATGCTTGAAAGAAAAAGTAGGGACATTTTTGACCTTTTGTAATGTGTCCGTACACTCAAAGAGTTTTCTTGGAAAGTAAAATGGGGTGGGCTTCGTCTCGGGAATGGGCCATATAGTGGTCGTACAGTTGAAAATTTCTCACCTTAGGTTAGCAGGAACTTACTGTGAAAGCTTTTCTCATGAACGGATTGGCTACTCCCCTGCCACCAGCCAATGGCTGATGGCCGGTGCTCTGCGGGCCCCCACCATGGTGCGTGTATTTCATTCATGTCATCCTTCTATTTTTCTAGATCGTTTTATATCACTCTCATTTGGACCACATTATAAGAGACAGTGTTGAATGAGTGTCGACCGTTAAAAATCTTTTGAGGGCCATAAAAGTTTTGGATCAAGCTGATATTTGTTTATTCCCTTTGTCTGGGTCGTATAACCTAATCAAAAGATTTGATGTCAAATAAAGAGTACAGTGAGCCTTAAGAGGATTTTAATGGTAGATATCCAATCACTATTATTTTCCTGTGGTGTGGTCAAACTTAGATTTATATTCCTCTAGTTTTTGAGATCAAGCCTAAAATGATCTTTAAACATGAATGAACGGAATGGATGAAACACATACATCATCGTGGGGCCCACAGAGCACCGACCATCGGCCACCGGGCTGGTGGCAGGGGGAGTAGCCAGTGCGTTTCCGCTTTTCTCAGAAAATCCGCTTCCGGTTTGCCCCTACCAATTATCGGTTATTCTGTCTGCCGACTATGTTGTCGGCAGGGCGAGGTATAATAATTCCTCTGTGTTCACAGTTTGGGGATGACTTATTTTCGATACACACGAAACAGGAATTGTACACTTGAAATGTAAATAACTAATATTAAACCGTTCATTGGATGAGGCCAACTGTAGGAAAGCCATAAACAGAAAATAAAATAAAATAAAATATCCTAGCCTTTTATTTATAAAAATTCCTTTTGTCAAATTTCAAACCATTGATTATTTTTCAAGTCGACCTTCCGTTAGAAATCATTAATCGGGCATACAAAAGTCAGGCCTAATATATTTTTGATTGATTCAATATGATTAAGAAATATAAGATTTGATTGGTTTGGTGAAACATGATATGATGGGATATAATTGGTTTAAATGACTTGAGCGTCGAGCGACTTTCAAACATGCAAAGCATAGCAGGTAGGGGTGTACATCGAGAGGGGAGTCGAGGTGGCCTTAGCTTGGCTTGGCTCGGCTCGGCCACTAGCTGACCTCAGCTTAGCCCAACTTGGTCCTTGTGTTGGACTGGCCAGCAGGCTCAATTCGGTCAGCAACTCGGCACAATTAGAGTCGAGTTCACCTGTGTAACATTTTTATAAATACATAAATTGTACCTTTAAAATTTCACTATATGTAAAACTCAAGAAAAAATGATATGTATTTTATATACATACCTTCCTTACCACTAACCACATTACGTTGAGTCATTTCATTAAACACTTGGTGAGCAACATCAATATCAAAGTGACCGGGTCACCAAACTAATTCGATTTGAGTTCAAATCGAGTTGGGTTCAATTCAGGTCAAGTCGAGCTAGGGTCATAATTTTGAACTCAAAAAATTAACTCAACTCTGCTCAAACTCAGCTTTGAACTGAGTTGAATCGAGCTTTTTCGAGTCAAGTTGAGAGAGCTAACCGAGCTAGCTCGATTTGTATACACCCCTAGCTAGTGATAGATTGAGTAGCGAGAGTAGCTATTGAAGTGACATAATCAAGTTTTGTAGGACCCACCATGATTTATGTGTTGTATCACACTGTCCATAAGCCAATATGGACATGAAAGAAGGGAAAACATAAAATTTAGCTTGATCGAAAAACTTTTGTGGCCCTTAAATTATTTTAATGGTGTGACCGTCCAACTTCATAAGGCTTGAGTAAAAAAATAAAACATCCAAAATTAAGTGGATTACACTAAAAAAGGTTGTTGAACTTCTATTATTAAAAACCTATTTAGTGTTATAAAAATTTTAAATCAATATGATATTTTGTTTTTCTCTTCATTCATGTGTGTGACCTTATAATGGGGTAGAAAGTAAATATTATGGTGGGCCCTAAGAATTTTATAACGGTGAGAATTAATCCTACTACTATTTGTGGTGTGGTCTACATAAACCTTGAAAATTGCTCATTTTTTGGTTCAACATCTAAAATAACTTTGTTAAACAGATAAATGATGCAAATATGTTAAATACATCGTTGTGCGGCCATGTAACTTTGATCTCCTTTGAACCATTCTTACATCTGGCAGCAGTAGGAGCATACTCGCGAAGAACACGCGCCCGCACCAATCAAGTTAGTGTTGTAGTCAAGGCCTGATACTATGACCTTATCTCTTAAAAGAAGACATGACTAAATCAAATCTTGCCCAGCAAAGGCTACAGTAGTATTGTCTCAACTTTATGAGAATTGATGAAGCACTTGAGGAGAGATAAAAGTTATAAAAACATGTTTGAAAGTAATTTGATTAAGTTAATAACTGTCGTATGGAACTGTCCAGATCTTGCCAGACAGACTTCACCGTACCTTGTGTTATCACAGTCGGCCAAATTGGATCCCATCATTTATGACTGATTTATCAAGTATTCTCAAGATTGGAGGATCCAAGCCATTAATCTTTGATAGTTTTCTTTGTTGAAAGGCGGGGATTAATTTTTCTAAAAATCAGTCAAGCATATTGCCTTCCCAAGACACTAGCTCCATCCAAGCCATACGATTGATGGACCTCCTAATAAATGGGCCATTGCTTAAAAAAATTGCTGCATCAGTGTTGGCAATAAATCAGATGGTAAAGAAATCCCAATTCACCCTGCTTCTCATGCACGAACAAACAAATGAGAGATGGCCCACTAAATAGACAGTCCAGATCTATCATGATGCATACAGCCAAAAGTTCAGTTATAATTCGCTGCATTTAGTAAAAGGCACCCGGCGTACATCGATTCCTAAACGTTGCTCAAGGTAAGCCGATTGCCTGTGACCTGGGCACAAATATTCATTTGCTGAGCTGTGTGGGGCTCACAAAGATGTCTATGAAAAATCCACTCCATCAACCTGTTTTGCAATACCACGATAAGACAAGATTCTAAAAATCAGCGGATCTAAAAGTCATGTGGGCCATACCACACGAAACATTGTGGATTTAATGATTAGGGTCGCATAAGTTTTGTTTGAGGATGATATTTGTGACTCCAGTTTGTCAAAGTGGTGATAACCCAATGAATGGTTTGGATGGCATGTAAACATCATGGTCAGCTCCGAAAAGGCTTCAATGGTGGATGTTTTTGTTTATTTTGTTGGTGTGGCCCATCTGAGTTTTGTATCTGTCTGGTTTTTGAATTGTCCTATTACGGTCTTTCGAAACAGATAGAAGTGGATTTGTCACATACATCTCTGTTGATCCCATGCAGTGTATCTCCCTTCTTGGGGTGCAGACAATCCGTTTACAAGGGTGCCCGGCCTCACCCAAGAAGGTGGACGACCCCTGATTGCCTCCCGCCCCGGCCCACTTGGATGTATCTATTTATCCACTATGTCCATCCCTTCTCTCAAATGATTTTAAAGTATGAGCATAAAAATGATGTGAATCTAATGCTAAAGTTGACCACACCAAATAATAAGCTCAAGTTGCATTAAATGTACACAGCATTAAATATAAGTTGCATTAAATGCAAGAGTCATCCATGGTGTGGTACACTTGAGCACTAGAACTAACTCATTTTCGTGCTCATACCTTAAAATGATACGAGAGAAGGGATGAATGACATGGATAAATAGATACTGTTATGGGGAAATTTGAGCCCATGGTAGAACATCAATCCGACTGTAAATCCGAGCTGAGACGTCCGAGGCACGACCCATCTGACCAGACTTCAGCATCGCAACAAGGACACGCGGGCGTCTTTGGGTGAGCGTCAACTCGGAGGGGTCCTAACAATCTGATCGGATAACCTATTATTCCCTAACCACGATATGCTCAAATTGGCCGCATCAGATTCGGGATGACGGGTCGGGTCAGACTTCGTCTGACCTGGAGAATGTTCTTTACTATGGCCTGACGAGCCGAGCCAAATAGACATTCAGATGGGCATATCCCATTCGCTAAACATGGAAACTGTCATAACCAAACGTGGTCGATAACGTCGCTCGCAGATACGCATTATTCGTCGGATACGCTACACGATCAACAGATTACGGACGGTATCTCTAAGATCCGGGAATCCCTCTGATCATGCCTAGATTATTGAAACCAAACCGCCCCACAGGCAAGTATAAATAGCACACAGCGCCATATCTACAAGTACGCGAAATCAAGCTTTCTTCTCCTCTACTCTTTACCTAGACCCCGATTCCTTTGTCCTGACTTAGGCATCGGAGGATCCCCCGGCTTAGCCAAGGTCACCTTTACCCGTTTTCTTGGCGCAGGTTTCAGGGACAACCCGTAGAGGGCGACGTGGAGAGAGGGCCGACTAGATTTTGACCTCAATAGATACATCATAGTGAGCTTGCTAATAAAATTGCCCGTTCGTGACTAGAGACAGGTGGGTGGGATGTAATTTGCATCTTAATATGGTGCGGCCCTTACAGTGGGCCTACCTTGATGCATGTATTTTATATTATCCACGTTGTCTATTCGTTTTGTCCGGTCATCTCAGGGCATGAGCCCAAAAATGAAGAAAATCCAAGTATGCAGTGAAGTTGATGGGGACATCACGCGCACATGCATGCCCCCTATGCACGTATGTAAGGAGGAGGAGGGCCCCACCATCAATCTGGATCGATGATGACGTCCAATGAGGGCTTCCTAGTTAGATGACTGCATTTTGGTTCGTTGGAGTGGATCCAATAGTCATGTGAATCCCACCGTAAGTTCTCATAATTGTGACTCGCTATTATAATTAATTTAGTACTTTGAGTTTTGCTTATTATTGTTATTAAGGATATCGTGGACGATTTAAAATACTTTGATTAGTTATTATTTTTTATTATTTCGTCTCCAAGTAATAGATTGCTCACATGACGCAAGTTTTTAGGTATAGAGTTTTATTATAAATAAACACCCTTGTAGTTTTTTTTTTTTTTTCTCATTGAAGATTAATAAAATTTCTGCATTTTTATACTCTTCTAAATTTTTGAGTTGTGGAGATTCAATTGGGTGTGAAACCCTCATTTCCTCGAAGGACTGACTACCATAGTGCGAAGCCATACCTTCTACCATCCATAATTGTTGATGATAAAATCTGGTTGGCCCTCTCTTCACTTCATCCTCTGCGTATCGTCCCTAAAACCTGCATCGAGAGGAAAGGCAAAGGTGACCCTGGCTAAGCCGGAGGACCCTCCGATGCCTAAGTCAGGACAAGGGAATCAGGGTCTAGGTAGAGTAGAAGAGAGCTTGATTTCACGTACCTGTAGACATAGCACTGCGGGCTATTTATACTTACCTGTGGGGCGGTTCGGATCCGATGATCTCGGCACGATCAGAGGGATTCTGGGATCATGGAGATACTGCTCGCAATCTATTGATTGCGCTGCGTATCTGGCGAATCGTGCACATTTGCGAACGAAGTTATCGGCCACATTTGGTTTTGGCAGTTTTCATGTAAAGCGAGTGGGACACGCACATCAGAAGATTTGCTCGGCTCGGCTTGCCAGGCTATATCGAAGAACGCTCCGAGTAGGACGTCATCTGACCAGTCATACCAAATCCGATCCGACTGACTTAAACGCCTCGAAGTTGGGGGTAGCGGATTATCTGATCTAACAATTAGGACCAACTCTGAACTGGCTTTGTCTCGAAGACGTTCACGTGTTGTTATTGCGATGCTGTAGTCTTGATCAGATGGATCATGCTTTGGGCGCCTCAGCTCGGACTTCAAGTCCGGTTAACGTTTCGCCACGGGCTCGGATCTCTCCATAACAGAAGCCCCCCACTCTTCGAGCTTGTTTGCGGGCTCGGAGAGTACTTATGCAGGAAATCTCCCGCCCTTATCGCAATGATGACGGGTCTCGAATCGTGCGTACTGTTCGCTTTGGTTAACGCATGGCGACGGTTACGAACCCGGATCTTCTCCCAGCCTATGAGAAGTTGCCATGTAGGCTTGAGGTGGCGTATTTATGATGGCTTCGACTGCTGGGGCGTCGCTTCGCATGTCGAGGAACACTGCCTGATGTTATAGTCGTACCGTCGGTTTGATTCTCATCCAATGCGGTGTTGCCATGTGTGCTTGGAGATTGGCTCCTGCCGATTCGGCTGCTGCCATTAAAGCTTGCCATCAATGCGAAAATCCTTTGCTACTTATATAAGGCACCCCGGACTTTCGTCTGCCATTTTACGTTTTGGTTTATAAGAGCACACCGGAGGACTTTCGTCTGCCATTTTACGTTTTGGTTTATAAGAGCACACCTTCGAATTTGGTAACTTATTTTGTTTTGTTTTGCAGATTCTTAACCTAGGACTCCAAATTTGGTAACTTCTTTTCATCTTTTCCTTTTATTTTTTAGATTTCTACTTCTTTTCTCTTAGGTCTAGGTAGAATTTAAATCGAGGGCTGAGTGTGTTTTATGCCCCAGTGGGCACGCGACAACACTCGACGTCTCGTGACTGAAGGAGGATTAGTTGAGGGGTTGACTGTCCATCGCAGGACTAGACACCACTTGAATTCTCCTATGACAGAGGAGGATATGACTGAAAATCAACCTCAAACACTACCCCAACCTAGGGTTGAGGAAGTACATGATGAGAATGAGGTGCACCACGCACCCCCGCCTCGTACTTTACAAGATTATTTACAATCGGCGGGGGTGAGTACGCCCTCATGCATGATTTTTCCTGCGAATACAGGACATATGGACATCAAGCCAGGGGTTGTCCAACTCCTTCCCAAGTTCCATGGGCTTGAATCTTAAGAACCATACTTGCATCTGAAAGAGTTCGACGAAATCATAGGCACCTTATATTTCCCTAATGTATCTGAAGATACAATTAGGCTGAAACTCTTCCCATTTTCCTTGAAAGAAAAAGCCAAGACGTGGTTACATTCACTACGTCCTAGGTCCATTGGCACATGGAATGATATGCAGAGGGAATTTATAAAGAAATTTTTCCCACATCATAAGACAATTACCCTCAGGAGAGCAATCATGAACTTTGCCCAAAAGGAAGATGAAACATTCTTCCAATGTTGGGAAAGGTTTAAGGATCTGGTTAATACATGCCCACAACATGGCTTTGAAATATGGCGCATTACGAATTTTTTCTATGATGGGCTAACATCTTCCATGCACCAAATGGTCGAAACAATGTGTAACGGAGATTTCATCAATAAAAATGTCGACGAGGTATGAGATTACCTCGATAGTCTCGCTGAAAAAATACAATCATGGGACTATTACCCAAGGACGAACGCTACGTCTAGGCCAACTCATTCAAGGGAAAAAGGAGGAATATATCTCCTGAAAGAGGATGATGATCTTAACGCTAAGGTGGCTAATCTCACCAGAAAATTTGAGGCCATGGAAGGAAAGAAGGAAAAGGTTAATGAAAGTGTTTGCGGCATCTGTGATTGCAACATTTATACTACTGAAAATTATCCTTCAATACCTGCCTTTCGAGAAGTATTGAATGAACAATCTAATGCCGTAAATAACTATCAAAGACCTTTCAATGGACCACCCTCTAATACATACAATCCTGGTTGGAAAATCATCCAAATTTCAGTTGGAGGAATGGACCAACGGCTACACCTCAAGAGAAACCTCAAGAGGATTTGGTTCTAAAATATTTTCAAAAGCAAGAGCTTTTCAATCAGGGTATGATGCAAGCCTTTCAAGACCTTACAAAAGCAATACATGAACTTAAGGCTGAAAATACGATTGGAAATAAGGAGAGCTTCCCAGCTCAATCTCTTCCCAATCCTAAATCGCATTATGGAGTTAGTGATCCCAGCTCTTCAAATCAAATGAGGCATGCTAAATCCATCACCACTCTTAGGAGTGGGAAGGTTATTGATAAAACCCTTCCGGTTAGGCCCGAAAAGCCTCAAGAACCAGAAGAGGACAACAATGATGGATCTAGTGACGCCCGACAAAATTTGAACCGGAACCTCTAGAGAAGCCAGTTGTTCCGTTTTCCCAACGGTTGGTTGAACCAAAACGTCTATCTAACTCTCAGGATACCCTAGAGGTGTTGAAACAAGTGAAAGTCAATATTCCTCTACTTGACGTTGTAAAATAGATACCTTTATATGCTAAATTTCTAAAAGACTTATGCACGACCAAACGACGAAAAAGTGTTCAAAAGAAAATTTCCTTAACTGAGAAAGTGAGTGTCATCCTGAAACAAGACGTGCCGTAAAAATTCAAAGATCCCGGTTGCCCAACCATATCATGTGTAATCGGGAACTATCGAATTGATCACGTACTTCTTGACTTAGGAGCGAGTGTCAATCTAATTCCCCACTCGGTATACCAACAGTTAGGCTTGGGTGAATTAAAACCCACTCGAACCACACTACAACTTGCTGATCGTTCTATTCGTATACTAAGAGGGATCATCGAGGATGTGTTGGTTCAGGTTGATAGATTATACTACCCTGTTGATTTTATCATCTTGGACACCTAACCCATCAATGACACGAGCACTCAGATTCCCGTCATCCTTGGTCGCCCATTCCTGTCCACTTCAAATGCAATTATCAATTGCAAGAATGGTGTTATGACTATGTCTTTTGAAAATTTGACATTGGAATCAAATATTTTTTTCAATAACTGCAGCAATTCGGAGGATGATGACGATTTCTACGATGTTAACATGATTGATTCTTTTGTGGAAGATAGAACGCCTCTCACCTATCCTCTGATCCTCTAGAGACGTGCTTGGCCTACTCCCATGATCTTGATGATGATATAATTAGGGAGACGTGTGCCATGCTTGATACTGCACCGGTACTTGAAGTTAACCGGTGGAGGCCACGAATTGAAGAATTGTCCCAAACTGATGTAGTGCCTCTACCGTCTAACTTCAAGCCACCGAAGCTTGACCTAAAACCTTTGCCCTCTGATTTAAAATATGTCTTTTTAGGTCAAGATGAGACATACCCGGTGGTGATCTCTGCCCACCTGGAAAAAGAACAGGAGAGTATGCTCATATCTACTCTCATTGAGTATAACGGAGCTCTTGGATGGACGATAGTGGACCTCAAAGGAATTAACCCATCGATTTGTACTCACCGCATATATCTTGAGGATAATGCAAAGGCTGTTCGACAATCACAACGTACACTGAATCCAAACATGAAGGAAGTGGTTAAGGCCGAGGTTCTCAAACTATTGGAAGTGGGGATCATATACCCCATATCCGATAGTCAATGGGTGAGTCCAACTCAGGTGGTTCCTAAGAAGTCCGGGATCACCATCGTAGCCAATGCCAATAATGAACTCGTGCCAACCAGAGTTACTACTGGTTGGAGAATGTGCATTGACTACAGGAAGTTGAATACCATCACAAGGAAAGACCACTTTCCTTTGCCCTTCATTGATCAAATCCTGAAAAGGCTAGCTGGTCATTCCTATTATTGTTTCCTTGACGGGTATTCAGGTTATAATCAGATTAAAATCGCCCCTGAGGATCAGGAAAAGACCACATTTACATGTCCCTATGGCACCTTTGCTTACAGAAGGATGCCATTTGGGTTATGTAATGCCCCTGCCACCTTTCAGCGATGTATGATGAGTATCTTTTTTGACATGGTGGAAAAATATTTAGAGGTCTTTATGGACGATTTCTCTGTTTTCGGTTTATCTTTCAGCGAGTGCTTAGCAAGTCTTAAATGTGTGCTGAAAAGATGTGAAGAAAAAAATTTGGTACTTAACTGGGAGAAGTGTCATTTTATGGTTCAAAAGGGAATTGTCCTTGGGCATATCATCTCGTCCAAAGGAATCGAGGTAGATAAGATAAAAATTGATCTTATCTCTAACCTACCTCCACCCAAGAATATCAGAGACGTGTGATCCTTCTTAGGACACGCAGGCTTTTACAGACGATTCATAAAGGACTTTAGTCTCCTCTCTCGTCATTTATGTAATCTTCTTCAAAAGGATACACCATACGAGTAGACTGAGCAGTGCCAAGAAGCTTTCACTAAGCTTAAGGGCATGTTAACCACTGCACCTATCATGCAGCCACCCGACTGGAGTCTTCCTTTTGAACTTATGTGCGACGCCTTTGATTATGCTCTTGGAGCGGTTCTAGGCCAGAGAAAAAATAAGCGACCTTACGTTATTCACTACGCAAGTAGGACTCTAAATCTTGCCCAAGTGAACTACTCGACTACGGAAAAGGAACTCTTAGCCGTAGTGTTCGCTTTGGACAAATTTAGATCCTACCTGATCGGATCTAAGATCATCATCTACACAGATCACGCGACACTTAAGTATCTTCTTTCTAAAAATGATTCTAAGCCCCGCTTGATACGATGGATCCCTCTACTCTAAGAATTCGATTTGAAAATTAAAGACAAAAAGGGAGTAGAGAACGTAGTGGCCGATCACCTTTCTCGCCTTAATACCTCTAATTCCCTTGAGGCGACTCATATTAATGATATGTTTCCTGATGAACAACCGTTTAGAGTCTCTCATTTGCCTTGGTTCGCTGATATTGCCAATTATCTTGCTACAGGCGCCATACCGACACACTGGATGTCACAAGATAAGAAGAAATTCTTTACCAAGGTGCGTAACTTTTTCTAGGATGATCCATATTTGTTTAAATATTGCCCAGACCAAATCTTATGGAGATGTGTGCCAGACGATGAGCATCAGAGTGTCATCTCCTTCTGTCACTCACAGGCCTATGGTGGTCATTTTTCTGCTAAAAAGACCACGGCCAAGATTCTACAGTGTGGCTTTTACTGACCCACTATGTTCAGGGACACTCATGAGTTTTGCAAAGCTTGTGAGCGTTGTCAAAAATTGGGAGCATTGTCCCGTCGAAATATGATGCCTTTGAATCTCATCCTTATCATTGAAGCATTTGATTGCTGGGGCATTGATTTCATGAGACCATTCCCCCAATCATTTGAAAATCTGTATATTTTGCTCGCCGTAGACTATGTCACTAAATGGGTCGAAGCAATTCCGTGCCGCAAAAATGACCATAGCACGGTCATTAAATTTTTGAAAGAAAATATCCTGTCGCGGTTCGAAACGCCTCGAGCCATCATTAGTGACGGGGGCTCACACTTTTGTAATAGACCATTTGAGAGTTTAATGAAGAAATACGGTATCTCTCATAAGGTGAGCACCCCATACCATCCACAGACAAGTGGACAAGCTGAGATTTCCAATAGGGAGATCAAACATATCCTGGAGAAAACGGTTAATCCTAACTGTAAGGATTGGTCAATCCGATTGACCGATGCTTTATGGGCGTACCGTACTGCTTTCAAAACTCCTATTGGAACATCTTCCTTTAAACTTGTCTATGGAAAAACTTGTCACTTGCCTGTGGAATTGGAACATAAAGCATACTAGGCGATCAAAAATCTAAATTTTAATCTGGACAACGCTGGCTCGTTACGCAAACTTCAATTAAATGAACTTGAAGAAATCCGGAACGATGCATATGAGAACTCGAGAATTTACAAGGACATGATGAAGGCGTTTCATGATCAACATATTTTATGAAAATCCTTCATGCCAGGTCAGAAAGTCCTTTTTTACGATTCTCGACTGCATCTCTTTCCGGGTAAGCTTCGATCTGGTTGGACCGGCCCTTACATTATTGTCACTGCTTATCCTCATGGGGCCGTCGAGATAAAAGATCCCAAAAATGGCAAGGAGTTTAAAGTCAATGGACATCGATTAAAACCATTTGTCGAGACATTTGATTCAGAGGATATGTCCATGCCTCTGATTGCGCCTGATTACCAGGATTGATCTCCTAGTCTGATAGAGGTATAGGTAGGTTTATCGCTTTCATAGGACTAGGGTAGTTTGCTTTATTTGTCAATCTAAAGACGGTAAATTTAGCGCTCCTGGGAGGCAACCCAGCTTTTTATTCCTTTTCATTCTTTAGTAGATGATTCAATGTTTGTGGGTAACATTACTACAAGCCCTCACGAGACTACAACTCGTCCACTAGGGGTAACCTAGGGGTTTAAAGGCTTATTGCATACGCTAAATGCAATCGAGAGCACCTGCGAAAGTGGTATAGGTCGGATTTTATTTTCGTTATTTTTATTTTTCTTTTTCTCTCGTGCTAACCAGTTTCCATACTGTATGTCGTGGAAAATCTCTCTTGATTCGTTATCCAGATACTATCTTCCCATCACTTTACTTTCGTTGTTCCATGTGCATTGCATGTCAAAATCTTTTACATTGAGGACAATGTAGATTTTAGGTTGGGGGTGGGAGATTAGGCTTCCTAATCAGTATTTTCTTGGTCTTGAGCAAAAATTGTGAAAATTTTTAAAAAATTTTCTGAAAATTCCTATGAATTCGAAGTGATTTTGACAGATATTCCTACTTAGATTTTCAAGATACGTGATGTTGGTCATTTAAGACTCTTGGATTCAGTATCTATTAAATTTCACAGTTACGATCAAATTATTAATCCATGATTAGAAGTTGTAAACATTGATTGAGTCATGATTTCACATGTCACATCTCGCCTACACATTTAGATTTCAGTTCCATATCGAAGAATTAACTTGGTAATCACTGAGCATGAAAGGAACCAGCCTGAAATATCTTGCCATCATGGTATAAAAATTAAAAAGGTTGGATAATTAATCTTCACCATAGGTTTGCTCCCTATAGGTGTAGAGTTAATTCCCCATGAATGATATGTGAAAAAGGTCTAGGAGTACGGTCTTCACCATAGGTTTGCTCCCTATTGGTAAGGATTTGATTCCTCTTTTTGGCATGACTATTAATGAAAAAATAAAAAGTTGAAAAGATCAAAAGATGAAATTTATGAGGCAAGTTTGGTTATCATGAATTCTCTTGCTGGTTACCAATGAGATCCTGAAATAACAAATTCAATCTTAATGTGATTAGCTGAGATTCCACTATACACTCATGGATCATAATGTTCAGAATTTGTCTGATTTATAGATTAATACTTTGAACTTCATTAGGAAGTTTACCGTGCGCTTGAATCCAAGAGCAAGTAATGCCCAACATTCATGAATCGTAGAATTCTAATGCCTAGATTATTTCTCAAAAATCATTCGGCTTTACAGAAATTTTCATATAAGTCTCAACTTATTTTTCGCATATTTTGCTTGGGACTAGAAAAATGCTGGTTGGGGGTTGTGTTGAGGGTCAAATATTGCATATTAGACCCCAGTTATTGCCTGAATTTACGGACTTTGTGCTGTCTAATGGCCTGTTTTTATCGTGATTATGTTGCAAGGCATTTTTAGGAGTATGGATTGAAAAAGGTGTTAAAAGCATGGATTTAACAATCCAAAGTCATCAAAGGAAGGGACGGACTTCGGAGGACCAAGATTGACGAATTTACACAGTCAGAAATCTGAGAAAACTAAGAAACTGAAGCTCAGGTGGCCTGAAAGTCATCCAGAATGCAAGATCATAGAATTTTCACCATCAGATCAGCTCCAAATTTTATACATGGCCTGAGGACCATAAATGAACCGTACACGTCAAATTTCAGCTATTGAAGATCTTTGGAAGTGGACCAATGGACTGATCAGCCCCTTAATTTATTAAGTGGGGCCCACCTGATATCTGGAATTGCCTCAAAATTGTTCTCGACGGTTAAAATAATATGAGGAAGAGGATGGACGGTGTAGATTTCTCGTAAACATCACGGTAGGCCCTGTGTATAGGGTGTGTGCACACTGCACAATGCACGCATGTGTGCACCAGAGACAACGCACGCGGGTCAACAGCGCTGACCCGCACCTTTCTAAAACAGCAAGTGCTGTTTCGTTTTCGCTTACGCACGGACGGTCTGCGTCCGTTTTGCGATCGACTGTGGGCCCCACCTATGGACCGTATGACTCATCTGATCCGACCATCTTGTAGAGAGCTGCAAACACTACAAAACCATGTTGACTCTTTTCATTCATGCATACACACGTGTGCATTACAGAGGCCACAAAAAGGCTGCCCTGCAACGTTCAAAATTGATCCTTTTGTGATATCTTCTCTGGGCCGCGTCAATGGACCTTCAAAACCACTCATTCTTAACTGAAATTTCGTCGTGAATCCAATGGACGGGGTGAATTTTCCAGAAAATGCTTCTGTGGGGCCCACCTATCACAACAGCGAAATGGTGCGAAAGGTTTCGCACATCCGCGAAAATTGACTTTTTCAAGAGGTTGTGGCCCACCATCTTTGATCATATGACAGATCTGAACCGTCTATCATATAGAAGACCCAAGAAAGTCCTAACGAATGACATTTCTTTGAAATTTGAGCGAGAAAAGTGGCAATTTTTGAGGTACTGAACTTGGTTGCGAAAAGGCTTTCGCTGCGCATGCAATAGCTTTCCAATCCGATTCAAGTCCGATTTTCACCACTCCAGCAGCTATATAAGGAGGTTTTGGACGTGGGGAGCATTCATTCAGATCTTGGGAGGAAGATTCAGACCCGTAGAGGCTTGGGCTTGGACGTGGGACGGCTTAGAGAGAGATACAGGGAGAATTTTTAGTTTTTCTTTCTTTCTTTCTTATTAATTTATTAGGATTTAGCCTCACTATGTTAGGCTAAATCTCTTAGCTAGGGCTAAGAGGTGAAGCTTGTAGTGTGATGGGAGAGCTCCATGCTTGTGTCTTTTATTTAGATTGACTGATGTTGATTATAGTTTAATTAAGAGAATATTTCTAGTCTTTAATGGTCTGTTGTGACTGAAATTGCGATGGGTCTGAGATGGCTTTGAATATTTCCTTTTCCTTTTAATGTTTATGACGTCAGGAAGCCCTGTTGTTCACCATCGTCTCCTGGGCATGGTCGGATGACGGTACCCTTCCTAACCTTCATACATGTGATTGGTTAGTAATTAGTTTAACTCTATTGTTTGCCATAGTCTCCTGGGCATGGTTTGGTGATGGAATCCATTCTAATTCATATACCTTTCATCTCTTGAAAATTAGATCAATGACAGTTCAGTTTAATTTTCATGAAACAGGTGTAAGATCTCCCTGATCTCTACAAGTGGATCCTCTGAATCCCTAGTTCCCTATCTCTGATTTATTCACGTTTTAGATTAATAATTCACCATTATTCCCTCAAATTCATTAGTTTAGAATTCATCTTAGTCTAGTTCTAGTTCTAAGTAGTTTTAGATAACGTACAAGTATCAGTCCCTTGGGATTCGACCTCGGTCTTACCGAGTTTATTACTACATCATAACCCTGCACTTGGGGAGTGAACAGATATCGCTCAGACCCTTGAGCAGTCGGAGGGCGGCTTCCTGAACGACTTCGCCTCCGTATGTTACATGGTATGTCTCCGAGAAGACTCTCTTTCTTTCATGTTGTTATACACATTCTGTAGATTCTGATCTTTGTTTCCTATTCAGGCCGTCCCGGTGCTGCTCTCGATTTGGCTGAAGGTGAGGGAGTACAAGAAGAGGGAGGAGGAGTTGGAGGCTCTTCAGGCCGAGGCAGCAGCCTTGATGTCTGAGCAGACTAATCTGCGCCAATAGCTCACGGGCGAGAGGGCTAGGGTTAGGCGACTGCAGGGAGTCGTCGTCGACTTATAAGCCAGGGAGCTGCATCTGCAGGATAAAGCAGATGACTTTAAGAAGAGTGACGATGCAGTGTCCGCTCAGCTGACCCGCTCCAGGGTCCACACGGACTCTTTGGCCATGGATACTGATCGGCTCGGTGAAGCCCTGAACAGCGCCAATGCCGAGGTGGCTGAAGAACGGACACGGGCCGTGAATCAGGCCGTGGAAGCTCAACGGGCTAAGGACGAGGCTTCTTTGGCCGCAGCGGTTGCCACCGCAGTTAAAAGTTTCAAGACCTCCAAGGAGAGGGACGCTAAAGCTGCAACGTTTTACAACCGCGACTTTGACGCTTGTCTCGAGGCAGTTCTGGATTTACACCCAGACCTCGATCTTGATTTCCTCCTGCCCGACGACTCCGAAGATGCCCCGGCCGAAGTCGTCTGCTCGGACCAAGCCCCCGACGCCCAAACTCCTCCTGAAGACACTTTATCGTTTTATTTTTTTTAGAAACCATCGTTATATCTTAACCAATGTACTTTTGCCCCTCCGAGGGAATTCAATGAAAAATACATTTTTTTTACATTGTGTCAACTTGCTGTGAGATGCTGTCGAGCTGATTTTTTTTTACGGGCCTAGTCCCTTGTTTATTGTTTAATCCGTTTTCAGCCCAAGTCTTAGTTGGGTTCGATCTTTTGGAGTGCTTAGTTCGTCGCACATCGGGCGAGAGCTTTTCATTGTCGTATGTTGAGCTGAATACTCCACTGGAGAACCAGACTACGATTAGGCTTTCTCCCTCAAAAGGAAAGCCTTGTCGATCTTTGTAGGATTAGGCTCCGACCCCTTAGGGGTCGGACCATTAGGTCATAGTCATACTAACCAAGACAGTCGAGTAAACATCCGAAGCCGAATTGAAATTTTTATTAAGAGCCTTAAAGGCTAGTTGCTCGGAGGTGTACATTTTATTATGAGCCTTAAAGGCTAGTTTCTCATGGGTAGTAGATCTTCAAGTGCTCGACGTTCTAAGGGTGAGGGAGATGACGACCTTCGAAGTCTTACAGGTGATACAAGCCTGGTTTGGCGGATCTGACCACGCGATACGGACCTTTCCAATTGGGTCCGAGCGCTCCTGCCCCTGGCTCAGCCGTGTTCTGGAAGACCCGTCGGAGGACTAAGTCCCCTGGTCAAAAATGCCTGGCTTTGATCTTTAAATTGTAGAAGCGCGCTACCTGCTGGTGTCGAGCAGCCGTTCGGAGCTTTGAAACCTCTCTAAGTTCTTCGAGCAAGTACAGATTAGCGGCGATCTGATCGGAGTTTTGATTTTCTTCGAAATTCCTTACCCGTGCCGTAGGGAGTCCGATTTCTACTGGTACCTTTGCCTCCGAGCCATAGGATAACGAAAATGGAGTTTCACCCGTCGAGATCTGGGCTGTGGTCCGGTAAGCCCAGAGGACGAAGGGGAGCTCCTTGGCCCAATTTCCCTTTGTTTTTTCCAGCTTTGTCTTGAGATGATGTTTGATGACCTTGTTGACCGCTTCTACCTGTCCATTTGACTGTGGGTGCCGAGGCGATGAGTAAGCGTTCACAATGCCAAGCCCTTGACACATACTACGGAACTTGACATTATCGAATTGGTAGCTGTTATCGGAAACGATGGTTCGTGGGACCCCTAACTGACAGATGATATTCTTCCACACGAAGTCGATTACTTTCTGCTCAGTGATCTTCGCAACTGGCTCGACCTCGGCCCACTTGGTGAAGTAGTCGACCACAACTATAGCGAACTTTACTTGTCCCTTCCCAGTGGGTAAGGGACCGATGATGTCGATCCCCCATTGGGCGAACGGCCACGGCCCACTCATGAGGGTCATCTGTTCTGTCGGTTGCATCGACACAGCAACAAAACGCTGACACTTGTCACACTTCCGAAGGAAATCTTTGGAATCTTGCTTAAGAGTTGGTCAGAAATACCCTCGACGAAGTATCTTCATGGCCAAGGCGTGACTGCCTGAATGGTTTCCACAGATTCCCTCATGAATTTCCTAAATCACGTAGTCGGCTTCATCCGGACGGAGGCACTCAAGGTAAGGCTGATAATGCCCCTTCTTTTACAGCACTCCGTCCAATATAGAGTATCGGGCCGCTCTGACCCTAAGTCACCTCGCCTCAAGTTTGTCCGAGGGGGTTTCACCGGATGACAGATAATTGAAGATTGGGTCCATCCAACTAGGAATGGACTGGACGGGATTGAATTTCTCCGACTGGCTGATGCTTGGGTGTTCAATGAACTCGACCAGGATGAAACACGGGATCCTTCCCTCGGAGGGCGAGGCGAGTTTTACTAACGCATCGGCCCATGAGTTCTCGGCTCTGGGGATCTTCTGGATGGTGCAACTCCAAAATTTCTTAATCAGTTTCCTCGCTTCCTCGAGGTAAGCGATCATTCTGACTTCCTTGGCTTCGTACTCCGAGGAGATGTGGTTCACCACCAGCTGTGAGTCGCAACGGACTTGCAGGGTCTGGACGCCCAGGCTTGCTGCCAGCCTGAGCCCAGCTAATAACGCTTCATACTCGGCTTCATTGTTTGAAGTTTTGAATCCGAGTCTAACCGCGTATTGGATCGTCGTTGAATCAGGGTCGACTAGGACAATCCCGGCTCCTGTCCCTTTGATGTTGGAAGACCCGTCAACATAAAGGACCCGTCAACATAAAGGACCCATCTCGGACCCGACACTGCCTCTTGGTCGCTCAACAGGAAGGGTGGCATCATCTCAACTTCCTTGCTGATCTGTTCCTCACTCGGAGCGGTGAATTCGATGATGAAATCGGCTACCGCTTGACCCTTGATTGCCACCCTAGGCCGGAACTGAATGTCGAACTCTCCGAGCTCCACGGCCCACTTGATGATCCGACCTGACACTTCAGGTCTCTGGAGGAACTGCCTCAGAGGAGAATTCGTTAGCACAACTATGGAGTGGGCTTGGAAATATGGCCCAATCTTTTAGCCGCTACGACGAGGCACAGCGCTAGTTTCTCCAATGACTGGTACCTTATTTCAGCTGGTACCATGGCTTTGCTTACATAGTACACGGGGTACTGCTTGCCTTCGACTTCTCTGATCAGAGCCGAACTGACAGCAGAAGTCGAGACAGCGAGGTAGAGGAGTAGAGGCTCCCCTTCTTCGGGCTTGGACAATAGGGGCGGAGAACCCAAATACTGTTTCAATTGTTGAAAGGCCTGCTCGCACTCTGACGTCCACTCAGCCTTCTTATGACCCTTCAGCTGCTGGAAGAAGGGAAGACATTTATTTGTAGCCCTGGATATGAAGCGTCCGAGGGCGGCAACTCTTCTCGTGAGACGCTGTACCTCCTTTAGAGTCCGAGGCGAGTTCATGTCGACGAGGGCCTTGATTTTATCCGGGTTAGCCTCGATCCCTCGCTGGCTGACTTGAAAGCTAAGGAACTTCCCTAACTCAACTCCGAACACACTTAGCAGGGCTAAGCTTCATCTGATATTCTTGGAGGACGCTGAATATTTCTCCGAGGTCAGCAAAGTGATTAGAGGCTTGGGTACTCTTCACTAGCATGTCGTCCACGTACACCTCCATGGTATGCCCGATCTGTTTGGCTAACATTTGATTCACCAGCCTCTGATATGTTGCCCCAGCATTTTTTAGGCCAAACGGCATGACCCGGTAACAGTAGAGCCCTCTGTCAGTGACAAAGGTAGTCTTCTGCCTATCTGGGGGATGCATAGCGATCTGGTTGTATCTAGAATAAGCGTCCAGAAACGAGAGTAACTCGTGTCCATCCGTGCTGTCTACCAGTTGGTCGATCCGAGGTAACGAGAAGCTGTCTTTAGGACACGCCTTATTCAGATCGGAATAGTCTACACAGACCCGCCACTTCCCGTTGGATTACCTGACGAGTACAATATTTGCTATCCAGTCAGGGTAATCTACCTCTTCTATGAAGCCCGCATCGAGAAGGACGGAGACCTCCTCGACAATGGCTTCATATCGTTCGGCGTCGAACGACATTCTCCTTTACTTGACCGGCTTATGATCTGGGTCCACGTTCAACTTGTGAACTAGTACATCAGGAGAGATTCCCGGCATATCCGCATGCGACCATGCGAAAACATCTCGATGCTGCCTCAAGAAGGCTAGTAATTCGTTCCTACGCTCGGTATTCAGTGATGATCCGAGCTGAACAGTTTTGCTCAGGTCTGATTCATCGAGCGATACTTTCATCATATCTTCGACGGAGGAGCTTTCCATCGGTCATCGAGGATCCAAGGCGTCCACCACGAGCGTTTGTTTGGCAGCTCCTTTTCTCATAGCTATAACATAACATCTTCGGGCCTCGCGTTGATCGCCTCGGAGATAGCTGATCCCTCCTTCGGCTGGAAACTTCATCATTAGATGGTAAGTTGAGACGACCGCTCTCATTGCATTGAGGGAGGGTCGGCCCAGGATTACATTGTGGACAGATGGAACATTGACAACCAAAAAGTTCACTAGAAGTGTGACTTGATGTTACCCTTCTCCCGCTATTACTGGGAGGGAGATAGCTCTTTCGGAGATTACTCTCTCTCCGGCAAAGCCGTGCAAGAGAGTCTTCACAGGTCGGAGTCGAGACCGTGGAATTTTCATTCTTTCGAATGCCTCGGAATACATGACATCGGCCGAACACTCGGTGTCGACTAGGATATGAAACATCTTGTTATTCGCTATGGTCATGGTAACCACTAGCGCGTCATCGTGTGGATGCTGAATCCCGCGCATATCGTCTTCCGTGAAGGTCAGGCTGCACGGAGCGACTCGTAGTTCCTTTCTGGGACGCTCCATCAGGTGAACGTGATGCTCCGACTCGGATCTCCGGGAATGGACTTTTCGAGCCCTGTTTGAATCCCTTCCCCCAACTGATCCCCTGAAGATGGTAAGAATTTAAGCGGGTTCGTCTGGAGGGTTGTTTGGCTTTTTCTGCGGCTACTCCTCTCTCCGAGCGGATCTTTCTCTTTTGGTGTAACGACGCAGATGTCCCTTACAGATGAGGGACTCAATCTCATCTTTAAGGTCCATGCAGTCATCCGTGTTATGGCCATGATCTCTGTGGAAGCGGCAGAATTTTCACTTATCCCGTTGCTCGGGGTCAGTTCTCATGCAGACCAGCCAATTAAGTAGCCTGTCTCCTCGGATATCTAGTATAATCTGCTCGGCAGATGTGTTGAGAGGAGTATAGGAACAAAATTTTCCCTTCGGCCTACCGCTCCGTCGACGATCGCGGGGAGCGCGGTCATCGGCCCCTTTGCCGTTCGGCTGGGAGTCTTCGTTCCTTGGCCTCTTCCCTTTATTCACCGAGTCGGCGCTTGTAGTCCTTTACGGGCGTTAGTGAACTCCTCTACGTTGGTGTACTTTTGAGCCTTCGCCATGAAGTCCGCTAGCGTCTTCGGGAGATTTTTACCGATGGAGAAGGCGAACTTTGCTTCCTTCAGTCCGCTCAGGATGGCAGCGAGAGTCATCTTATCATCATAGTCTTCAACATGTAATGCCTCTTCATTGAAACGGGCGATGTAGTCTTTCAACGACTCCTTTGGAGCCTGCTTGATGGTAAGCAGGTGGATGTTAGGTTTCCGACTTCTCTTACCACTTATAAATTGCGTAAGGAATAGTCGGCTTAGCTTTGCGAAGGAGCCCACGGAGTTTGGCTTGAGCTGGCGGTACCAAATTCGAGCGGATCCTGTGAGGGTGATGGAAAACTCCCTGCACATCATTGCGTCCGTTGCAGTCTGAATCTGCATCCACGATCGGTAAGACTCCAGGTGTTCGAATGGATCCCTAGACCCTGAATACTGGATGACGGGAGGCATCCGAAACTTCTGCGGCATCACTTTAGCAATGATGGCTGGGGTGAAGGGAGGCTCGGTCTCTTCCATCATCGCCTGAATCGTGGCTGAGACTGTAGATTGTTGTTGCTTCTTCTCCAATGTCAGGAACTTGTCCTTCAACTCTGTAATTCGTGCCTCTCATGGGTCCTTATTTTTCACCACGACCTCTGGGGTATCCTCGCCCTCCGGTGTTCTCCTTTCTCTCCTCCGTTCTAACTGATGTCGGAGGTCCGTGGGCGGCAGAGCAGATGTAGTGGAATGAACGGTTATGGGAACCCAGGTTGTGGCATTCCGCACGGATCCCTCACCATGCACTGCAGGAGGGTTCTGTCCTGAACGCGGCACCCCTGAATGCTGGGGGGCTTCAGGTCTTACACTCCTCGGCACAGAGCGGGTCTCCACGAACAGTCCCACCGGTTCGAGAACAGGCTGTTCCTAAACCGGACGTGACTCTAGTTCCCTCTGCTGCTTCATCTTGTTGATCTCATCGCGTAGGGCCTGGATCTCGTTCTGCATGGCGCAGTATTTGCCCGACCGATTACGAGAACATTGAGAAGGTCCTGGTGCGGACTCGGTATGAAGCGTTGATGATGACCGAGCCTGCTCGCTCGGTACCGGTTTCACTACTACAGCTTTCTTCTTCCTCGTCATTGCTTAGGTGAATGAGAACCTGACTTCTAGTTTCAGGTTCTCACAGACGGCGCTAAAAAATATTGATGACAAAATCTGGTAAGCCCTCTCTCCACTTCACCCTCTGCATATCGTCCCTAAAACCTGCACCAAGAGGAAAGGCAAAGGTGACCCTGGCTAAGCCGGGGGACCCTCCGATGCCTAAGTCAAGACAAGGGAATCAGGGTCTAGGTAGAGTAGAAGAGAGTTCGATTTCACGTACCTGTAGACATAGCATTGCGGGCTATTTATACTTGCCTGTGGGGCGGTCCGGATCCGATGATCTCGGCACGATCAGAGGGATTCCGGGATCATGGAGATACTGCCCGCAATCTATTGATTGCGCTGCGTATCTGGCGGATCGTGCACATCTGCGAGCGAAGTTATCGGCCACATTTGGTTATGAAAGTTTCCATGTAAAGTGAGTAGGACACACACGTCGGAAGGTCTGCTCGGCTCGGCTTGCCAGGCCATATCGAAGAACACTCCGAGTAGGACGTCATCCGACCAGTCATACCAAATCCGATCCGACTGACTTAAGCGTCTTGGAGTTGGGGGTAGCGGGTTATCTGATCTGACAATTAGGACCAACTCCAAACTGGCTTTGTCTCGAAGACGTTTGCGTGTTGTTGTTGCGATGTTGTAGTCTTGATCAGATGGATCATGCCTTGGGCGACTCAGCTCGGAATTCAAGTCCGGTTAACGTTTCGCCATGGGCTCGGATCTCTCCATAACAATAATCATTTACACTTCAAATCCAGGAAGGCTAAAACTTCGGCGAAGTACCACGCAATTTTGGAGTCCATCCTTGGCCGACTAGACTCAAGGAGTCGCCTTCTAGATTCGTGGCCCCTACGCATGTGCGTCAGGTTTGGCCCACAGTCCGCGCGCGTAGACTGTCGTCAGGTCTAGTTTTTCCCATATTTTATTCCTCTCTTGCTTACTTTTTATGACCCCAACCCTATATTGCATTAATTTCAATTTATTTGTCCCTTTTTCCTAACCTTAGGATTCTCTGAATTGAAACCTGTGAATCTTCTGGATTGGAGACATATTTTTGTATATGTGTGGATGAATTTAGTTCCCTTTGAGTATTGTTTAGTCCATAATTTTTATTGATCGAATCCTAACATGTATAGGTCTGGACCCGTATAGATTCTCTTTGATTGAGTGCTTGAACTTTTACGTAGGATGTGGAATTTTGTGTAACTGTTTCTGAATTAGTGTGATCTAAAGCCTGAAAATCTTACACATCATATTTGAATTTCATGCCCTATATAAGAAGTATTATAGGAAACAGTGGTGATCGAGCACCCTACCATTAAAAATTACTTCTTGAGAGCTATTATAAAGTTTTCAATGTTTATTTACGATTCAACCTGCTCATAATGTCACACAAATCTACATGAAACGAATACTAGACATTCACAAATTTCATCCAAGAAGGTTTTAATATTGATGTTCAATCACTTCTAATTTCGTGTGATGTGGTCCACCTAAGAATTGGAAATGTTTAGCCAAAGTTAATGTGCTAGGATGTAGGTGGGGCTCGTTGTTATGTTTGTGAGAAATCCACAATGTTCATCTACTTTAAGAGCTCATTTTAAAAAATGCAACAAAAATTGAGATGAATCTAAAACTCAAATAAGCCAAACTAGACAAAACAATAGGGATCCAATGACCACCCCTTAGAAATATTCATGTGGCTACTAAATTTCATAACTTCCTGGTATTTTAGCTTCATCCCAATGGGAAACCTTTTCAAGGTTTGTATCTTGTATAAACATCAAAATAGATCTTTGGAGGGTCTCTATTTTTAGTTTTCCCTCTCATATGTCCCTCTGGAGTCTTGATCCACCTGAGTAAAATGGAGAGTAGATTAAGTGAGATTGGTCTTCACCCAAAGGCCAAGCGGCCCTTAACGGTGGGGTTACTGTCCGCCCACCTTAATGTATTTATTATGTATCCACCCTATTCAGGTTTTTTTCCGAACATTTTAGGGCATTAATGATTACTGTGGGCCACCTAAATGTATTTATTATGTATCCAAAATCGGACTGCGGATTGAGCTACTTCGTATGCTCTAATCATATTGAGTAAACTCTGTTAGGCCAATCGTGAATGTATGTGGTTTATCCACGCCGTCCATCTGTTTTCCCAACTCATTAAAGGGGTTGAGACTAAAATTAAAGCATATCCAAACCTCAAGTGGACCATACCACATGAATCAGTAGAAATGATAATTTCCACTGTTGAAACCTTACTAGGCCCCAAAAGTGATGTTTATTTGCTATCCAATCTGTTAATAAGATTTTAATTAAAAAACATGGTTGAAGGGAAAACAGAAATATAAGCTTGATCCAAAACTTATGTGGTCTTGAGATTTTGTTAACAGTAGAAGTTCAATTCACAATGTTTTCTGGTGTGGTCCATTGAAGCTTTGGATATGCTTTATTTTTCGGTCAAAGCTCTAAAAATATCTTTTAAAATAGATGTAAGGCATGGATTAAATATATAAATTATAGTAGACCTCACAGAGTTTACTCAGCACACATAGGGTACTGTGTTACTCAGTAGTCAGTACGCAATCCGCTTCCTATGTAACCACCCTATCCATCTTTTTCTTCCTAATTATTTTAAGGCATCAATGAAGTAGTTATCAGGTGCACCATATCATTAAAAATGGTGGTGATTAACTTTGCCACCATTATCAACTTGAGAAAATGACCACTGTAGACAAAACCTTTTACCCAGCGGTTTTTATCGCGGAATACAAACTTAAGTTACCAACTTAGACTAGCACGTGCGGACAGCGACTTTGAGGACGAAACTACCCCTCCTTTTTACTGCCGTTGCTTTTCCTCTCCCCCACTTCTCTCGCTCCATTTTTTTTTTTTAAAAAGGACGAAAACTCCACCGCTACATCTGTTGCTTGGATCGCACCACGCTCTAGCTGGATCCCACCCTCTCTATTCATCAACATTAGCGGTGTACACGAACCGAGCTAGGTCGGTTAGCTCGCTCGACTCGAGTTGAAAAAGCTTGATTCAACTCGGTTCAAAGCTAAGTTCAAGCTGAGTTGAGCTGTTTTTTGAGCTCGAAAATGAGTTCGGGCAAGCCTCAGCTCGACTCAACTTGGACAGAATCCGCCTCGAATCGGACCAGTTCAATGAATTGGTTACTCTGCCAGTGATGTTGCTTACCAACTGTCTGATAAAATGACTCAACGAAATGTGGCCGGCGGCAAGGAAAGTATGTACATGAAACAAATACCTTTTTTTCTCTTTATTTTTCTTGGTTTTTATGTTGCTTAGAAGGTATTTGATAAAATACCTATAAAACAATTGCATTTGTTTATAAAATAGTAGGATTTTAAAGTTGCAACTCAGGTGTTTGTGAAAATGCCTCAATGGCGAACTCGGCTCGAGCTGCTGACTAAACCAAGCTGTCAGGCTCAAGGACCGAGCCTAGCTGAGTTCGAGCTGAGGTCAGCCAGTGGCCGAGCCAAGTTGACATGAGGCCATCTTTACTCGGTTTGACTCGATATACACCCCTAATCAACATTATCTCGTTTTTCCTGAAAATGTTCCCTCCACGGAAGACAGTACACATGACAGGTGTATGATATACATTTACCTAAACGGTGTAAATTTTTTGTGGGCCATTGAAATGCCGAATGAAGCTCCCATCTTGGTTTTCAGTTCATCCATGCGAAAATCATCTAATGAACATGATGGATTACAAGTAAAACATCATTGTAGGGGCATAACAAGGTTTCCACGGTGGAAATACTGTTTCCTGTTGTGTGATCCACTTGATATTTCAATATGCCACCATTTTGGATTGAAACCCTTGCTTTAGATGGAAAAATGGATGAACGTCATGGATAGTCCACATACATTCAAGGTGGGCCCAACTCAATATTTTTAATTTTTTAATTTTTTTAATATTTTACTATTAATTTTTTAAAAAAAGTTTTTTTAGGTTAGCTTGTTAGTACACACCCATGTCAATACACACACTCCATGTTAGCCACCCCCGCTAGGAATCAATACCAGGACCTCGAGTGTTGACATGAGGTATCTCTAATTAGTCTACCAATTGAGCTATGGATCTGGGTGTGCCCAACTTAGTTAACTCAGCACTATAAGTGCGTACTGAAAATTTTATGAACCGCTCGGTCAATTTCATTAATTGCTCGATCAAATTCACCGAAGAGAATTTCATGTAAATCTCGATCAATTTCATTAACTGATCGGTCAAATTCAACAAAGCAAATTGTTAGGCTAGGTCAGTTACATTTAAAGTTCATTCCAATTCATGTTAGCCTCACCCAATTTCAAGCTTGCCTCGCTCAAATTGATGTTTCCCTTGCTCAATTTCTCGGTTGCTTCGTTGAATTTTTTTCGTCGCCTCGCTAAACTCCTAGGTTGCCTCGCTCAATTTCTAGGTTCCCTTGCTCAATCCTCGCTCCAATTTGTACGTTGCCTCGCTCAATTTCTAGCTTCCCTCGCTCAATTCCTAAGTTGCCTCGCTTCAATTTCGATGTTCCCTCGCTCAATTTCTAGCTTCTTTGCTCAATTCGTAGGTTGCCTCTCTCAATTTCTAGGTTCCCTCGCACAATTTGTAGCTTCCTTCGCCTCGCTCAAATCCTAGGTTGCCTTTTACAGTGTGGTCCACTTGATAGTTAGATCTATCTTATTTTTCATCCCAAGCCTTAATATGAGCTCGTAAAATATATGGACAGTTTGGATATAACACATACATCATGATGGGACCTACAAAAGCAGCATAGCAAAAAAATAATAATAATTCAGTTTGCCCCACTCAATTTCTAGTTTGCCCCGCTCAATATCCAGTTTGCCCGCTCAATTTCAATTTCCAGTTTACACCGCTCAATTTCCAGTTTGCCCCGCTCAATTTCTAGTTTGCCCCGTCAATTTTCAATTTACCCCACTCAATCGAGCATTTACCCCACTCAATTTCCAGTTTGCCCAGCTCAATTTCCAGTTTACCCCGCTCAATTTCCAGTTTGCCCCGCTCAATTTTCAGTTTGCCCCGCTCAATTTTCAGTTTGTCACGCTCAATTTCCAGTTTGCCCCGCTCAATTTCCAGTTTACCCCGCTCAGTTTGCCCCCACTCAATTTCCAGTTTGCCCCGCTCAATTTCCAGTTTGCCCCGCTCAATTTCCGTTTGCCCCGCTCAATTTTCAGTTTACCCCGCTCAATTTCTAGTTTGCCCCGCCCAATTTCCGGTTTACCTCGCTCAATTTCCAGTTTGCCCCGCTCAATTTCCAGTTTACCCCACTCAAATTGATTTTTTTTTTCTTTTGTGGGTCCCGTCATGATGTATGTGTTATATCCAAACCGTCCATATATGAGCGGGGCAAACTGAAAATTGAGCGGGGCAAACTGAAAATTAAACAGGGCAAACTGAAAATTTGGTTATATGTTTTGGTTTAGGTTTAAGTTAAGGTTTAAGTTTAGGTTTAGGTTTTAGGTTTTAGGTTATAGGTTAAAGCTTTAGGGAGTTGAGAATAGGTTAAGGTTTAGGTTTAGGGAATTGGGTTCAGGTTTGAGATCGGGTTTAGTTTGGATTTTCAAGTTTAAGTTTAGGTTAAGGAGTTGAGATTAGGATTAGGTGTAGGTTTAGGTTTAAGGATTTGAGAATACATTTAGGTTTTAGGTTTAGGTTTAGGTTATAGGTTTAGGTTAAGGTTATAGGTTTAGGTTAGGTTTAGGTGCAGGTTATAGGTAATAGCTTTAGGGAATTGAGAATAGGTTAAAGTTTAGGTTTAGGAAATCAGGTTTGGGTTCGGGATAATCCCTAAAAAATAAAAATAAAAAAAAGAAAAAATAAAAAAAGTGCATTGCATTGACCCGGTCGACCCCAACTTGCTGGCTTCTTTTTCATTTTTTTTTCCTCTTCCCTGTTGTAATCCCCGCTGGGATTTGAGTTTAGGTTATAAGTTTAGGTTTAGGTTATAGGTTATAGGTTTAGGATAAGGTTTAGGTTTATGTTTAGGTTATAGGTTTTGGGATTTGAGAATGGGTTCGGGTTAGGTTATAGGTTTTAGTTTTGGTTTAGGTTATAGGTTATAGGTTTAGGATAAGGTTTAGGTTTAGGTTATAGGTTATAGGTTTAGGATAAGGTTTAGGTTTGGGTTTAGGTTATAGGTTTTGAGATTTGAGAATGGGTTCGGGTTAGGTTATAGGTTTTGGTTTTGGTTTAGGTTATGGGTTTTGGGATTTGGGAATAGTTTTAGGTTATAAGTATAGGTTTAGGTTAGGTTATAGGTTTTGGGATTTGAGAATGGGTTCGGGTTTAGGTTATAGGTTCTGGGATTTGAGAATGGATTTGGGTTTAGGTTATAGGTTTTGGTTTTGGTTTAGGTTATAGGTTTAGGTTTAGGTTTGGGTTTGAGTTTTGGGATTTAAGAATGGGTTCGGGTTTAGGTTACAGGTCTTGGAATTTAAGAATGAGTTCGGATTTAGGTTATAGGTTTTAGTTTTGGTTTAGGTTATAGGTTTTGGGATTTGAGAATGGGTTCGGGTTTATGTTATAGGTTTGGTTTTGTAAGACTCGTATCTTGGTCTGTACCTTTCCGTAGACTTCCACGGTCTTACCGGTCGAATTCTGGCAACTTTCGACCCTTAACCGATATCGACGAGCGACCTTGATTCATTTACCGACAACCCGAGTCGACTCAACCCAAGACCACTAGCATAGCGACCGCGCCGTCGTTGCGGTTCTGATGCCGTGACTCGCGCGCCGAGCCGATACCCTGGTCAAGAGTTATAGACCGACGTTCGGTGCGAGGAAACGCCGCGCATTGCGAAATCCAAGAGAATCTCTACAATGTGTCACATCAATCACATCAATCCCATCAATCAATCAATCCTTCAATCAAGTACATGTGAAGTACACATCACTTTCACCCCTTTTCCTAAGCAACCACAAAAGTCTTCCTAACCCATACCTCTCTTACACAAAAGCCTCAAAAGTCAAGCTTTTCTTACACAACCATCACTCACCACATCCATCCATCACTCTCTCTCTCTCTCCCTTTACAACTCTCTCTCTTTCTCTCTTTCTCATTTCAAACCCCAAGCAAGCTCCATACGTATGAGGATTTCTCCAAAAATTTTCAAGCTCCAAGTGTGGTCCACTTTCCTACCCCATCATCTCCCATCTCAACCCTCCATTCCTCATCTTAACCATTGAAATCCAAGCTAAGGTGCCAAGGAACCTCTAGGAGCAAGAAGATCGGACGGTGGGTGCCTCTATAGGGTAGTTTCTTTCTTGTTTTTATGATGGGCCAAGTGAGACCCACCGATCAATGGTGTGGATCTCACTTGGAACCCTAAGTTGTGGCTGATGGACCACTTGGATCATCATGATCATTCCATGATGGGGCCATTCTCCATGGACCCCATCATGATGTTTATTTCGTTTAGAAAGGTCATCTAGACCATCCATATTGGTGGGAAAAGGATCCCCACCGTTAATTTTAAGTTTTGATGGTCCCTTATGCTAAATGACCCACTTGATGTATGATTCATTGCAAGGGAGGGCCCATAGTGTCGGGGTCCCTTCATCATAAGCATGTCCCACTCTCCATGTCTCTCTCCCTTTTTATTTTTTTTTATTTTATTTTTATTCCATTTTACATAATAGGCTTGTGTGGCCCACTTGAATGGACCCCACCTTGAGGTATTGTGTCCAAGTGTCCTTCAAGTGGGGCCCACCTTAAATGTTGTAGCTGCATCATTCATCTGTGGTGGCCCACTTCAACAGGGCCCACCATAATGAATTTAGGACTGAACTGTCCAGCGTCTGGGACGCTAAACGTCCCTGCTTGTAAACCAAAACAAAAAAAAAAAAAAAAAGGAAAAAGACACTTTTAGGGTGGTCCACTTGCTTAGGCCCGACCTTGATGTAAGTATGAAATCCACACCGTCTATTCCATTCTCCATCTAATTTTAGGCGTTGAGCCAAGAGTTGGGGTTGATTAGGAGATCAGGTGGGCCATAGCGTGGTGGGTTGCATCCCTACCTTTCAAAAGATCATTTTCTAATTTATTTTATTCTTTAATCATAAAAAAATATTGTATATTAAACCCATTGGAATGGTTGCGAGCTGAAGAACGCAATGGCCGGGGCGGATTTCATTTTAGCAGGCCCCACGTGTGAAAAACCCCCGAAAAATGGGTTTTTCCAAGAAATTGCAAGAGGCAAGCCTCTCTGCCATCTGACATGCAGCAGCAGCGGCTGCACGCTGCTGCATGCAGCGTCTGGGACGGGCGGCTGCTGGCCACCCACGGCCCTGCACGTGGGCCCCACAGTGACGTTTATTTGTGATCCAATCTGCTCGTGTGGTGGGCCACCTCCTGAAGTGGGCCCCTGCCAAAATTCAGCCCCATTCAAGGCTCAGGTGGACCACACCACAGGAAATAGTGGTGGCTAAAAGCCTACCCTTGAAGCTCTTTTTTTTTGCCACAGAAGTGTTGGATCAAGCTGAAATTTATGTTTTCCCTTCATCCAGGCCCGAGGGACCTCATGAACGAACTGGATGGCATCTAAGCATTTCTGTGGGCCCCACATGGGACCCACAATGATTTGTGATTTTTGAGTCCACCGTCCAGGCGGACGGTGGCACCCACCTTAATGCAATCGTACTCCCACCGTCCAGCGGACGGTGGGGCCCTTGGTGTAATTTTTTTTAAAAATAAAATAAAAAATGATGAGCTGTTGGTTGGGTGGGCCGCTCATATATGGGTTAGGCCCATTTGATTTGTAACAGGCCTATGGGCTAGGCCCATTTGAATTACAAAAGGACTATGGGTTAGGCCTATTTGATTTATGAAATGCTTATGGGTTAGGCCCATTTGATTCATATAAGGCCTATGAACTTGGGCCCACTTGATATGTAAAGCCTATGGGCTTAGGCCCACTTGATATTTAAGGCCTATAGGTTTAGGCCCATATGATATGTTCTAAGGCCATGAGACTAGGCCATTTGATATATTGTAAGGCCCATGGGACTAAACCCATTTGATTATAAAAAAAGGGTCCATGGGATTAGGCCCATTGGATTTATTTGAGACCCATGAGTTAGGCCATTTTATTTGATTAAGGCCTAGGGGTTTAGGCCCATTTGACTCATGTTAAGTCTATGGGTTGAGGCCCACTTGATCTACATGTGGGGCCCAATTGGTGTGGCCCATTGGTCACATATTAGACTCATGAGACTAAGCTCATTTGATGCAATCCAAGGCCCACGGGTTTTGACCCATTGCAATGCACATAAGACCCATTGGTGTGGCCCATTTATGTGGCCCATCTAATGAATAAAAGGCCCATATGATATGGCCCATTTGATATATATATGAAAAGCCCAATGGGATGAACCTAAGGTCCATTGCAATGTGTAATCCCAATACCGATTATGTAACGATGTTTAAGAAGATCGTGCCTTGGGAGCAATGTTGGTTTGACGTCCACATTGCGAGTGTAATGTTGGTTAGATGTCTACATTACGACTCTCCTTAGGGCCCATTACTGGGCCGTACTTGCTGTGTATAGGCCGTCTAGGCCCATCCGCGTTGTATGAATGGTTCATCACTCATTTACATGCTTAGTATAGTTTCATGACTCATGATCATATACATCATATGTATGCTTGGTATGAGGATTGTCTGATCATAGCATATGCCTTCGGGCAGGTTGTTATGGGCTCCTGGTTAGGCGGTGTTGCCCTATATGAGCGCACGATATGCGCAGGATTTGTTGCATGACTGGATAGCGTGAATCATGCATTTCGCATTTGTGTAACATGGTTATTGTACGCCCTAGCAACATCAGGGCTGTAGCCTTCACAGACGCACCGTGGTTGGCAGGGTTGGATACTGAAAATCTTGTTCTACATGGGGTACTATAGATATCCCTGGGTGAAAGTCTCTAAACCCTTATGGTACCAAGAGGTTGCTCCAACGTCTAGACCGAGTGGGTAGATGAGCGCTGAGTGCCGAATACCAGTTTGGCTGTGCTCTCCACTGTGTCGTGGTCGGTTGGAAGGGGGTGCGGCCTTACCCGCCCAAGTGTAGGGGGCAATCCTAGGCTGAGTTTGACCAGCTCAAGGAATGGGTCCGCTATCGACGAGTCGCGCCCGATATTGGCAGACGGATAGTGAGGTCTTTTGCACTTACCTTATTGCGCGCGATGTGGCGGTAATCTGATTTAGAGTGTACTAGATTCCGGTGATATCCCATATTTGAGCTGTATTGATGTGTGGATATAGATGAGGATCTGTATGCTTGAGTTGCATTGCATATCGCATGGCCTTGGGATGGCCGATACCATTCATGTCTTGCATTGCATAGCCTTGGTACGACTCATGATATTATGGTTCCATCTGCATATTCCTCATTATTTTGACATTGCATGGTCATATTACCACCTTGCACACACACTTTCACCACCCTCTAAGCTTTCTATAAGCTTATGCACGACCGTTGCATGCAGGTGACGTTGGTTCGCAGCAGCGCTGAGGCAGGAGCACGTTGCAGATCGTTTTGGAGTTTTTGTTCTTTACCATTGTATTTCCCTTTATGCTCATTGTATTTGCAAAGTTTTTGATCATAGTGAAAATGTAATGGATTTCTTGATTATTGTTTGTGGGTTATGCCTTTGGTTATGCTTATTACAAAAAATAAAAAAATAAAAAAATAAAACTGACGTGGAAAATCCTCTTCGTAGCATCCCAGGATCGGAACCTGGCGAATGGGAGCTAGGAGCCGAGAATGGGGTTCTACGGAGGCTGTCGGCGCCGGATTCGGCGATCGAAAATTTTGTGAGCCCGGTTTCCGAGTTTGGGGCGTGACAGGTTTTGGTTTAGGTTATAGGTTTTGGGATTTGAGAATGGGTTCGGGTTTAGGTTATAGGTTTTGGTTTAGGTTATAAGTTCTGGGATTTGAGAATGGATTTGGGTTTAGGTTATAGGTTTTGGTTTTGATTTTGGTTTTGGTTTAGGTTATAGGTTTAGGTTTAGGTTTGGGTTTGAGTTTTGGGATTTGAGAATGGGTTCGGGTTTAGGTTATAGGTTTTGGAATTTAAGAATGGGTTTGGGTTTAGGTTATAGGTTTTAGTTTTGGTTTAGGTTATAGGTTTTGAGATTTGAGAATGAGTTCGGGTTTATGTTATAGGTTTGGTTTTGGTTTAGGTTATAGGTTTTGGGATTTGAGAATGGGTTCGGGTTTAGGTTATAGGTTTTGGTTTAGGTTATAGGTTCTAGGATTTGAGAATGGATTTGGGTTTAGGTTATAGGTTTTGGTTTTGGTTTTGGTTATAAGTTTAGGTTTAGGTTTGGGTTTGAGTTTTGGGATTTGAGAATGAGTTCGGGTTTAGGTTACAGGTTTTGGAATTTAAGAATGGGTTCGGGTTTAGGTTATAAGTTTTAGTTTTGGTTTAGGTTATAAGTTTTAGGATTTGAGAATGGGTTCGGGTTTATGTTATAAGTTTGGTTTTGGTTTAGGTTATAGGTTTTGGGATTTGAGAATGGGTTCGGGTTTATGTTATAGGTTTGGGTTTCGGTTTAGGTTATAGGTTTGGGGATTTGAGAATGGGCTTAGGTTTAGGTTATAGGTTTTGGTTTTGGTTTAGGTTATAGGTTTTGGTCTAGGTTATAGGTTATAGGTTTAGGATAAGGTTTAGGTTTAGGTTATAGATTTTGGAATTTGAGAATGGGTTCGGGTTAGGTTATAGGTTTTGGTTTTGGTTTAGGTTATTGGTTTTAGGATTTGAGAATGGGTTCTTGGGCTTCATGCACTCATTTATAGCCTGATTCATCAACTCATTTGTGTAACTGATTGACTTTTTCTTATTGCAACAGATCCTAGACTTTTGTAACTAATGCACATGTTTGTGAAGTGATGCAGATCGATGGATGGTTGTGAAGTGATTCATTAACTTGTTCTGTGATTGCAGTGATGGATTGTAGGTTTTTGTGAAATGATGCACATTAATGGTTTTTTTTCCAAATCAATGGTTACTTTTCTTTCTTACACTCATTTGTAAACTGATTCATGCACTCATGTGAACTGGATTGTATCATGTGATTGCAGCAGATCCTAATCTAATTTGTCAACTGATTCATAGACTAAACTCCAGACAAATCTGTGAACTGGAACTCATTTGTGAACTGAACTTGAATTGGAATGCAGACTGTAGCTTGAACTGAACATTTTGTTGAAGTCCATACCATTGGAATTTTAGGTGTATGTTGCATGTGGGAGGATTGGAGCTGCATATTTCAGATTCAAGCATCTGGTACGTCTCTTGTCAAGAATGCACATGTGTAGTTATCATTGTGGTTATAGTTATTCATTATGTGACAGGTTTTCAGGTGAGATGAACGAGTTTCAAAAGAAAACAGTCTGCGGTTTTGAGAAGCGATTCCTAATGTCATTTCATGTTTAAATGCATATTTCAGATTTAAGCATCTGGTACGTCTCTTGACTCAAGAATGCACATTATTGGAGTGGTCTAGCTATTTAGACAGACCGTGTTTATTATTTGCTCAAAATTAATGGAGCAGACCCGGATGTGCGTCGGAGCTATCCGGAAGAGCGGGGGTCCCTGGAAGGTGGGAACCGCTGTTATGACCATGATGAAGCTGTCCATTTTCTATGAAAAGCATTGGAAGGGCCTGGCCATTTGGACAAGCCGTGTTTATGTATTTGCTTAAAATTAATGGAGTAGACTCGGATGTGCGTCGGAGCTATCCGGAAGAGCGGGGGTCCCTGAAAGGTGGAAACCGCTGTTATGACCATGATGAAGCTATCCATTTTCTATGAACAGCATTGGAAGGGCCTGGCCATTTGGACAGGCCGTGTTTATATATTTGCTTGAAATTAATGGAGCAGATCCGGATGTGCTTCGGAGCTATCCGGAAGAGCGGGGGTCCCTCAAAGGTGGGAACCGCTATTATGACCATGATGAAGCTGTCCATTTCCTATGGACGGCATTGGAAGGGCCTGGCCATTTGGACATGCCATGTTTATATTTGTATTTGCAGGTACCATACCCTTAACTTAAACCCGAACTGATTCTCAAACCCAAAAACCTATAACCAAAACCAAAACCAAAACCAAAACCTATAACCTAAACCCAAACCCATTCTCAAATCCCAAAACCTATAAACCTAAACCAAAACCAAAACCTATGACCTAAACCCAAACCCATTCTCAAATCTCAAAACTTATAACCTAAATTAAAACCATAAACAAAACCTATAACCTAAACCCGAACACATTCTCAAATCCTAAAACCTAAAACCTAAACCTAAACCTTATCCTAAACCTATAACCTATAACCTAAACCAAAACCTAAAACCTAAACCCGAACCCATTCTCAAATCCTAAAACCTATAACCTGAACTAAAACCATAACCTAAACCTATAACCTAAACCCGAACCCATTCTCAAATCCAAAAACCTATAACATAAACCTAAACCTTATCCTAAACCTATAACCTATAACCTAAACTAAAACCTATAACCTAAACCAAAACCAAAACCAAAACCAAAACCTAAGACCTAAACCCGACCCATTCTCCAATCCCAAAACCTATAACCTAAACCGAAACCAAAACCTATGACCTAAACCCAAACCCATTCTCGAATCCCAAAACCTATGACCTAAACCCGAACCCATTCTCAAATCCCAAAACCTATAACCAAAACCAAAACCAAAACCTATGACCTAAACCCGAACCCATTCTCAAATCCCAAAACTTATAACCTAAACCTAAACCTAAACCTAAACCTATAACCTAAACCCTAACCCATTCTAAATCCAAAAACTATAACCAAAACCAAAACCTATAACCTAAACCCGAACCGATTCTCAAATCCTGAAACCTATAACCTAAACCAAAACCATAACCAAAACCTATAACCTAAACTCGAACTCATTCTTAAATCCAAAAACCTATAACCTAAACCTAAACCTTATCCTAAACATATAACCTATAACCTAAACCAAAACCTATAACCAAAACCAAAACCAAAACCAAAACCAAAACCTAAGACTTAAACCCGAACCCATTCTCAAATCCTAAAACCTATAACCTAAACCAAAACCATAAAACCATAACCAAAACCTATAACGTAAACCCGAACCCATTCTCAAATATTCCAAAAACCTATAACCTAAACCTAAAACCTTATCCTAAACCTATAACCTAAACCCGACCCATTCTCAAATCCAAAAACCTATAACATAAACCTAAACCTTATCCTAAACCTATAACCTAAACTAAAACCTATAACCTAAACTAAAACCTATAACCTAAACCAAAACCAAAACCTAAGACCTAAACCCGAACCCATTCTTCAATCCCAAAACCTATAACCTAAACCGAAACCAAAACCTATGACCTAAACCCAAACCCATTCTCAAATCCCAAAACCTATGACCTAAACCCGAACCCATTCTCAAATCCCAAAACCTATAACCTAAACCTGTAAGACCCGTATCTTAATCCGTACCGTTCCGTAGACTTCCGCAGTCTTACCGGTCGAATTTCGACAACTTTCGACCCTTAACTGATATCGACGCACGACCCTGATTCATATGTCGTCAACCTGCATCGACTCAACCTAAGATCTGTACCCTAGCGACCGCGCCGTCGCCGCGGTTCCAATGCCGCGACTCGCGCGCCGAGGCGATACCCTGGTCGAGAGTTGTAGGACGACGTTCGGTGCGAGAAAACGCCACGCGTTGCGAAACTGAAGGGAATCTCTACGATGTGTCACATCAATCACATCAATCCATCAATTAATCAACCCATCACATGTCAAGTACACATCACCTTTCACCCTTTCCCAAGCAACCACAAAAGTCAAGAATTTCTTACAAGACTCATACCTCTCTTACACAAAAAGCCTCTAAACTCAAAAAGTTCTTACACCTCCCATGCCTTTCTTACACAAAAGGCCACAAAAGTCAAGACTTTCTTACACAACCATCTTTCATCCATCCATTCATCTCTCTCTACAACACTCTCTCTCTTTCTCATTTTCTCATCTCATTCTCCAAGCAAATTCCATACGTATGAGAGCACTCCAAGCCTCTCCCTCCCTTTCAAAAAAACTCCAAGGTGGCCCACTTTTCTACCCCATCATCTCCCATCCTAGCCATCCATTCATCATCTCACCCATTGAAATTAAAGCTAAGGAGCTAAGGAACCCCTAGGAGCAAGAAGATCGGACGGTGGGTGCTAGATTATGGTAGTTTTTCATATTTTTGAGATGGGCCAAGTGAGGCCAACCGATCAATGGTTTGGATCTCACTTGGGACCCTAAAGTGTGGTCGATGGCCTACTTGAATCATCATGCTCATTCCATGATGGGGCCATTTTCCATGGACCCCATCATGATTTTTATTTCATTACATTAAAAAGGGTCATCTAGACCTTAAATCTTGGTGAAGAAAGGATCTCCACCGTTGATTCTCGATCTTGGTGGTCCCATGTGTTAAGGGATTCGATTGATGTATGATTTGTTCTACAAGGGAGGGCTCATAGTGGCGGAGCCCTCCATCACAAGCGTGTCCCACTTTTCATCTCTCTCTCTCTCTTCTTATTTCATTTTATTAATTTATTTAACATTATATGGGCTTGTGTGGCCCATTTGAATGGACCCCACTAGGATGCATGTATTGGATCCAATCCATTTAAAGATGGGGCCCACCTTGTATGTGTGTGGGTAGCCTTGTGATGGCTCACCTAAGCAGGGCCCACCTCAATGCACCTAAACAGGGCCCACCTTGCTGCAACGGCCAAACCGTCCAGCGTCTGGGACACTGGACGTCCCTGTATAACGGAAAAGAAAAGGGGACTTTTGAGGTGGGTCACTTGCATAGGCCCCACCTTGATGTATATATCCAATCCAATTCGTCCATCCTCTTACCAACATAATTTTAGCCGTTGAGTGGAAGAATGGGCCTGATCTGAGCATCTGGTGGGCCATAGCATAGGGAACTTTAGTGGTTCCCCTTAAAAAAAATTTCTGATGATTCTATGCACCCAAAAATCCCAAACTTTGGACTCATTTTGTTTGTCTCGAGCTGTAGAATCCCATGGTCGGGATGGATCTTCCAAACATGGGTCCCACCTGTGAAAAACCATAGGAAAATGAATTTTTTTAAAAAAGGAAAATGAAAGAAAAGAGGGTGTGCCGCTGGGCAGCCACTGACAGCGCTGCCAGCGCTACCAGCAATAGGCAGACGGACGAGCGGTCCCACGGCTCCAGCCGTGGGCCCCACCATGATGTTCTTTTGTCATCCAACCGGTCCACATTGTGGGCCATCTCCTGAAGTAGGCCCCTGCCAAAAATCAGCTCCATCCATGACTTGGGTGGCCCACACCGAAGGAAAAAGTGGGATTGAACCTCTACCATTGAAACTTACTTTTGGGCCCACAGAAGTTTTGGATCAAGACGAAATTTGTGTTTTCCTTCCATTCAGGTCCGTGGGATCTTACCAACCGGTCGGATGGAAAATATATGTTATGGTGGGCCCCACGCAGAGCCCACAGCGATGTATGCGTTTCGTTCCACCGTCCAGGCGGACGGTGGAAGCCCACTTGATGTTTGTGCCTTATCTCACGGTGGAACCCGCTGTATGTGCGTGCATGCGTGTGTATAAGTGTGTATATATGTACATATATACATATATTATATTGTATTTTATATATATATATATATATATATATATATATATATATATATATTATTGTATATATACTATATACGTTGTTTATATATTATACAATATATAACATTCACGATGGTGGGCCTTCATGTGGGCCCCCACCATTGATGTAGGTGTTGTATCTAATCTGTCCATCCATTTTAAAGATCATTTTATGGAATGAGTCAAAGCATGAGCCAGATCCACAGTCCAAGTGGACCCCATCTTGGCATGATTTGAGGCTCATCTTAATGTATTTGTGACAGTTATTGGGGCCCACTTTGATGTGGATGTAAGGCCCATGGGATTGGATCATTTGATATACCCCAAGGCCCTTGGGACCAGACCCACTTGAATTATATAAGGCCTATGGATTTAGGCCCATTTAATTTATATAAGCCTAGGGGTTTAGGCCCATTTGATTTATATAAGGCCTACAGAATTAGGCCCATTTGATATGTATATGGCTCATGAGATTAGGCCCATTTGATGCAATCTAAGGCCCACGGGTTATGACCCATTGCAATGCACATAAGACCCATTGGTGTGGCCCATTTATGTGGCCCATCTGATGAATAAAAGACCCATAAGATATGACCTATTTGAAATATATGTAAGGCCCAATGGGATGAACCTAAGGTCCATTGCAATGTGTAATCCCAACACAGATTAAGTAGCGATGTTTACGAAGATCATGCCTTGGGAGCAATGTTGGTTTGACGTCCACATTGCGAGTGTAATGTTGGTTGGATGTCCATATTACGACTCTCCTTAGGGCCCATTGCTAGGCTGTACTTATTGTGTATAGGCAGCCCAGGCCCATCTACATTGTAAGGATAGTTCATCTCATTATAACATGTTTAGTATAGCTTCATGACTCATGATCATACGCATCATATGTATGCTTGATATGAGAGTACTGATTATAGCATATGCCTTCAGGCAGATTGTTTATGGGACCCCGATTAGGAGGTGTTGTCCTGCATGAACGCACGATACGTGCAAGGATTTGCTGCATGATTGGATAGTATGATTCATGCATCTCGCATCGTATGATATGGTTACTGTACGCCCTAGCGACATCGGGGTCATAGCCAACACAGACGCATCGTGGTTGGCAGGATTGGATACCGAAAATCTTATTCTACATGGGGTGCTATAGATATCCCTAGGTGAAAGTCTCTAAACCCTTATGGTACCAAGAGGTTGCTCCAACGTCTATACCGAGTGGGTAGATGAGCGTTGAGTGCCGATTATCAGACGGTTGCACTCTCCACTATGTCGTGGTCGGTTGGAAGGGGGTGCGGCCTTACCTGCCTGAGTGTAGGGGACAATGTTAGGCTGAGTCTGACCAGCTCGAGGAATGGGTCCGCTACAACGAGTCGCGCCCGATATTGGCAGACGGATAGTGAGGCCGTGTCCACTTATCTTATTGCGCGCGATGAGGTGGCGATCTGGTTTAGAGTGTACTAGACCCCAGTGATATCTCAGATTTAAGCAGTATTGATGTGTAGACATTGATGAGGTATGTTTGAGTTGCATGGCCTTGGGATGGCCGATATCATTCATGTCTTGCATCGCATAGCTTTAGTACGGATAATGGTTTTTATGGATTCATCTGCATATTCCGCATTACTCTGATACTGCATGTTCATATTACTACCTTGCGCACACACTTTCACCATCCTCTAAGCTTTCTATAAGCTTATGTAAGACCATTGCGTGCAGGTGACGTCGGCTCGCAGCAGCGTTGAGGCAGGAGCGCGTAGCAGATCGTTCAGAGTTTTTGTTCATTCTCATTGTATTTCCCGTTATGCTCATTGTACTTGTAAAGTTTTTGATCATAGTGGAAATGTAATGAAGTTTTTGGTTGTTGTTTGTAGGTTATGCCTTTGGTTATGCTTATTACGAATCAAACTGCCGTTGAAAATCCTCCTCGTAGCATCCCAAGATCGGAACCTGGCGAATGGGCGCTAGGAGTTGAAAATGAGATTTTACGGAGGCTGTCGACGCCGGATTCGGCGATCGAGAATTTTGTGAGCCCAGTTTCTGAGTTTGGAGCGTGACAAAACCGAAACCAAAACCTATGACCCAAACCCAAACCCATTATCAAATCCCAAAACCTATGACCTAAACCCGAACCCATTCTCAAATCCCAAAACCTATAACTTAAGCCAAAACCAAAACCTATGACCTAAACCCGAACCCATTCTCAAATCCCAAAACCTATAACCTAAACCTGAACCCATTCTAAAATCCAAAACCTATAACCTAAACCAAAACCAAAACCAAAACCTATAACCTAAACCCGAACCGATTCTCAAGTCCTAAAACCTATAACCTAAACCTAAACCAAAACCAAAACCAAAACCAAAACCAAAACCTAAGACCTAAACCCGAACCCATTCTCCAATCCCAAAACCTATAACCTAAACCAAAACCTTATCCTAAACCTATAACCTATAACCTAAACCAAAACTAAAACCTATGACCTAAACCCGAACCCATTCTCAAATCCCAAAACCCAAACCCAAACCTAAACCTAAACCTAAAACCTAAACCAAAACCTATAACCAAAACCAAAACTAAAACCTATAACCTAAACCCGAACCCATTCTCAAATCCCAAAACCTATAACCTAAACCAAAACTAAAACCTATAACCAAAACCCGAACCCATTCTCAAATTCCAAAACCTGTAACCTAAACCCAGACCCATTCTCAAATTCCAAAATCTAAACCCAAACCTAAACCTAAACCTAAAACCTAAACCTAAACCTATAACCTCAACTCAAATCCCAAAACCAAAACCAAAACCAAAACCTATAACCTAAACCCGAATCCATTCTCAAATCTCAGAACCTATAACCTAAACCAAAACCTATAACCTAAATCCGAACCCATTCTCAAATCCCAAAACCTATAACCTAACCTAAACCTATACTAATAAACTAAAACTATTCCCAAATCCCAAAACCTATAACCTTATCCTAAACCTATAACCTAAACCTAAACCTATAACCTATAACCTTAACCGAAACCTATAACCTAAACCAAAATCAAAACTTATAACCTAAATCCGAACCCATTCTCAAATCTCAAAACCTATAACTTAAACCAAAACCAAAACCTATAACCTAAACCCGAACCCATTCTCAAATCCCAAAACCCAAACCCAAACCTAAACCTAAACCTAAAACCTAAACTAAAACCTATAACCAAAACCAAAACTAAAACCTATAACCTAAACTCGAACTCATTCTCAAATCCCAAAACCTATAACCTAAACCAAAACTAAAAGCTATAACCTAACTCATTCTCAAATTTCAAAACCTGTAACCTAAACCCGAACCCATTCTCCAATCCCAAAACCCAAAAATCAGTGGGGATTACAACAGGGAAAAGAAAAAAAAATGAAAAAGAAGCCAATGAGCCCGGTCGACCGGCCTATCGCTACGGATTATAACCATAGCCATAACTATAATGCTCTGTACTTTTTTTTTCTTTTTTATTTATTTTTTATTTTTTACATGGAGAACTTTATTGTACCTACATTTTTCTTTAATACATGTTTATATAAATATGTGTTTGTGTGTGTGTGTATATATATATATAAATATAAAATTTTCTCTTTTTTTTCATTTCTTTCTTTATTCATTTAACAAGAATATCTTCCAAACTAAAATTAGTTACTTAACGTACCACATATGATTTTGGGGTAGGAGAAGCTATTTTAGCCAACCAACCTAGTTATTTTCCAAGATTCCATCAGGTCGATGGTCGAAAATACATTTCATTCACTTCACGGTCAATTTCAATCACTTCATGGTCAAACTAGAAATTGAGCGAGACAAATATGAAATTGAGTGAGTAAATTGAAAATTGAGTAGGACAAGAAATGAATTATGTGAGGGAAGCTAGAAATTGAGCGAGGTTCCCTTGCTCAAATCCTAAGTTGCCTCGCTGAATTTCTACGTTGCATCGCTCAATTGCTAGGTTGCCTCGCTCAATTCTTAGGTTCCTTCGCTCAATTTATATATTGCCTCACTGGATTTCTAGTTTCCATCGTATAAAAGCAACATAATAATAAAAAAAAATTCAGTTTGCCCCGCTCAATTAAGCGGGGCAAACTGGAAATTGAGCGGGGCAAACTAGAAATTGAGCGGGGTAAACTGAAATATTTTTTTTTTTTTACTTTTGTAGGTCCCATCATGATGTATGTCTTATATCCAAACCGTCCATATATGAGCGGGGCAAATTGGAAATTGAGCGGGGCAAACTGAAAATTGAGTGGGGCAAACATAAAATTGACCCCACTATCAATATCTAGTTTTTTCACCTTTTATTTTAGGGCTTTCATGTTTGCCCCGCTCAATTTTCAGTTTGCCCCGCTCAATTTCCAGTTTGCCCCGCTTAATTTTCAGTTTGCCCCGCTCATATATGGACGGTTTGGATATAACACATACATCATGATGGGACCCACAAAAGCAAAAAAAAATAAATCAATTTGCCTCGCTCAATTTCTAGTTTGCCTCGCTCAATTTCTAGTTTGCCCCGCTCAATTGAGTCGGGTAAACTGGAAATTGAGTGGGGCAAACTAGAAATTGAGTGGGGCAAACTGAAAATTGAGTGGGGCAAACTGGAAATTGAGCGGGGTAAACTGGAAATTTAGCGGGAAAAACTGGAAATTGAGCGGGGTAAACTGGAAATTGAGTGGGACAAACTAGAAATTGAGCGGGGCAAACTGGAAATTGAGCGGGGCAAACTGAAAATTGAGCTAGGCAAACTAAAAATTGAGCAGGACAAATATGAAATTGACCTAAACCTATAACCTAAACTAAAACCAAAACCTATGACCTAAACCCGAACCCATTCTCAAACCCCAAAACCTATAACCTAAACCTAAACCTAAACCTTATCCTAAACCTATAACTTATAACCAAAACCAAAACCAGAACCTATAACCTAAACCCGAACCCTTTATTAAATTCCAAAACCTATAACCTAAACCTAACTTTAACCTAAACCTAAACCTATAACCTATAACCTTAACCAAAACCTATAACCTAAACCAATACCAAAACCTATAACTTAAACTTGAATCCATTCTCAAATTCCAAAACCTATAACCTATAACCTAAACCTTATCCTAAACCTATAACCTATAACCTAAACCAAAACCAAAACCTATAACCTAAACCCGAACCCATTATCAAATCCCAAAACCTATAACCTAAACCTAACCTTAACCTAAACCTAAACCTATAACCTATAACCTATAACCTTAACCAAAACCTATAACCTAAACCAATACCAAAACCTATAACCTAAACCCGAACCCATTCTCAAATCCCAAAACCTATAACCTAAACCTAAACCTAAACCTTATCCTAAACCTATAACCTATAACCTAAACCAAAACCAAAACCAAAACCTATAACCTAAACCCGAACCCATTATCAAATCCCAAAACCTATAACCTAAACCTAACCTTAACCTAAACCTAAACCTATAACCTATAACCTTAACCAAAACCTATACTCTAAACCTCCATTCTCAAATCCCAAAACCTATAACATATAACTTAAACCAAAATCAAAACCTATAACCTAAACCCGAACCCATTATCAAATTCCAAAACCTATAACCTAAACCTAACCTTAACCTAAACTTAAACCTATAACCTATAACCTTAACCAAAACCTATAACCTAAACCAATACCAAAACCTATAACCTAAACCCGAACCCATTCTCAAATCCCAAAACCAAACCAAAACCTATAACCTAAACCAAAACCAAAACCTATAACCTTAACCCGAACCCATTCTCAAATCCCAAAACATTAACCTATAACCTAACCTAAACCTATAATTATAACCTAAAACTATTCCCAAATCCCAAAACCTATAACCTAAACCTAAACTTAAACCTAACCCGAACCCATAATTAAATCTCAAAACCTATAACTTAAACCAAAACCAAAACCTATAACCTAAATCTAAACCCATTCTCAAATCCAAAAACCTATAACATAAACCAAAACCTATAACCTAAACCAAAACCAAAACCTATAACCTAAACCAAAACCCATTATCAAATCCTAAAACCTATAACCTAAACCAAAACCAAAACCTATAACCTAAACCAAAACCCATTATCAAATCCCAAAACCTATAACCTAAACCAAAACCTATAACCTAAACCCGAACCCATTCTCAAATCCAAAAACCTATAACCTAAACCTAAACCTTAACATAAACCTATAACATAAACCAAAACCTATAACCTAAACCTAAATCAAAACCTATAGCCTAAACTAAAACCAAAACCTATAACCTAAACCGGAACCTATTATCAAATCCCAAAACCTATAACCTAAACTGAAACCAAAACCTATAACCTAAACCCCGAACCCATTCTCAAATCCCAAAACCTAAACCTATAACCTAAACTCAAATCCCTAAACCTAAACCTAAACCTAATCCTATAACCTAAACTCAAATCCCTAAACCTTAACCTATAACCTAACCTAAACTTATACTTATAACCTAAAACTATTCACAAATCCCAAAACCTATAACCTAAACCTAAACCTAAACTTGAAAACCCAAACATAAACCCGATCCTGAACCCGAACCTGATTTTCTAAACCTAAACTTTAACCTATTCTCAATTCCCTAAAGCTATTACCTATAACCTACACCTAAACCTATAACCTTAACCTAAACCTAAAACCTAAACCTAAACCTAAAACCTAAATGTATTCTCAAATCCTTAAACCTAAACCTACACCTAATCCTAATCTCAACTCCTTAACCTAAACCTAAACTTGAAAACCCAAACTAAACCCAATCTCAAACCTGAACCCGATTCCCTAAACCTAAACCTTAACTTATTCTCAATTTCCTAAAGCTTTAACCTATAACCTAGAACCTATAACTTAAACCTAAACCTAAACCTAAACCTAAACCAAAACATATAACCAAATTTTTAATTTGCCCCGCTTAATTTCTAGTTTGCCCAGCTTAATTTTCAGTTTGCCCCGCTCATATATGGACGGTTTGGATATAACACATACATCATGATGGGACCCACAAAAGAAAAAAAAAATTCTAATTGAGCGGGGCAAACTGATTTTTTTTTTTTTTTTGCTATGTTACTTTTGTGAGTCCCATCATGATGTATGTGTTATATCCAAACCATCCATATATTTTACGAGCTCGTATTAAGGCTTGAGACGAAAAATAAGATAGATCTAACTATTAAGTGGACCACACTATAAAAGGCAATGGGAAATTGAACGTCTACCATTGAAACCCTTTTAGGGGTTATAGAAATTTTGGATCATTATGAAATTTTTTACCCTCTTCATCCAGGTCTTTTTGACCCTATGAATGAACTTAGACAAGGAAGATTTCTCATAAACATTACAGTGGGCCCCCTAAAGGTTTCTAATGGTTGACGCTCATTCAACACTATTTCCTGTAATATAGTACACTTGAGAACTGGATATATCTCATTTTTGATCTCATACCATAAAATGATCTGGAAAAATATATGAATTGAGCGAGACAGCCTACGAATTGTGCGAGGGAAGCTAGAAATCCAGTGAGGCAATATATAAATTGAGTGAAGGAACCTAGGAATTGAGCGAGACAACCTAGCAATTGAGTGATGCAACGTAGAAATTCAGCGAGGCAACTTAGGATTTGAGCGAGGTTCCCTCGCTCAATTTCAACGTAGCCTAAACCTCGCTCAATTTTTAGGTTCCCTCGCTCAATTTCTAACTTTCCTCGCTCAAATCCTAAGTTGTCTCGCTCAATTTCTAGATTCCCTCGCTGAACTCCTATGTTACCTCGCTCAATTTCTAGCTTCCCTCACTCAATTAATACCTTGTCCTGCTCAATTTTCAATTTACTCACTCAATTTCATATTTACCTCGCTCAATTTTTAGTTTGACCATGAAGTGATTGAAATTGATCGTGAAGTGAATGAAATGTATTTTCGACCATTGACCTGATGGAATCTTGAAAAATAACTAGGTTGGTTGGCTAAAATAGCTTCTCCTACCCCAAAATCATATGTGGTATGTCAAGTAACTAATTTTAGCTTAGAAGATATTCTTGTTAAATGAATAAAGAAAGAAATGAAAAAAAAAAGAAAAAAATTTATACACACACACACACATATTTATAAAAACATGTATTAAAGAAAAATGTAGGTACAATAAAGTTCTCCATGTAAAAAATAAAAATAAAAAAGACAAAAGAAAAAAGAAAAAAAAGTGCATAGCATTGTAGTTATGGCTACGTTATAATCCGTAGCCATAGGCCGGTCGACCGGGTTGACCCGGTCGACCCCAACTTGCTGTCTTCTTTTTCATTTTTTTTTTTTTTTTCCCTTTTCCAGTTGTAAATCTTACTGATTTTTGTGGGTCCCATTATAAGGTATATGTTATATCCAAACCGTCCATCTATTCGGTGAACTCGTATTAAGGCTTGAGATTTAAAATAAGACAGATCTAGCTATCAAGTGGACCACACAGTAAAAGGTAATGGGGAATTGAATGTCTACCATTGAAACCCTTTTAGGGGTTGTAGAAGTTTTGGATCATAATGGAATTTGTTTTTCCTCTTCATCTAGGCCTTTGTGACCTTATGCATAGATTGGATGGAAAATAAATGTTATGATGGGCCTTACAAAAATTTTTAATGGTGAAAATCATTTTCACCGCTGCTCTTTGTGGTGTGGTCCATTGATTTATGGATATGATTTTTTTTTCTGGATAATGCTTCGAAATGATTTTGAAATATGGATGAACGTTGCGGATATGATAAATACATAGCTGTGGGGCCATGTAGCTTTGATCTCTCCTAAGCCGTTCGTACAACTCTCAGTTAGAGGAGCGTCAGCTCTCGTCTTCGCAGTGAAAAGGAGGGGTAGTTTCGTCCTCAAAGTCGCTGTCCGCACGTGCTAGTCTAAGTTGGTAACTTAAGTTTGTATTCCGCGATAAAAACCGCTGGATAAAAGGTTTTGTCTACAGTGGTCATTTTGCCTAAAAACTTACTTCTTAGGACTTACCTTAATGTTCTGTAATACGTTGATAAGCTCGCGTAAGCCTCCTGGATGAAGTGAAAAAATAAATATAAGCATGTTCCAAAACTTTTGTACTTTTGTGGCCCATTAACGGACAATCACCCTTGTTTCTCCTAGTACTGTCCACCTATTAATGAGATCTGATTGATTTTTGAAATAATGCCTTAAAATGATATGTAAAACTGAATGGCGGCATGAATATATAATACATACGTCAAGGTAGGCTCTATAATGATATGGCCACACCATATTGGGCTAGGCAGTGTTTTATCTAATCCCATCTCTTTAAAATGAGCTCTAAAAAAAGATAGGCGGTGTAGATTTCTCACAAACATAAAAATTGGGACCACCCAGCATCCAGCCCAGGAACTTACTATGAAATCTTTCAGCAGTAAATCTGCTTTTATATATAAGATCCATATATATAAAGGTGGGGCCCAGGGATCCATGGACCGGATTCACCAAAGCCGCGTCTTGTTTAAAAGTGGCTGGGAGTACACACGTGGGCTGGACCAATCACCTAATCAGAAATAGATCAACGTACTAAAATGATCCAGAAAAACGGATGGACGGCGTGGATATAGAATACATACATCAAGGTGGGTCCCACGGTAAGGTCCACACCATCTTGGGTGAGGCCGGGCCCGTACCTAATCCTCTCCCGCCCCAAGGTACGTATTCCCAGGCACACCGAGAGCTGGGTCAGATACACAGAGGAGCTCTCTCTCTCTCTCTCTCTCTCTCTCTCTCTCTCTCTTTCTCCGTTTACAGATCTAAGACAGCAGAGCGATGAGAGATTGCAGCTGAGATTTCGTCATCGAACGGCGTTCTTGCTATCCAAACTCCATTTCCATCTAAGGTGCAGATATATACACTGAATTTTCGGTTTATGTGCGTGCAATCTCCGTTTTGTAGTAAGGGGTATTTTGTGTAATTTGATTTTTGTATGCGCATGACTATTTACATTGGTAGTCCTCTTCTTACATGACCTTCTCCAATCATACACTGAGATTTCGGAGTATTAGTGTTGAATCTCTGATTTTTTTAGTGTTTTTCTGCATTTTGAGATGCCTGCATATGCAAGAGTATTTATTTTGGTAGTCCTCTACCATGACCCACACTCGCACATTTTCGGATTCGGACCCATATCCATAAAAAAAAAAGAAAAAAGAAGGTGGATATGGTGAGCGGATTAGGTGCGGCGCTTACCGTGGGGCCCACTTTGATATATTTATTGTAAATCTACACCGTCCATCCGTTTTGCCAGATCATTTTAGGATATGAGCCCAAAAATGAAGCAGATCCAATTCGCAAGTGGACCACACTATAGGAAACGGTGGTGATTGAACGCCCAACCGTTAAAAACTTACTAGGGCCCACCGTAGTGTTTATTTGGCATCCAAGCTGTTGATAAGGTAACACAAACCTGGATGAAGGGAAAAAATAAATATCAGATTGATCCAAAACTTTTGTGGCCCATGAGAAGTTTTTAATGGTCAATCAACACTGTTTCCTATGGTATGGTCTACCTGAGATTTGGATCTGCTTCATTTTTGGTCTCATGCCCTAAAATGGTATGACCAAATGGATGGACGGCGTGGATGTAGAATATGCACATCAAGGTGGGTCCCATGGTGAGGGCCGCACCATCTTGTGTGAGGCCGGCCCGGCCACACCTAATCCGTTCCTGTGGATATATACACTGATTCTTTGGTGTATTTGTCTACAATCTCCTTATGCGTACGAGGAATAATTTTGGCATTTTCATGCGTCTGTGTACAGTGAATTGGATTCAACCCCCATTTTCATACAAGGGGTGGGCATATACACTGATTTTTGGTGTATTTATATGCAGTCTCTGTTCTTTGTATGAGGGGTATTTTTGGTATTTTGGTATATTTGTATGCACAAGATTATTTATTTTGGTAGCCCTCCTACTACCATGATCCTCTTCTACACACAATTAATGTATTCCATTTTGATCATATTCATTCGTATCTAATAATTATTGATTTTTTTGACCCAAAAAGCACTTGTTATTGGGAATTGTTCCTGTTAAATCTGAACAAATTATTTTTGATGAGGAATTATAGATCCTCAAGTGGAAGTTATAGCCTTTGATAGAGTGGAATGGCGGAATAGGATTCATGTAGCTGACCTCAATTGATTGGGATAATGCTTAGATGATGAATTATAGACGTGGTGTGCCATGATGACCGTCATAGGGCTGTAAAGGCTGTTACGTAAAGGTAACGGTAACAATTGTTACATGTTATGGCGTTGTAGTGGCTGTTACGGAAAAAAATGATCCGTATAACAGCCGTTCAGCCCCTGTAGCAGCCTATTATGCTCCATTGCAAAGGCCATAACGGCCTCATAACGGTCCATTATAGGCCTGATATAGTTTTTTTTGAGTTTTCTTTCAATAAAAAAGGGAGACTGTAATGGCCGTTGCAAACTGTATCATAAAGGTAATGGTGGTGGCTGTTACGGCCACTGTTACCGTTACAAAATACCTTGATTATAGATCCTCAAACCATGGCTCATGAAAGAAAAAGAAACTATCAATCAAGACCGGTAATGCATTTTTCTTGTGTTCTCGAACCATAGTAGACTCTTAGGGTCCATTCAGATGTACCCCGAAACAGAGAATATTTTGGCAGGAAGGATGCGTTTGGATGTACCCTGAAACAGAGAATATTTTGGCAGGAAGGATGGTTGTTTATTATGTTGAGCTTTTTGGGTGGTAAAAAGACTGAATTGCATAATAGGTATTTGTAGGAAAAAAAGCATAGGATGTTCAAAGACCATTAATACTTTTTTCTTGTGTCCAGAACTGTTGGAAACTCATAGGGTGCATTTGGATGTATCCTAAATCACAAGCAGAAATTATATTTTGGTGGGAAAGGTGGTTATTTATTCTGCTGAGCTTTTGGGGTGCCACAAAGTTGCATTATAGGGGATGCTGGTTTCTGCTCTCCTCCTCCTTGAATATATCTCCAAAATAATTCAAGTTGGACCTGAAACCTTGGCTGCACCGAGTGAGGGGAAGTAGGAGCTGATTCGGGCACTGGAGTAGGAAAGTATCTACTAAAAAATGTCAGCAACTGTAAATGCCTAGGAAGTGGGAGCTAGAGCACGAGTCCGAAGTCTGGTTCAAAGTGAGAGCAGCACCTTGGTAGAACAGTCTTGCATCAGAACCAAAAACATTATCGATCTTTATTGCACAGCAGGTTGAAGTGCGAGAATGTGGAAATGCTGCTTCAAAATGTTAACAAGTATAAACGGCTAGAAGGTGAGAGCTAGAGCTGCAAGTCCGAAGTGCAAATGGTGCCTCAATATAAGGGTCTTGCAACTAAGTTCTAGATATTGATTTGGGCAAGAAAACATCTTGTTAGCAGGTGTACATGGATGTCATCTTTTGTGCATTGGATATTAGTCATGTTATAGCCAATCAAGGTATGTCAACTCAGGAAGCTTCAACGAGAATGCTTATTTATTATTATTTTAGTTTCTAGCAATTAAGCATGAGAAAAGTAATGGGTCGAGGATGGTCTGACATTGTGCTTTCATGGTGGTCTCTAAGTTAGGCATGTGTATAACCTTGTGGGGTATCCAAAGTGATTAATATGTGATGCTACCCATCACCATCATCCATCCATTTGGGCTGGCTTTGAGGATCCTTTTTTGCTAATCACATTCAAAATAGGAATTCCCATGAGTGCTTGGCAGAAGTTTTATGACCGACACCCTACTTGACTTAATGCTGCTACTTCTATGCTTGTGACAATGTTAGAAATATGCATAACAGATGCATAATGCACATAAATCTTGTGTACTCAAAAGACGTCTTAAGAGGAGAAAACACTAAAAAATTGAAAATAATGTGTCACTACTGTAGACTGCATCTGCTTCTAGGAGAATTGTTGTGTGACAAGGTAGCTTGTGCTTGGCTTATCCTAGATTATACCAAGTATCTTGGGAGAAAGAAATAATGGTTTCTCAGACTTATATCAACAATTCGGGGGGGGGGGGGGGGTCGAAATGCTAGTTTTATGGAGCTTTTGAATTGGTAAATCACAGTTAGGGGTAAGGGATTTGTGGTGGTGGAACCTTGAAAGGAATGTGATATTCTTTATGAAATCATATTACTCTTTGCTAAGAAAGCATCACTATAAGAAGATTAGTGCTTTGATGCCGCCCATCCAGCAATACTATAGTTCCCCATGGGTGATTGCATTTTCTTGGCTTGTTGGAAGGTGTAAACTTTTTAGATGGTGCTGGTTTTGTACTAGGTGAAGATGAGAAGGGAAGAAGAGGAGGGGAGAGAAACTGTGAGGGAGAGAGAGGTAGCTAAATGTGTGGAGGAGTTAGTAAAGTGGTGCTCAAATTTAGGATGAAGCATAACCAAGTGGATTATTTTGTGTTTAGAAGGCAAAGTGGGACATGCACTATTGTGTTGGTTGTGTGTGTGGACAATATCATCGGCACAGCATTGACAGTACATGAATTGACAAGAAGATTTTCTTGCGACAACACTTCTATACGAAAGATTTAAGTTATCTTCGATACTTCTTAGGTATTGAAGTTGTCAGGTCTAAGTTGAGCATCAATCTGTCACAATGAAATTATGTGATAAATTTATTGGAAAATAGAGACCTAGGAGCCAAGCTCACTGAAAGTCCCATGGATACAAATCAGAAATTGAGTGTGGATCAAGGAGAATTGATTGGTGCTCCAGCAACATATCATCATCTGGTAGGAAAATTAATCTATTTAAGCATTACCTGACCTGATATCACATATCCAGAAAGTGTGATTAGTCAGTTTATGCAAGCTTCACGAGTTCCTCATATGGTGGCAGTAGTATTATCTAAAGGGAGCACCTAGTTGTGCTATTCTTTATAAGCACAATGGTCATCTCCGTGTAGAAGGATATTCTGATGCAGATAAGATGGGTTCTTTATTTGACAGGCAATCGACTACTAGATATTGTACTTTTGTAGGAGCTTATCTAGTTACATGTAAGAGTAAGAAGCAGATCATGTTGGCTCGTTCAAGTGTTGAGGATGAAAATAGAGAGTTATGGCCCATGCAACTTGCAAACTCATTTGGCTGAAGACAATAATGTGCAAGCTAGGGTTTGTAATGAATACTCCTCTGAAGTTGCAGTGTGATAATCAAGTAGCTTCTTACATTGGCAACAATCCTGTATATAATGAAAGAACTAAGTATATTGAGGTCGACTATCACTTCATTAGGGTGAAGGTTACTAGCAAGGAAATTTCTATGCCATTCGCTGTCGCAAGATCAACTGGAGGATGTGTTCACTAAAGCCTCCAATCGCTCTCTTGGATGTGTCTCTGTCAAGTTGGGCATATTTGATATGTATGCTCCAGCTTGAAGGACAGTGTTACTGTACATGTCTCCAATGCTAAACTCACTTGGTCTTTTCTCTATAAGTTTAGGTGTATGACATGTTTGGGATTTTTGCTTTTGTTACTAATGGCAATATTGTAATTAGTGATAAGTTGACTTTAAATAAAATAAGAGAATGTGGGGATGTCCAACCTAACCTATTCTCTCATTCTCTTCTCTTCTCTTCTCTTTCTTTCTTTTTGAATCAAATGCACACAGACCATTGATCTAATGGACCCCAAATGGATGGACCATGCCCAAAATAAAGCAAATTGACAATATTATCCAACCGCTGATTGAGAAATATGTTGTTAAGAAAAAATATGAGGACAGTCCCCAGTCAATGGAGGAAAGGCCAAAGATTGGATGGCTAGGATTTTCCAATTTGATTGTTGGGTGATCTATACATGTTGGGGAACAACAAATCAATGGGTCACTTTCATCTAACTGTCGAGTCTACAAATTGGCCTTTTCCTCCCCTTAATTCGGACATGTGAGGCCCATGGTTTGCAATATATCCCACGATATATATCTTGTATACCACCTGTGCGATACGAAACCCACAAGTAGTGGGATATATCCCACATGTTCGATCTGGCGAACATATTTTCAATCCTTTTTTTTCCCCTGTAAATTATGTTAAATCAGTGTCAAATTATCACAAATTCATGAATTGGAAGTTTCGATTTTGAGATTTGGAAGAAATGGGTCGAGTTGCGGAAATTGGAAAAAATAAAAAATTTCCAATTTCTCACATACCAGTTGCAATCTTTGTGTCCAAACATAAAATCAAGCATGTATGTGACCTGATCTAGTGATTCTTCTCTTGCTTTTGAATGTATTGCTTGCGTTTCCACACGTCTTCTTACATTTATAAATTATATGAATAAGCTTTGAGTATGCTTGCATCAATTTCGTTGGATAGCACATAAATAAGACCCTATACAAAGAAAACCTGTTATGTGCACTTTTTTTTGGTAATGTTTTGATTTATAAGTGTGTATTGATGTCTTTTTTAACAATCACCGAAGTTTCATTGAAAATTTTAACCAATTTCCCCATGTTTCCAACAATATATCCCATGCAAAAACCAATACGTATCCATATCCCAAGGGTGCGATACGTAACGCGATACTGATATTTCAAACACTAGCCTTGACCATTCGTCTGTTGATTCCCACCATGGATGGAGTTTGCCCCAAAAACTGAATGTGAACCGTTGTTGCAATCCTCCTCTTAACTGTCCAGAAACTGAATGTGAACCATTGTTGTATTTGTCTTCCTAACTTTCTATTTGTAGCCCACAAATCAAAAGGTAAAGGTTGTCCTATCTAGGATATTTTTAAATCAATGTACATCCATGGTGGGAGACAACAAACCAATGGTCTGGATTACCTAACCATGCTCTCCAATCAACAAAAACTGTGTTTTTCCTTCTCTTCTCCTTATAGCATATACCAATGAAACTCCTGAATTTTGTGTGGGTTTCCATTGCCATCTATCAGATGCATGCATGAGCAAGAAGGAAGAATAAACTATTTGAGGCGAATATCATCAATTAGAGTATTGACTCATAGCTCCAGCAATCTGATTGGTGGTAGACAAAAGGTCTCGGGGGAGCCTGGCACGACGGATGTCAAAAGTGCATGTCTACTGTTGTATGGTAGGGAGTAGCTGGGTTTTTCCTCCCCACCCCCCATCCCCAACACCAACGGATTTTACTTTCATCCACCTCCCCTGCAACAAAAGCTTGCCTTCTCTTCTGAAGGAAAAGATGGACTGCTAATTTCAAGATGGAAAAGGCTACAGGAAACTCTTTTCCATCCTATTTCCTCCTCCTCAACCAATATAGAACATCTAATTGTGGCAAACAATTTTCTTTCCTCAGTTTTCCTCTAGTTTTCCACCAATCCAAACATGCCTTTATATATTATTGAAGCCAAAGCTCATAAAAGGAAGAGGATACCATGTGGAATCGCTCCACACAAGGCTTGATGAAGTTGCACTGGTAGGTTTCGAGGGCATCACACTGTGGAGGAGAAATCCAATCACAGGAAATCCAAAGAAAGTGATTTTTTTTTTTTTTTCAAAATATCATGTATTTGTCACTGTGCTTGACAATTGAGCCTATTTATAGGCCAGAGTATAATCAGGACATGAAACTCAAAACTCATCTGATTCAAAATCAAATTCAACTGTTCAACAACTACTCAAATTCAAATAACCATGCATGTGGAGCTGTATGGTTGTATACATTCACATACATGATGTTCTTGAACGAAAGCTAATATTGAAGAATCCTACTTCGGGGTCCTTTGACATGCATGCTTAAGGTCCTTTTCTCATTATGCATGGCTTGGATGCACTAGGATTGGGGTCTCCCGCACTTTTGTACAAGGATGAGCCTCACTTTCACAAAGCCACATTATTTGAAAGAGAATCATGGGGGGGGTGTGGGTAACTGTCACGCAAGACCAGATCTTCCTAAGTTCCTATCTTCAGAGTTCATGTTGATGAAGACTCACAGAGTATTGACATGAGATTTTCAAATTCTACCTCTTCATCATCATTTAGGTTCCTATGTAGATTGACCAATGGCCCATGATTGTTACCATTGTGGCTAGATGAACAAGAAAGCACATAGAAAGGTATATTGTGGCATTTATTGTCATGATAAGCTTATATGAACTTATATAAGAAAGAATCTAATTATTTGCCTTCCAAACGTTGATCATTTGTCTAATTAAAAAAAAATAAAATCTGAAGATGATGCCCTAGCAATTCAAGAGTCTCTCAATCTCCAACATTCTGTTTTCATACAGGTTTCCACTGGAAAGCCTTCTCAAATTGTCGTTAACTTCAAGGTTCTGTTTTATGTCCTAAGCCAGAGTTTTTGTATGCTTCTCTATACAAATCAGTGTGTAGAATATTTGAGGTCCAATATTGGTTTAGGTCGCAAAGGGCAAAAAATAAAAATAAAAAAATAAAAAATGAAAAGTCAAAGAAGACATGCTGTGTGTTCCAGTGTTTTAAATAGCGAACAGCATGTACCGTAGTGTTCACTACTTCTTAATGTAATAGGAAAGGGCAATGATTAAGTATAAAGGTAAAAAAAGATTAACGAAATTGATTTAATACTGTTACTCATATTAGTTTACTAAAAGCATAAAAAAAATTAACTATTTTTTTTTTTAAATGATTGAAAATAGAAAAATGTAACAAATCATTGAAAACATTAATTGATTTTAATGTTGTAGTGAAAAATAACTTGTAATGTGAGCTACGTTGCATGTAGAGTAGTCCATGTAGCGTGTAGCATATGCAAATTATCATATAGGGTAGCTTAAGCTATTTACATGAGCTACATGGTGTTAAGGGTAAGCTAGGCTATGTAGCGTAAGCTACATGCTATAGTGTAGCTATTTAAAACACTGGGTCATGGTGTTCTTATGAATGATGATCATATTCTATTATGCAAGCAGCGTATTGATCTGTGACTGATATGCCCATTTCAAGAGATGGGTTTTTGTTCCTTTCCCCAATCTTGAGCTTCTTTATTCCAAAATAACACTAGCATTGGGGATCAATTTCGACCAGATCTGCGCCAAAAACTTGATCAGAAGTGAAAATTTGTGAGGGAATTGAAGAGTTGAAGCAGTATTGGCCCATTGTGGGGGGGGCCTCTTTTCTTCTTACGTTTTGTTAGATTTGAACGTAGTATGCCCTGATCTGCCAAGTCTTGCTGTCATGGATTTTCACAAATCGACTTATTTGACAAGATGAATAGTAACTGTGTACTATTTATCCATTTTTTTTTCTTGAAATATATCTAGGGAAGTTGTTTATTTAAGATAGAAATACACATGAGTGAGATGAATCTCATGGATTTCACAACTTTCCGGCCATTTTCAGATTGTTTTTGAGTTGGAACTTAGGGCCGTGCACAACAACAAGGTGGAGCATGTCCTTTTTCTTTTCTTTTTTTCTCATACAGGAAGGTCAGAACACATTCTCTTCTTCATGCTAATCATGTTGGTGCTGTTCCATGTTGATGTTGCAGAAGGTGAACTGGCGCTTTCCTTTTCCGTAGACAAGAGGGCAACCTCATCGGGCCAGAGTCCAGGTCAATCATTACTGCATTTCTGGACCGAGTCTACCTTATAAATGATACTCATTAAATCAAAGCAGGAAAGTTTACAATGCGGAAAGGTAGGACTAGCAAGTACGCCACAGACTGTTCTGCATAATTGACTCATACAAATGCATTACCGGAAATTTACAGATCTGGTTTAAAAGAAAGCCTATCTAAGACTCTGACTTAAACTGTGCTAAGGACACACTATCAGAAGGAGGGCAGTTCTAAGAGCTTTTAAGCAACTTGCCTTTGCGATTTGCGATGTGTTTCCCTTCCTGGCCTTTCGGGTTCTAGGAGAGTCAGTGGTAGAGTGAGAGGTGCGTATTGGCATATTTGTGCATTAAGGGCAGTATCTGTGTAGGTATGAATGCTTATACAGGACGTGATACAGGGTTTTATCGCAAAAGAGCGAGGCACTATTCATCTGACTTTTAAACAAAAAAAGAGAAAAAAAAAGATTAGATGTTCATTTAAGAGTCCATGGTCACACTCGCACCATGCACATATCCTTACTATCAGCCATCTGGAGCAAACACTCACAATTATTTATTCACCAATCTCCAGTATTGTTAGTACGGATATGGAGAACCACAGTACAACCCTGATAGCAACGATGATTTACAGCCCCCACGAGCATCCATGTGGATTTGATGAGGTATGGTCCAAGAGAGTATGTAATTATGTGACTCACACTTGAATTATTTAAATTTCTATGACATCATGAATTGTGATAACTGACACTCGAGATCAAAACGATTCACGAATTTCACTCAACTTTGAGTAGGCTCCGAGACAGACATCATTCTCACCAAAGAATGGCCTGTTGCACTATTGAATAAATGTCCCAGAAAAAAAAAAAAGATATGGGGTTTCCCTTTTTCTATATATTTTCCAACTTTTTCTTAATTTTCGACCAAAAAAAGGTGTAGTAGGCCCATATCGTATCAATTGGTGGGCTGGCTGAAATGGCCACGGATACTTTTATTTGAAACCTGATTCGAAGGTTGATATGGTTGTGATAAATTGCTTGCCTGGTTATTATATTGCCTTTTCTTCTTTTATTGTCTGCAGAAATGGATGGATTTGGAGAAAAAGAATCAAACACCATCCAAGGCAAAGAAGCATTAAACTTGGATGAAGTGTTGGGAAATGATGGCACAGACCATTGCATGGAAGGTGATGGCCCAGACCATTGCATGGCCATGAAAGAAGTTTCGCCTACAAAGGGAGAACATGCTCAAACTGCGGAAGGGGGGGATGCAACTATTGAACCACACAAGGATATGGAGTTTGAATCTGAAGCAGCTGCCTATCATTTCTACAACACCTACGCAAGGCACATGGGATTTAGCATCCGCACTAGTAAGTTCTACCGTTCAAAGAAAGATGGATCCATTGTAAACCGAAGGTTTGTTTGTTCGAAAGAAGGTTTCCGTCGGAAATCCGTTGCAACAAAAATACATAGACGGATTACAAGGGAAAATTGCAAGGCAATGATGTCAGTAAAGAAATTAGATTCCGGGGTTTGGCTTGTGAAACAATTTATCAAGGAGCATAGTCATCCATTGGCGAATCCAAGTGAAGTATGTTTCCTTCGATCGCACAGGCACATACAAGATAATGCCAAAGACTTGATCAGAGCTTATAAGGGGGTTGGAGCATCCAATACCCAAGTCATGAATGTGCTTAGGAAGGAAGCTGGTGGAGATTACAATGTTGGCTTCACTCGGAAAGATTTAAGTAACTTTATTACCAGAGATAGGCATAGATCCCTAGGGAAAGATACACAGATGGAACGTAGATATTTCAAGCATCTACAAAAGGACCATTCTGACTCTGTTCCAATGAATGATCTCATCAAGTGCCTAAAAGAAGAAAACGCTTCATTGGTAAATAACCTTCCATTTATTTATTTATTTATTTATTTATTTTTAATTTTAATTTTTTTTATATTTTTTTTAAATTTTAAATTTTTTATTTTTTTATTTTTTTTTGTGGTGGGAGGGGGGCGCTCCATATTCATCCCTCATATGTTTTCTCTAGCTATTTCTTTATTCTTGTGGTAAATAGAAAGCGGATCTTAAAGCGCAAATTACGGTTAAGGAGGCTGAGATTTCACGTCAAAAGGAAATGATTGTTGAACAGGTGAGTTCTGTTTATTATTATTATATATATTTTTCGGAGTTGAAAGAATAAAACCTATAATGTTTGTGAATTTCTTTAACTTACCAGTGGGCCATTCTTTGTGCATGTAGCAAAAATGGACAAGATCCAAATTCATCATCAGGTAAGACCTACCTTGGATGGAGCCATATTCCCAAACTTCACACTGATTGGACAACCCAAGCCTTGAATAGGAAGAAATATTTCGGGAGAAGGACACTTGATTTTATTATTATTTTTTTTTAATGACCATCTATTTTCCGAGAGGTTGTTGAAATACCGTTCAAGTTTCCAGTTTGTACAAGTAGGGTCCATTGTTCACTTATCCAAACCCTTGATATTTTGGGTCACTGTGATCCATGCACCAAAAATATCCTAGATGAGTAACTACTAAACCTTTCAATAGTTTGTAGTTTTGCGCCATCTCGGTGCTCTTATTAAATATTAATAAAATCATTGTTACATTTCAAAAAAAAAAAAAAAAAACATGTTCTTTCAATAGGTGAACAACAGAAAAATGGTTAAGAAGGAAATGCGGCAATGGTTCCCATTCAGCCAAGGAAATGTCAAATATCTATAGCTAGGATCTTCCAATCTGGGGATATTTTTTGGGTGGGTCATCCATGTTGAGTCCCGTTTTTTGGATCATTGAACCCTGATCCCCACTTGTACAAGTCTGAACATACCGCACAATCTCTCAGCCTGAGCATTGTATCATACCTTGTTTTCTTACCCCAAAGCGTCCAATAGAATGGGACAATGGGTAGATTTATCAGATCAGTGTGACATTTGGGGTGTGGCCCATCCAAGGTATAGCCTACCTGATGATTTGTTCATATTTCATAGATCTTTGCCACATGTACAAAAAGCAAACCACTGATAAGTGGAGGAAGGTGGCAAACCCTTTCAGTTGCAATCTTCTTGCTTGGTCATACCAAACCCTGTTGCATTGCGTGCAGACAATCAGACTTGAAAAGGCAGCCGAACATGATGCAGAGCAGGAGAAACGCATTAAGGAACTGGTGAGTTTTGTATCCCTTTCCTTCTCCGTCCATGACAAAATGATGAATTCTTACTCATCTATGAACTCTGTAGGAGTCCCAATTATTCCAAGTCACCATGTCTCAGTCTCAGCTGCTGGGTCGAGATGCTGAAATTGTAAAGCTAAACACCGAGCTTTCATCCCTCGTAAGCAGCCTTCTTCACCTCTTCTTTCTTTGTTCAACTCAACAATGGTACGGGTGGGGTCTTTCTTTCAGTAACCAAGCCGTTGATCTCTGGTGGGCTCCATCATGTAATGAAACTTGCCCAAATATCACCCACACCAGCTGAGGCTGGCAACGGGCATGTTTGGCCCATCAGATTTTAGGACCCAGGCTGGTCAGGGTCAGGCTAGGGCCTGATATAGGTCTGTGGATTGGATGTGAGCCAGGTTTTCGGCCCCAATTAATAAATCGGTTGGGCATAGGCATGGGCATGGTTTTTACAAAATTTTCTGTAAAGTTCTGGCATGAACCTGGGAGTAGTCTCATTTATGCCTGAAACTGAAGGCACACGTGTCAATGAGCTGGCTGGGACTTGATTTTATGTCCAATTAAAATTTGAGCCATTTAAATCTGGCTTGAACCTCGCCCATTGTAACCCCTACTAGCATAGAATCCTATCCATCAAGATGAAATGGGACATTTACAACCAATGCTCAACATTTAACATGAACTTTATTTTTGGTTTGTTTGAATGGCCATTTAACATGCACTTGAATGGTTAGGATCAGCCAGGATATGTTCAAACGTTCAGGTTTTTCTCAGGATATTTGGGGAAATTCTGCAGAAATGAAAAATAATTAAAGATTTTAAAAAAAGGAAAAACAAATGGTAAAAATGATGGGGAGATCGTTGGTGATAAATGGAATTGGAGGTTGGGAAACATGAGGTTTTGAAAAGATAATTATTTTTTTGGGCAAAGAATGTAATCAGTAAAATATCTCAATATTTCCAAAATATCTCCAAAACCCTTATATATCATGATATTTAACTGACTACATTCTTTTGCCCAAAAATATTCTTCTTTACAAAACCTCATGTTCCCAACCTTCAATTCCATTTATCACCATCTCTGTATAATTTTTTCCATTTGTTTTTCCTTTTTGGTCTTTAATTATTTTTCATTTTCTGCAGAATTTCCCTAAATATCCTGAGAAAAACCTCTATGTTTGAAAATATCCTGGCTGAGAAACTCTGCTAGACCAATAATTCTTCTATCCACCATGGCTCCTACTAGTGCTGGCAATGGGCCAGAGACACGCAGAACAGCGGTTCATATGTACTTTTTGTTGGTCCAAGCAAAGACTATCAAATCCTGTATTTTCCTCTTTGTAAAGTTTCCCATGTTATAGCATTGATGTTTGGAATTCTTTGCAGAAGGAAGCCTTCACATCCATTCAAAATCCTTTGAGTGCTTCCGAGAGAGAGAGGCTTGCTGTTCTGGTAATAAATCTCTACTCATTCATTTCATGCTGTTCTGGTAATAAATCTCTACTCATTCATTTCACATCATCGCAGTCGATTCCCACACTTAGCCTTCTGATACTCTCTCGATGCAGGAGAAAGAATATTCGAAGGCCCAGCTACTTAAAGAGATTGGACTACATGAAGAAGATCGGGTTGGTGCTTGCCTGTTTATCCTTTTGGGTTGCACATGTTCAAAAATTAACCATGACTGGATAATCACAGCCATACAATTAATCACATGCAAAATGGACATGATTAACAAAAACTGTTAAACAGGGAGGAATCCATTGCAAGCAGCACATGCCCAAAAAATAACCAATGGTTAGATAATCACAGCCATACAATTCAAGGGTGTGCAAAATGGATGGTAAGAGTAAAAATGGTCTTACCTTCCGTCTTGCAGGCCCATATTTGAAGGGCTGTGATGAGTCATATTCAATCCAAGGTGGACCCCTCTTACCTAACAATCCATTGTGATCAAAGATGGGGTGGACTAAGGCCCCACAAATTTGTGGCTGAATAAGGTATGGACCCTTTAATTACTTTTGAGAATACATACTTTTGATTTTTGTTCTTGCTTGAACTCTGTTATCATTTTTACAGGTGAAGAGAATGAAGGAGAAGTCCAAAGAACAGAAGAAACGGATTAGTGAGCTGGAAGGCCTCCTTGTGGTGGCACGAGAGGAGAAGGAAATTGCAGTTCGTGAGGCCAAGGTGTCGGCCAGGGAAGCGTATGTGAGGGAACTGGCCTTCCTTGGTAGTGAGAGGCCATGGCCTTGGGGTCATGCGGTTGGGATCATTGATCAACCTTTGAGAGATCAGGCCCGCTTTGGCAGTGGGACAAGTGCTGGTTCATCAAGTGGAGTTTACTTCCAGCTGCATTAGTTTCTCTTACATCATCGGTCCATTTCTTCCACTCTTCTTTTATTCACGCGAATCATTCAAGTGGGACAATTGCTGCTGGGCGTATTGAGGCAGAAACAAGGCCAATGCGGCGATCAGCAGTTTCGGGCATGGCCCACATATGTATAGCTGTGTGTGTGTGTGTGTAATGAATTAGCTGAGGTATCTCAGTCTCTCTCTCTCTCTCTCTCTCTCTCTGTAATGATAATGAATTAGCTGAGGTATCTCATGTAAGTTGTCTTCTCAGGTGAAATCCATGAACAACAGAAAGATTACTCACCCCATGTATTGCAATATCTGGTCCGTTCATCAGGTGGGTCTCACCAAGTATGATCTGTGGGCTGGAAATCAGAAGTGGATTGCGCACTGGGCAACTCAGTATGCTTTATCGTACTGAGTAAACTCTGTTGGGCCCACCGTTAATGTGTGTGGCTTATCAACATCATCCATCCTTTTTTTCAGCTCATTTTAGGTGTTGATCCCAAAATTGAAGCATATCCAAAGCTTAAGTGGACCCCACCACAGGAAACAGTGGCGATACTGATGTCCAAAGTCGAAACCTTCTTAGGGCCTACAGTGATATTTATGTCATCTAACCGATAAGGTCACAGAGACATAGATGAAGGGAAAACACAAATATAAGCTTGATCCAAAACCCTAATGGCCCTCATTAAGATTTCAATGGTAGGTGTTCAATTCACACTTTCCTATGGTGTGGTCCATATGGGCTTTGGATTGAGACTGTTTTTTTTTTTTTTTCTTTTGGGTTAGCACACCCATGTCAGTACACACACTCCATGTTAGCCAATAGCCACCCCCGCTAGGGATCGATACCAAGACCTCAAGTGTTGAAACGAGGTATGAGATCCGATCCGATCGGATTTCAACCTATAAACTGAAATCTGATCTGATGAGGGAGCAGGTCCATGACACCCCTCGACCCGATGGATTATCCCGATGGATTATCTGCTTCCCCATCGGTCAGGCCCGTCATGGGCCATGCTGCGTGATCCACTTGTGTTATTAACGTATCGAGAGAGTGCCTGAAAACAAGTCATTCCGTGATTTGCGATGATGCAAGTACTTTCCCCATGTGCTGCAGGATCGGGGCTGTTCATCTAGTGGATCCCATTGCGTGTATGCTTTGACCGAAAAATCAGGCCTGTCCACCAATCCGGTGGGCCACCTGTTCATGTCCCACTGCGTGTATGATTTGACCGAAAAATCAGGCCTGTCCACCAATCTGGTGGGCCACCTGTATGGAAAAGAAGAAGAACACGTGGAAGCCATAGGCATATGATCTAGGAAACGGATCGGCTACTCACCCTGCCACAAGCCAATGGCGAGTGGTCTGTGCTCTGTGGGCCCCACCATGATGTATGTGTTTCATCCATGCCGTCCACCCATTCTTCCAGATGATTTTATGGTATGAGCCCAAAAATGGGATTGATCAAAATCTCAAGTGGACCGCACAGTGTTGATTCAATGCTCACCATTAAAAACTTCTTAGAGGCACAAAAGTTTTGGATCTAGCTGATATATATTTTTCCCCTTCATCTAAGTCTGTATGACCTAATCAATAAATAGGTTAGATGTCAAATAACCATTACAATGGGCCCTAGGAGGTTTTTAATGGCGGAAATTCAATCACTACTGTTTTCCCAGAGTGTGGTTCACCTGATATTTAGATATATCTCATTTTAGGAACCAAGGCCTAAAATTATCATTCAAAATGGATGGACGGCATGGATAAAACACTTACATCATGGTAGGGTCCACATAACTCATACCACTAGCCACCTGGCTAAAGGCAGCATCAGTAGCCAAACCGCGTCCTATGATCTATGCCATTCTATGTGCACAAGCGGTCCACCTAATGATGCCTGATATCTGGCAAAAGGCAGATGCACTGAGAGCCTCCTATGTTTTGATGAAAAGGAATGGATCTTGCGCGTGTGCTGTCTCAGCATGGCTTTTGGCAGGATCCAGATCTTTAAAGTCTGGACACCTGACCTGTGGTCCAGCTAACAGGATCCACTTGGAATCCGGGTTTGGGTTATCTGGTTTAAGGTCCCTTCTCGGGTCACAAAACCTGGTGCATTTAAGTAAACTGGTTGGGCTCTTGTTTATGCTGGTGTAACTGGGCGTACCCACCTACGTGAATATAAAACGACTGCACCATAGCCACCTGGTGGGGCCCATGAATAGTGGTTAATTTCAGGTCCATTAGCTTGGCTTGGGCTTAATGTGCTACGTTTGGATTTCGCAGACCCAGTCCAAGATCAGATGGTTTGAGACATGAGAGCCAGTGGTGTGTTAGGGTCTGGAAATGTAGAGGGTCTGTCTTACCGAGCCAACGCCGAACTGCAATGGACCAGATGGGGACTTGATCTGCATGCCAGCATCGGCCCTCGATGCCACAGCCGACCCTTGGCCTTTAGCAACGTGGGGTTTAGATGTCATTGGCAAGATCTCTCCAACGGTTGATGAAGGACGTGGATTTGTGAGAAATCCACCCCGTCCATCAGTTTTTTTAGTTCATTTTATGAGTCGAGACTAAAACTGAGCAGGATCCAAGACACAAGTGGGCCGCACTAAAAGAAAAGGTGGGTAGATAAATTCTTACGGTTGAAACCTCCCTGGGGTCGACAGTTATGTGTGCATGCCATCCATACCGTTCATAACGTCATTTCTACTGGGATGAACTGAAAACACTAATATTAGCCTGATTCAAAACTTCTGTAGCCCCACAAATATTTCAACTGTGTACGTTCAATCTTCAAATTTGCAGTCCACTTGAGTATTGGATCCGGCTCATTTTTGTGTTTGGGTCCTAAAATGATCCAAAAAATGTATGGACGGGATGGATTTCTCAAAAACATCTCGATGGGCCCCACCTAAGTTCCCAGCGCAGGAAGTTCCTGCAAAAGGCATTCGCAGGAAATCCCGTCCGTTGATGGAGGACATTGTTTGATTCTAGTAGCAACAGAGTTTTTATAAAATGGGTTGACCCTTTTGAAGGTAGAAGTGAGTATTTCTCGAAATGGGTCGAACCCTTTCAAAAACAAAATGGTGTATTTCATGAAATGGTACAAACAGTTTCGAAAGAAGGGGGGTATTTCATGAAAATGGGTTAAACCCTTTACGAGATGGGTTCAACCATTCCAAAGGCAGAAAGCACATTTCCCGAAATGGGTCGAACCCTTGCAAAGCAGGAGGGGTCCACAAAAAAGAAAAAAGTCATATTATCCGCGGGCTTCCACAAGAAAGATTCTCCGGTCCTTTTGGTCCAATCTCTTTAGCTGCGTAGACAAAAGCTGTGTGGACCCCACCGTCATTTGTGAATTCCATCCAACCCGTACATTATATAGGTTAGGCCCACATCCCAAATTCAATCTGAGCCATAAATCTTGTGGGCCACCCAAAAAGCAACGGTAGGGGACTCCCACTCCCACAGTCCCACTTGATTAGTATCAATATGATTTCTTGGTCTGTAAGGTCAACATGAGAAGGCACACCGAATGATGGTTTGGATTCCACATAAACATCATCAGTGGGCCTCAAATAGCTCAAATGTATGTGATCTTTTCCCGGTTTCGTTTATCCCAACCGTTATAAATCTCCAAGGTCTCGATGAGGCCCACCACACGTTTCGTTGATTACGAGAGCGACTTGGCTGGACCCCGAACAAGCAGTGTTGGTGGGATACTGGCTGTAGGACCCACCTCAATGCATGCATTGTATATCTATACTGTCTATCTGTTTTGAGAGTTTATTTTAGAGCGTGGTCTGCAAAAAATGAAGAAATAAATTTTAGGGGAGCATACCATAGGAAACAGTGGTCGTTGAATGCCCACCATTGAAAACTTCCAGTGTCCACCACTACAATGTTTATTGACCATCCAACCTGTTGATAAGATCAAATAAACCGGATGAAAGGAAAAATAACAAATATCAGTTTGATCCAAAACTTTTGTAGCCTACATAGGGTTTTTAATGATCAATAATCACTGCTTCATGTGATGTGCTCCACCTGAAATTTGTATCTACTTTATTTTTGGGACCAGACCCTAAAATAAAGTGGTAAAACAGACAGACCCACATGGATATATGATGCATGCACTGAGGTGGGTCGTACCATTAGGGTCCCACCCACATGGCTACTTCTGCGTCACCGCCAAGTCCGCTTGTGGATTATCATGGAAATTGCATACATTGGATGATCCAATCCATCTATAAGATGACCTTGTTTTGGTAGCCATCTAATTTTCTGGCCATATATGAGATGGTTTGGATTAATTTATAAAAGTGAATCTTATAACAGCAATTAATTTATAACTGGATGATTACGTATATTTTTGTTGTCGGTCAGGCCGTGTGACATGGTGTCATTTCATTGGTGGGTCAGACATGATCAAATACTTACTCAATATGGTAATTTTTCAACTACCACATGGTGTCATTTCATTGGCCCACCCAACATGATCAAATACCTACTCAACATGGTAATCTTTTGAAAGCTAGTGGCCCTTGTCTGTGCAGGGCAGGTTAATGAAGTGGTATGACATCACTGTCCGACGGACACATGGTGTTACCCTGGATGGATTGAATCCGCTCCCTATTTTTCACAAGTGATTTTCTATTTGGATGGTAGATTCATCCTAATCATGTGATTTCTCCTCTGAAAGGCCATAAAATATGTGCTGGACTGAATGGACAGTCCAGATCTATCTATGGGACTGTCCAGGTTTATATAGTATGGACAGTCATGTTAAAGGACTTTTTGGGGGCCACCATGATGTATATGTTCCAGCTATGCTGTCCAACCATTTTAACAAACCATTTCAAATCATAAGCTTTAAATAAAAGGCAGATCGTAGACTCAACTGGACCATACCACCGAGAGGAGCGGAGATTGAAAGCTTAGGAAAGGAGACGGGGAGTACACTGATATTTGTGTTTTTCCATTAGGAATAAATTGGATGTGAAATAAATATTAATGTGGGCCCTAACAAGTTATGAGAATTTAATTCCCACTGCCTTTATGTGTAGTCCACTTTAACCTTCAACCAGTCTTCGTTTTTTTGTCTATACCTTAAAATGAGCTGTAAAATGAATGTACAACATCGATGAAACGTATACATCATGATGGCCCGCAGGGTTTGGACAGGACTGTCCACCGCTATTCAAGTCCTGTTGGTTGTAATACACAATCCCCACCCTTTTTTAAGAGCGGTGGATCATCTCTCACCATTAAATGATGCAACCTGGAAATTGTTCTCTTCCATCCAAATTATCTACCCTATTGCGGATGATCTAAATCATAAACCATAAACTCTATTTGGTAGAATTATTTTAGGGCTCAAGACATAAAAAGAAAAAGTAAATTTAAAAAAAAATAAAAGAAAAGACAATCCAAAGCTCAAGCGGACCTCATCATAGAAACCAAGGAGAATTAAACATCTGCCATTGAAAATTCTTAGGAGTTACAAAAGTTTTGGATTAATCAGATTTTTGTTTTATTTTTCTTGTTCATCCATGCCTGTGTAACTTATGAATACCTTAGATAGCAAATAAACATAGTAGTAGGTGGGTGGGAATCATTATGTGGTATTAGTCTACTTGGGCTTTGTATCCACCTCGTTTTTGGGTGCATGCACTAAAAATTATCTCCCCAAATGATTGGACAGTGTGGATTTAAGACATACCTCATGGTGGCCCCACATAGCTTGGTGATGTCAACACAGTACCAAGGTCGGTGGTGTGTGGCACACCACGCAATCTGCTTCCTTATTTGACGGCCATAACAATGGACCGACAAATGGATGGTCTGGATTAACATAAGTGTATGCCACGTGGACAATGATGTGCCCACATAAGTTAACAGGAGGTGACAACCTTGTCACCCTCACTTTGAATATAATGTAACGGCTGCGTGGGTTGGATAGATGGGAGACAGGAACTGTACATGCCAACGTAGGTTTGACCGCTCCGGGGACAGACATTTTCGGCCTTTGGCCATATCTTTCGGGTCCAGTCGTTGTCCATTATCAGACGTTCTCGCAATGGGCCAAGGATCGCTACTCGCAGGACCACTACATCTGAAATACGGGAGTGGATTTGGTGAGACCCCAGGTCCACCGAAGCAGGTGGGAACCCTGACTGTGGGGCCCACTGTGATATATGTGACTACATCCACCACATCAGCTCGAACTCAATTTCAAACCGAGTTGAATCAAGCTTTTCGAGTCGAGTTGAGCGAGCTAACCGTGCTAACTCGGCCTGTTTACAGCCCTAGTAGTGGCCCCTTGGGCACCGAGGTCAGTACTGGCCAGAGCTGCTTGGTGTCGTGGCCCCAAAATGATATATGTGCTGTTGTCTATCTGTTTTGTCAATTTATTTTAGGGCGTGTTTGATTTCCAAGAGATTGAGTAAATACCCAGGTAATTATTAGTGTTGATGTAAAAACCTGGTCGGCCCTTCCTCCAAGTCTTCTGAATCCTGCACTAAGAGATTTGGCAAAGGTGACCGTGGCTAAGCCGGGGACCCTCCGATGCCTAAGTCAAGACAGGGGAATTAAGGTCTAATTCGAGTGTAAAAGAAAGAGTACTTGATCTTGCGTACCTGTAGATATGGTGTGATATGCTATTTATATTTACCTGTGGAATGGTCTGGATTCAATAATCTCGGCACGATCGGGGGGATTCCCGAATCGTGGAGATATCGTCCGCAATCCATTGATCGTGTAGCGTATCTGACAAGTAGTGCGTATCTGCGAGCGAAGTTATCGGCCACGTTCGGTTATGACAGTTTGCATGTTTAACGAATGAGATATGCGCATTTGAACGTCTGTTCAGCTCGAAACGTCCGTTCGGCTCGGCTCAGTGAACGGGATATACCACCGATCCGACTCGCTTGGTCGGTTCCGTTGGTTCCATTATGATTGGCAGAGCACATTTCGCTGAGCAAAGTGTGGTTACGGCGTAGGATGTCATCCGATCGGAGTATGGTTCCGAGTCGCACTTTAACCGTGTCAGCTGCTCGAGTGGGTCGCATCTCGAAATGGCTCGGATCGGTGCTCAGAGCAGTGTTACATCGTCAGCTCGGATTTCCCATAACAATTAGCATTTCTTCCCTTTGAAAATTTAGGGAAACTTTTGCATTGGGAACCGATTCAAATAGTTATTTAAAAATTTTGAACCACAAGATAATGTATATGATATATCAATTCTGTCCATATGTTTTACCACAATATTTTGAGGCATGAGCTAAAAAATGAGGATGATCCAACATTCAGGTGGCCCACCCCAAAAGAAACAGTAGCTTTACAAAGTTTTTAACGGTAAGTATTCGATTCCTGTTTTTGTATAGTGTGGTCCACTTGAGTTTTGAATGTACCTCATTTTTTTACTCATACTATAAATTCAAAAGGCATAATGGATGAACGGTATGGATAAGCGAAATACATCACGATGAGACCCATATATATTTTATAATATTTTCGATTTCCGTGTCAAAAAGTAAGCAGTCAAATCAAGTGCCTTGCAAATACACTGGAAATAATTATTACCCTTTTTCCATGTATTTACCATTCCACTGGAAAATCAAACAGGCCCAGGCATTATTCCAAAAATAAGATAAATATAAATCTTAAGCGGACCACATCACAAGAAATAGTGGTAATTAAATACACATCATTAAAAACTTCTAATGATAGCTTAGAAAAGTTTAAGCTGTTACAGATTCAGGCATGCAAGACCTAATCAATAGGTTGGATGGCAAATAAACGTTACATTAGTCTATAGGAACTTTTAATGGTGGGTGTTCAATCACTACTATTCTCCTGTGGTGTGTGGTCCACCTGATCTTTCTATTTTTTATTCATTCAATAAAATAATGATCCAAAAGTGGATGGACAGCGTGGATAAAACAAATTCATCATGGTGGGGCCCACAGATATTTTCAAGCACCAATCACTAACAAGTCCGATACGACTCGGATCCGATACTACCGGATTGGTAGCACGAGTGAATCACCCGACTCACCCCGACTCAGGTGAGATGGGCCGAGTTAGCCACGATTCGGAAGAGTCGCAACCCATTCAGCGGGGCTTAGTCGACCCGAGTCACTGAGTCTGTTAACCGTGCTCCAGCGCGCCAGCGCGGAGACGCGTGCGAGGTGGATGGTAGAGATTTCACAGTCCTAAAAGCCAGTCCGGCAGTCTCGGAAGGTGGGCCATATGCGTTTCTTGATTATGGATCTTTAATCAAGCAACCGCACATCTTTCTTCTTGCATGTGGGGTCTACACTCAACTTAGATTGTCACTAATATTGGTTACCGAAATCTTTCAACATATGATATTGGTTGCTTCACTGGCCATCCAAGGTGGAAAACAACATATCGTCGGTCCGGATTTCCGGTCAGAGGTCCCACTTACTGGAATTTAAAACGAGTATATACCGTACAAAAATGAAGGCGACATACATCACATAATCCTGTGGTGTGGTCCACTTAAGTCTTGGATTAGATTCATTTTTTGAGTTACTAACCTAAAACGATCTGGAAAAATTGATTGATGGCGTGGATAAAACTCATACATCACCGTGGGCCCTACAGAGCCCTGCTTAAACGGGCTCGGGCCTCAAAATCAGAATTTAAATACCTTTGGCCCGACGTGGCCCGAAACAGTTTAAAATCCGGGCCGAGACCTAGCCCAGGCCGGGCCCGTTCACAGCCGCAGGAGGCAATCGGCTTCCGTTATATGATACTCTGGCAGCCAGTGATCCTTGATACGCAGGCATTCAGAAATTTTAAAATTTACATGCATTTACTCAAGTTAAACCGACCCTGACCCTAAGTAATGTTGGATAAAATGTTGAATTAAATAGACTATAAGAATTGAGAACCAAAAAAGGAAAATAAATTTAGAGAAAGAAAAACTTATTGAATTGAGTCGAGGCGTGACTGAGTCACTCGGCTTGAAATCGAATTTGCTCCCCTTGGACAGTGTCCCAAGTGCAACAGGTTTCCAGAGCAATCGACCTCCAGGATACAACGACTATGACCCGGTCCCAGCGGTGCGCTCACTGTATACGGGCTCGAACCACTTGCAGTTTAATCCGAAAGTGCTGAGTTGACTCAGCAATGAACTCAGTAACAATGGTAAAACCGTATCAGAGAGAGTTTTATAAGGCAGAGAATTTTCGTATTTTGAAACTGGAATCGGAAGTCTTTATATATACTCCGAAATGGTGCATAAGCACCCTTTACAAAAGGTTAGGTCCGTTGGGTTTAAACCCAACAGGGGCGACCAACCGGAAGGGAAGCATCTCTCTGGTTTAAAAACGAAAAGGCACAAGTGCGAGTACACTCTCGCACATACAGTCCTGCGAGTACCCATACACACACACCCACGCGAGTACACTTACACCGCACCCGCACCCGCACCCGCGCCCAGCCCAGCCCGTCCCGTCCCGTCGCGTCGCGCACGCGGACGTGGACACGGACTCGAACTCGGCTCGGCTCGGCTCGGCGCGCGCGCGCGTGTGTGGTTAATGGCATAGATTAGAGCTATTGGCATAGCCCTCCCACAGGACCAAATTCACATGCCCCCTGAAAGGGGCTCAAGCCCTAGGCAAAAAGCCTATCATATAAACAAGAGAATTTCTTTTGTCAAATTCGATGTGGGACAAAACCAACACCTCAAAAATACCAAAATTTAAATGTGGAGGGAAAACACCGAAATTTGAAAATTTAAAATTTTAATATTATTTTAAAACAAATACAACAATCCCCCACATGTTTTAAAGTAAAATGCTTTCAGATTAAAGCGAAATAGTTGTGCAATGGTGCCGGTGTCACCATAGACTTGAACCGACATTAGAGTAAGCAAGACAGGTCTACAGGAAGCAGGTGACACCATAGTCTTGAACCTGAATCCTTTTAATGTAGATCGCAAGTACATGCCACTCACACAACTCTTCCTCTGCAAGTGATTCTGTGGTTCGGTGCGTTTCAGCCATACACCATTACCTAGATTTCATGAGTACTCTAGAGAATTCGCCTAGATTCTCATAGGAAGCGGCCTCCACCTCCACACCCATATTGGTGAATTCCATCAAGTGTATGCAGCAACTGTATACGCCACCAAATATATGGCTATGGATCCATTAAGAGTTCTAAAAACTCATCCTTCTACGTTGCTGCTCGCACTGTACACCATAGAAGGGGCTCATATAACTCAGTGCAATCGTCTACCTCGTGTCTTGTTGTTTACCCATTGAACCTATCTCATGGGATCTCCACTTGTATAGGTTGGGTTACCGACACTGGCAGCTCATATATTAGGCTCAGCCCCATTCCCTTCGATGTATCATTGACTAACTTTTTGGATAGTCCTTTAGTCAGAGGATCTGCTAGATTCTTTTCTGACCTCACAAAGTCAATAGATATGACTCCATCACGCAACATATGTTTTACTATGTTGTGTCTGAGTCTAATATGCCTGCTTTTTCCATTATATATTTTACTTTTTGCTTTCGCTATAGCTGCTTGACAGTCACAATGAATAGATACGGCCGATACAGGCTTTGGCCACAATGGTAAATCAGCTAAGAGATTTCTAAGCCATTCAGCTTCTGATCTAGCCTTTTCTAAGGCAATAAACTCGGATTCCATAGTTGACCGAGCAATACATGTCTGCTTGGTGGATTTTCAAGAGACTGCTCCTCCACCCAAAGTGAAGACATATCCACTAGTGGATTTTGTCTCATCTAAATCACTGATCCAGTTCGCATCACTATATCCTTCTAATACAGTAGGATAACCATTATAATGTAAACCATATGTCATATTACCTTTTAGGTATCGCAAAATTCTAGACAATGCATTCCAATGTTCTTTTCCAGGGTTATGTGTATATCTACTTAGCCTTCCTACTACAAAAGCTATGTCAGGTCTAGTACAGTTTGTTAGATACATGAGGCTACCAATTATTCTGGAATATTCCAATTGAGACACACCATTTTCTGTATTCTTCATGAGAGTCACACTATAATCATAAGGAGTACTGACAGGTAAACAGTCAAAATGGTTAAACTTTCTCAATATCTTCTCAATGTAATGAGATTGTGATAATATAATAACACCATTTTTCCTGGTTACTTCAATACCTAAGATTACACTTGCCTCTCCTAAGTCTTTCATGTCAAACTTAGATGACAAGAATTTCTTAGTTGTATTAACTAATTTAATATTAGTTCCAAAAATAAGCATGTCATCAACATAAAGACATATGATGACATAATCATTTTCAGAAATTTTACTATATACACATCTATCTACATCATTTATATGATAACCATTTGATTTTAAAACACCATCAAATTTTTCATGCCATTGTTTAGGAGCCTGTTTTAAACCATATAGTGATTTAATTAGTCTACATACTTTATTTTCTTTACCTAATATCTTATAACCCTCAGGTTGCTCCATATATATTTCTTCTTCTAAGTCTCCATTTAGGAAAGCAGTCTTAACATCCATCTGGTGTACCACTAGTTTATATATGGAGGCTATCGCTATTAAGACTCTAATAGTTGTAATCCTAGTTACAGAGGAATATGTATCAAAATAATCTATTCCTTCCTTTTGTTTAAAGCCTTTCGCTACCAACCTAGCCTTAAACTTATCGATAGTTCCATCTGGTTTTAGTTTCTTTCTAAACACCCATTTGCAGCCTATTGGTTTGTTACCAGGTGGTAGGTCTACAAGTTCCCAAGTATTATTAGATATAATAGATTCTAACTCATCATTTATTGCTTCCTTCCAAAAGGTTGCATCTGGAGAGTTAATAGCTTCTATATAAGTTGTAGGATCATCTTCTACTAAGAATGTGAAAAAACCATCTCCTAGGTTAGTTTCTTTTCTAATTCTAATACTTTTTCTTGGTTGTATTTCTTCTACTACTTTATCGTAAGCATTTTTACTAGTAGACGCAATATCTGATTCATTAACTTTTTCTATTCCTATAGATTTAGATTTCATAGGGAATACGTTCTCAAAGAACTCTGCATCCCTAACTTCTATAATTGTATTAGGATCTAGAATATTATCCTTAGTTTTTAAAACTAGAAACTTATAGGCCGCACTGTTTTGTGCATACCCTATAAATACACAATCGGTCGTTTTAGGACCTAATTTTCTTTTCTTAGTTTCAGGCAATCCTACTTTAGCAAGACACCCCCACACTTTAATATATTTATAACTAGGAATATGATTCTTCCAAAGTTCATATGGTGTTTGTTCAGAAGATTTAGATGGAATCCTGTTTAGGATATAACAAGCAGACAGAGTTACTTCTCCCCACATATTTGAGGGTAAGCCTGAACTATTTAACATGGCATTCATCATTTCTTTTAGAGTTCTGTTCTTACGTTCTGCTATTCCATTTTGTTCTGGTGTATAAGGAGCTGTAGTTTCGTGAATTATTCCATTCTTTTCACATAATTCTCTAAATTGAGAAGATTCATATTCATCTCCTCTATCTATTCTAAGTCTTTTAATTTTTATATTTAATTGATTTTCAACTTCAATTTTGTATTTAGAACAAGCATCTAAAGCTTCATCTTTGTTCCTTAATAGATATACTCTAGTGAACCTAGAGTAGTCATCTACAAAAGTTATATAATATCTTTTTCCTCCTCTAGACATGTGATTTCTAAAATCACCTAAATCACTATGTATCAACTCTAATAGAACAGATGATCTTTCTATTTATTTAAAGGGTTTTCTAATAAATTTTGATTCTACACATGTTTCACATTTTTCAAACTCTTCATTAGATATATTAGGTAATAAACCTAATCTTTTCATTTTCTTTAAAGATGCCACATTCACATGACCTAATCTATTATGCCATAGATAAAAAGGTTCAACGATATAAACAGAACTAGATGTTTTCTTATTATCATTGGATACATTTACAATGAATAAACCATCGCTACAGTACCCCTTACCAACAAAGGTTCCATTTTTAGTCATTACAAGCTTATCTGAATCAAATACTAATTTGACACCAGCCTTATTGAGGAGCGAACCAGAGACCAAGTTTCTTCTAATGTCAGGCACATGTAGGACATCATTTAACATTAGAATCTTTCCAGAAGTGAGTTTCAGAAGTACTTTCCCTTTCCCTACAACTGGAGACGTTCTAGCATTTCCCATGAACACCTGTTCATCATCTCCTGATACTTGGTAGGAGGTAAACATGCTACGATCCTTGCACACGTGTCTAGTTGCACTAGTATCTAGCACCCACTGCAAGTTGTTTACAAGGAAGACTTCTGACACCACAACCACTACTATGTCAGACTCATTGCCTGTTTCTGTAAGATTAGCTTGCGGCTTATCTTTATTTTTCTTAAGCCTGCAGGTTTTAACATGATGCCCAGGCTTTCCACAGTTGTAGCAGTTTCCCTTTTTCTTGAATTGATTATTTGCATTCTTCTTTTTGAGGCTGCATTCATTTGCATAATGTCCAGGTTTGCCACAGTTATGACAGTTGCCCTTTTTCTTATTATTTGTCCGACTTGATTCCACAAGATTCGCTTTTGAATCTATCTCATTTTTATTTTCTTTTTGGTCCCTGATTCTATTGGCCTCCTCTATTCGTATGTGTACGATAGTGGTTTCCAAAGAAACACCGTTCTTCTTATGTTTCATTCTATTTTTATATTCTTTCCAGGAGGGCGGTAACTTTTCTATTAACGCTCCTGACAGAAACACCTCATCCAACTTAATTCCTTCTGTCGATAGTTCGTGAATTAGACTTTGAAAGTCATGAATCTGATTTGTGACAGATTTATCGTCTGTCATTTCATAGTGAAGGAAATTAACAATTGCATGTTTCTTAGCGCCTGCATCTTCTAATAAGTATTTCTTTTCTAAAGCAATCCATATATCTTTAGCAGAGGCGTAAGAAGTATACACATCATATAATTCGTTGGATAAAGAGTTTAGAATATAATTTTTGTAATTATTTTCATCTGTTACTTCATTTTGATTTGCTGGATCTATAGTAAATGATTCAGATAAAATGTATGAAACTTTCAGGGTGATAAGAGCGAACATCAATTTCTGTTTCCACCGTTTAAAGGATTGTCCAGCGAACGGTTCGATTTTGGCTAACTCAGTAGAAGCTTTACTGTTACTGTAGTCATAGTCTATGTAATTCAACACAAAATTCGATTTCAAGATTGTTGGATAAAATGTTGAATTAAATAGACTATAAAAATCGAGAACCAAAAAAGGAAAATAAATTTAGAGAAAGAAAAACTTATTGAATTGAGTCGAGGCGTGACTGAGTCACTCGGCTTGAAATCGAATTTGTTCCCCTTGGACAGCGTCCCAAGTGCAACAGGTTTCCAGAGCAATCGACCTCCAGGATACAACGACTATGACCCGGTCCCACCGGTGTACTCACTGTACACGGGCTCGAACCACTTGCAGTTTAATCCGAAAGTGCTGAGTTGACTCAGCAATGAACTCAGTAACAATGGTAAAACCGTATCAGAGAGAGTTTTATAAGGCAGAGAATTTTCGTATTTTGAAACTGAAATCGGAAGTCTTTATATAGACTCCGAAATGGTGCATAAGCACCCTTTACAAAAGGTTAGGTCCGTTGGGTTTAAACCCAACAGGGGCGACCAACCGGAAGGGAAGCATCTCTCTGGTTTAAAAACGAAAAGGCGCAAGTGCGAGTACACTCTCGCACATACAGTCCTGCGAGTACCCATACACACACACCCACGCGAGTACACTTACACCGCACCCGCACCCGCACCCGCGCCCAGCCCAGCCCGTCCCGTCGCATCGCGCACGCGAACATGGACTCGAACTCGGCTCGGCACGGCACGGCTCGGCTTGGCGCGCGCGCGCGTGTGTGGTTAATGGCATAGATTAGAGCTATTGACATAGCTCCCCCACAGGACCAAATTCATATGCTCCCTGAAAGAGGCTCAAGCCCTAGGCAAAAAGCCTATCATATAAACAAGAGAATTTCTTTTGTCAAATCCGATGTGGGACAAAACCAACACCTCAAAAACACCAAAATTTAAATGTGAAGGGAAAACACCAAAATTTAAAAATTCAAATTTTTAATATTATTTTAAAACAAATACAACAAGTAATAGTTTTAAAATCAGCTTGCTTAAACAATCCTAACCACTCATTCGTGGATACTTGCTTTTTAGATAGGACCATTGGATCTTTCCATTTTTAACCGTCCAATAAATGTCCATAAATCTGATGGAAGTTTAGATTTTAGTCCGAGATACTCTAAACAGGGAATCATAACATGGACCGTTTAATTTGACGTATATGCCACAGTCACCATGTTTAAGTAATTCCTAATGCCTGCGTATCATCCATGCGACTCTACCAGAGTATCAAAGTTTTTCTCAGAGTGTGACAGTCCGTAGGCCTACATGAAATCATGGTCCCTTGGGCCCCTCCTCCTCATTGTATACGGCCACGCTTGATGATCGAAGAGAACCATTCATCCAGTAGATCATGCAGTGTTTCTCCATGGTGCGCGAACTGTTCAAACTGGAAGATCGTGTCCGTCCATTCAAAGTAATTTTGATTGAAGATCTCTAATCATTGGACTCGTTCAATGGGACAAGGGCCCAAAATCAAAGGGCTAGATCTTGCAATTGGTGTAAAATCTACCCAATAACGGTTCATGTGCGGCCCACTACAGTTAACGGTAACTAAAAAATCCATGCTTTTAATTGTCCGTTTAACCCACAACATAGGAGATAATTGTGTGCGTGCGCCTGCCTCTAAAAGGCTTTTGAAAATTCGAATTTTGAAATAGTTCCTGGATTCCCGCCGCTGTCTTTAAATTGGACGCACTGAAGTGGTGGCCCAGCAATTAATATCAGGTGATCAGATGAAGAAAATGGACGACAGAGGATTGCTCTCTTCACTTCCTCCACCCCCCTCACATGCAAACCTGGCATACATGTGCAAGATTCAAGATATTCATCAGGTGGGTAAACAATTCACAGAATAGACCATAATAAAAAATTGATTAACGGTCCACATTTAACTTAAAAGTGGGGCTCACCTGATGATCTGATTGGCTTGATTTATGGGATAACTCACGTACAGGGTGGGATACAGCTGATGAGCGGCCTAGATCAATTTTCCATGAAATACTGGGAGATTTTCAATTTTGGGGCCACATCTGTACAATGGTTGGGTGGAGATTAGGGCTTGGACCGAAAATCATCAACTTGACCCAGACCAGACAGACCCGGCCTTTACCCAATGCAAGGTTGTACAGTGCCTGATCTGGGGCCCACGGAACTTGGATTGCTTGCTTAGGTGGCTCAAAACCAAGGGAAACGGACTGCCTTTGGCATGTGCCACGAGATGTCCCTGCGGCATGGTGTGGCCCAAGCTGTACGCAGCCCCACGTCATGTTTGTGTTTTATCTATGCTGTCCACCCCTTTTGCCATCTCATTTTAGGTCATGATCCATGAAACAATGGACATTAAAAGCTGGCTACACCACAGAAAACAGTGAGGATTGAAGGCCACGGTTGAAAACCTCTTGGGTCCGACCACAGAAAACAGTGAGGATTGAATGCCACCCTTGAAATCCTTTTATGGCCCACCGGGTGGGTGAAAATATTTCACGGCCCAACTATCCTAGGATAGGTTGTGCTCTAATTTTGAACCCGACTCTCAACATGCAGGATACAAAAATTGAAAATGGTAACATTATTTCAGAAAGTGGATTGGCTGGTGTACACCACACTATGTTGACATCACTAAGTTTTGTGGGCACCAACATGAGGTATGTGTTATATCTCAATTGTCTGTCCATCTTGTAAGATCATCTAACGGTAGAGTCTAAAAATAAGACAAATTCAAAGAACAAGTAAACCACATAAAGCAGTGTGGGAAATTAAAGGTCTACCATTTAAACTCTTTTGAGGGTCGCATATTTGTTTTTTCTTTTTATCCATGCTTGTGTGACTTTATAAATTGATTGGATGCGGAAAAAATATTATGGTGGGCCCTAAAAAATATTTTAAGGTGAGAATCATTGTCTCCTCTACAAATTGTGATGTAATCACTTAAGTTTTTGATATGAGTTATTTTTGGTCACATACCCTAAAATGTTCCCGTTGAAGTTAACTTAGACTCAGTCCAGTATCTCATCCACTTTGACACCCACCTTTAAGGATAGCAATGGGCTAAGTGGAAAGGCTTCCCTAAACAAAAGCAATGTCCCTGGCCCTAACCCTAGTCGGAAAGGCTTAGGCCTAGAGCCAGCTCAGTTGATAAAGGAGTGACTTGATAAAACGTGTGGAGCTTGGCTTTTAGGGTGTACCGTTAGATATTTTTATCCTCAATATTTATTTTGCGTGTTTGACGGTAGGAGATTGGGTGCTGCCCCGCCTGCACCCACCAGTGCTACGAAGGTCCCACCGTGATTTATGGCTTTATATACACTGTCATTTTTTAATGTTATTTTTGGGAATAAGCCAAACAATGAGGTAGATATAAGGCTTAAGTGGGTCACACCATAAGAAACTATATCGGTAATGTCCATCATTGAAACTTTTCTCAAGCTTTATACGATGTATATTTGCCATTTAACCTGTTCATAACACAGATATTAGCTTGATCTGAAACTTGAACGGCTCCTAAAAAGTTTTTAATGGTGGACGTTTAATCCCTACTTTAGGGTTTACTTAAGCCTTTGACATGCTCATTTTTTAACGCATGTCTTGAAATGATATATATATATAAAATGAATGAACCGTGTGGATAAACTAATAAATCACGGTGGGCCCTCCATGCCCCCAGACTGTTACGAGCAACGAACAGGTAGGGGTAGTACGCAATCGGCGTCCTCGACCCTTGTGTTCGGCTTGGTAATTGGTATTACCCAATTTATGACGTGTTCCACTTGAACTTCTATTCTGACTTATTTTTGGGTTAATGCACTAAAATGATCTCCTAGGTGTGGATATAACGCGTGGGTCCAACAGAACTTAGTGGCGTCAATACGGTGGTGTGTGACACACCACGCAATCCAATCCGTTTCCTTTAATCAGGACCCACATTATTTTATAGGTGGCACACGTCCAAGGACCCTACGTGTTGGAAATGGAATCCACCGGGTCTTGGCTTCGCCCCAGACATGTGGACCCCATGCTCGAATCAGATCGGTCCATTCATGAGATAACCGGCACTGTACGGTGTGAATTTACGTCTCTGTCAGTAATTTCCAACGGCCCAGCTTCATCGCCTACTTGATTGACTGGACCATGCCATTCAATGAACTGTCTCATTACACCACCCACGGCCGCCACGTGTTTCTCCAAGTAGTTACGGCCAGGGCTGAAATTACAACAGACCATATCTTCGCGGGCTCATGACATGCTCAAGTAATGCTAAGCCATGTAAAAAACTTAGGCAAAAAAATAAGAAGATCCAAACCGTTGGTAAATCGGGCCCCACAGATTAGATTCTCGACTCCAAAATTGAGACTGATAGGAGCATGAATTGAAATCAAATAATGTAAAAGAAATAAACGGTAAAAAATAAATCATCCAATGTTCTGAATACAATGAATTATAATTTTAGGTATAGTTTTCAAAAAGAAATCCAAAAAATGGGCCTCACCTGATGAACGGACTAGATTCCAAAATACTTCCCCCAAGTGACCACACGTGAGGCACGAGTTCCATAAAAAGTAAACTCGCTCGAGTAACTCAGCATTTTTCTGTGCACACAACCCAACCCCAACAGTCGCGGCCCCATTTCGTGTCCCTTTCCCGAAATCCAAAAAGAGCAAAAGCACAAAAGGAAAACAAATAAGAGAAAATCCCATTCGGACACGAAAAAACAGAACAAAACAAAGACAACGAAACCCAAAGACAAAGCAGTAGAAGAAGAAGAAGAAGAAGAAGACCGGTAAAAGACTCTCGCACTCTCTCTCTCTTCTCGATGGCAACCCTACCACAGCAACACCCACAACAAAAACAACCACAACCGTTGTCCTCATTCCCAACCATCCGACTTGAAGACTACGCCCACAGCCCAGCTCATCTGGCCGTCGCTCTAGGCGACCACAGTCGCCTCTCCCGCCTCCTCTCAACCCTCCCACGACTCGCTGACTCGTCCCAACTACTCAACGAGTCCGACTCTCTCCACCAGGAGCAACTCGCTGACCGCATCTCCTCCGTCATCGACCGCCGCGACGTACCCTACCGCGAAACACCCCTTCATCTTGCTGTCCGCCTCAACGACATCGCGGCCGTCCGTTCACTGTCCTCGGCGGGCGCGGACATCTCCCTCCAGAACTCGTCCGGATGGAACCCCCTACAGGAGGCTATCTGTAACCGACGGTCGGATATCGCCCGGGCACTGCTCCGGGCTCACCACCGGGCTGCGTGGCTCAAATGGCGACGCCGCGTGCCGCGGCTTATCTCAGCCCTCCGTCGCATGCGGGACTTCTACATAGAGATATCGTTCCATTTCGAGAGCTCCCTCCTACCGTTCGTCGGACGGATCGCCCCGTCCGACACCTACCGCATCTGGAAGCGGGATGGCGATCTCCGTGCCGACACGTCCCTCGCTGGATTCGACGGCCTCAAGATCCACCGCGCTGATCAGAGCTTCATCTTCCTCAGTGATCAGAACCCTTCTCTCAGTCTCCAGTCCGGCTCCCTCCTTGTCCTCAACCGCAACGAGCGTAAATTCTTCGACGCGTTCGAAAACGCCGGAATGCCGCTGTCGGAGTCCGATGAGGAAGGAGTCGCGTCGCAGACGAGCGTTTACCGTCCAGGCATGGACGTGACCAGAGCAGAGCTCGTTGCGAGGACAAACTGGCGGAGGCAGGACAAGACTGAGAGCGTCGGGGAGTGGAAAGCTAGGGTTTATGACATCCACAACGTCGAATTCAGCTTCCGCACTCGGAAAGTTGCAGCACAGGACATCCACGATGACAGCTCCAGCAATGGCCATCACCGGCAGCAGGTGATGCCGTTGGTGTTTCAGGAAGAATCGGATGATGGGTTCCTCGTGGCAGAAAACCCCAATTTCGATTTGGGGCTTTCTTCTTCTCAGCGTCGGAATAGTAGTTTTGAGAAGGGGGATTACTGTTATAATCATAATGGGAAAATTAGGGAAGATAGGGAGTGGGCATCGGTCGGAAGGAAGAGCGTTGATATTCCATCAATGACAGCGCGGCCCGGTTTGGAGGACCGCGGTGGGAGAATTCCAGATGGGAAGAAATCAGGGAAGAAGGTGGCAGTTGGGGCCAGTAAGGAAAGTGAGTATGTGAAGAGTCTAAGGCCGACTGTTTGGTTGACAGAGCAGTTCCCATTGAAGACTGAGGAGATTTTGCCATTGCTTGATATCCTTGCGAATAAGGTGAAGGCAGTCCGTCGTTTGAGGGAGTTGCTCACAACCAAGTTCCCACCTGGAGCTTTTCCGGTGAAGGTATGGACAGTGTTTGATTATTTAAGATTGATTATAGTAAAATTTCACATTTTTTTCCCACTAAAATGGTTCATTACTTGATTAAATAGTGATAGGATTTAACCACAATAGACTTTCTTTTGCTCGTTGAATTGCTGTTCTTTCACATTGAATTGTTGTTTGTGTTCTTTTCCATTGAATTGTTGTTTGCTACTAGTTAGATGATGCAAGATTCAACCGTAACAATTGGATCACTATCTTATTCTATTTGTGCAGATTTGATCAACATTGATAGGATTCACCCGTAATGAACTTCATTGTAATTTGAATTGCTATTTCTAATTCTTTGCTGTAACTTGATCAGATGGATGGTAGGTTTCGCCTGCAGTGAAGTTCCATTAGCACAGCTTTATCATACTAATGAGATTCACCACCCATACTTAAAACATCATTTCGAATTCAGTTGTTATTTTCCAGTTTGTGCACCTTGACATATGATTCACCTGTAGCAAACATCCAATTGGTTCTGTGTTTTCTTCCCAATTTGTGCAGGGAGATTGGACAATGATAAGATTCACCTGTAACTTACTATCATTCCCAATGAATCTTTCTTTAATCAAAGACTGTTATTTGACCTGGTGATAATAAGAGATAGATTCAACCTTAGTAAACATGTTTAGTCCAGATTTCTCAGACAGTCGATAGGATAGATTTCAGCTACAACGAACTTCCTTTCACACTGATATGATTCACCTGTAGCGGACCTTGATCATGGTTTTTGAATTGCTGCAGATTGCTATTCCTGTTGTTCCTACTGTAAGGGTTGTGGTTACATTCACCAAGTTTGTAGATCTTCAACCACAGTTCTTCACGCCTATGTCTAGCCCCAGACACCTGCAAGACATTCCAGAGGAGCACTTGTTTGCAGCTTCTCGATCGAAATCTATAAACCCACAATCTCAGCCATTGGATCCTTTCACCATTCCTTGTGATTATTCTTGGACTAGCATTGATGACAAGAGCAGGAAGATGAAGAAATCCAAGTCCAAGAAGGGAGGGAAGTAAGATGGAAGGGTGTTGTATACTGACTTATCTTTTTTTGCCATTTGAGGAATGCTGACATGAGAGTTTCTCAGGGTTTTCTATGTGTAACATGTGACAATATGGTGTGTGCATGAGATCTGGAGCGCTCATCAGGTGGGGCCATCTACGAATATGCCCTGTCCCAAGAATCATTCTATCTAGTCCACAAGTATGATTAATGTGGACTGTTGATTCTTGCACTTGTGGCCCACCTAATGGGCGGACTGGCCTCATATTTGTGCTAAGGTGTGATCAAGATAGGACCCACCTGATGAGTGGCCTCGATATCACATACAAACATGGCAAGTTGGCACATGGGCCAGTAGGAATGCTCTCAATCTCATGAGTGGCAGAGCTTCTTGGGGTTATATATAGAAAAGGATGTTAACAGGTTTTACTGAATGCTGAAATGACAGAATCAATCCCTTTTCCTTTTGCTCTTTGGAATACTGGGCCCCACCATGGGTGGACCATCCCCAAAAGTCCATCGGATTGGAAGGTCCTATCCACTAATCTTGGGAGTTTTTTCAGTTGAATGTCTCTATATTTCTCTTATTAGTGGTCACTTTTAGGCAAAAAATTGGAAGGTTATGATTGGCTCATTGACCAGATTTTCAGGTCGTAATCTACCTGCGGCCGGCCCCCAAACAGAAAAGTGGTCTGGATCACTGAACAATGGGCCCCATTCAAGCAATGAATGTTAATGACTCGTTAACATTCATTGCTTGGAGACTGGGTCTTTGAGAAGAATTAAAAGAAAAAGAAAGGTGCTTATAACAAGGAAAGTGACAGATTCCTTTGGGGATGTATAGAAACATTGTTTTGAATGATGGCTGCCTATGGATATGATTGTTTATAGCTAATGTTATACTATGTTGGCTTATTCTATTGTAGGAGTTTTTAAGGTTATAGGAGCCTCTGTTGGTGTTTGATGACGTATTTTCTCCAACTGGGAGGACCAGAGCATATGCATCTACCAAATAGAAGTGCCCAACTAATTGGACGGGTGCAGACATGCGAGATCCTAGCCGTCCATCAGGTGGTGGATGTCACCTGGCTCAAAAATCTATATGGCCCACTTGTGGAGGTTGATTATGTATGAAAGGGGAACAAAAATGGATGGCTAGAGTTAACCTGGTACATGGGCCAGCCTTATATTTGGTTTAGGACATGGCACATGTGGAATGCTTGATGTGCATGCTTCGATCCCGGGCTGCAAACTAGGGTCGGCAGTGATCCTGCTTTGGGTAGGCCAAAGGCCTGAATCCAGCATATCCGTTGATGAAGTGGGCCACACATGCACAAAGAAATAGACAGTTTGTACATGTGGGGGAGAACATGTGCGAATGAAGTATCGGGCTAAAATGACTCGAGCCCAAGACCCGTCCCTAAGCCTGTGGGTTGGGCTTGGCTCTGGTCCAAAGCCAGGAAGACCGGCTGGCCTCCTGGCCCATGTCCACCCCTAGCAGACAGCATTCATCAAACGGACGGATCATGTGAGCCTTAATATGAAAAGTTTTCTCATCTGGGCCTGGACCCAACCATTTTATTAGTGGGGCCGGCGATGATGTGGTTCCTCACCCCACCAGCCTCTAAAATCAGTCACAAGCTGATGACCCACCAATGAAAATTATGGTACGTCCCCCCAGTAAATCTGCTTTGGTGTCCACCCAACCACATACAATGGAGAGGAGCACTAACACCTAACCTCATAAAAATGTGCCCCTTATCATACCATATTAATACCTAACATCATAAAAATCTGACATTTTTCATACCACAAGAATAGATATTTCAAATGGGGCCCACTCTTATCGCTCGTGGAACGAATGTGACTCCTGAATACCTTACACGTGGCATGTGGGAAGGGTCCTACTTGCCGGTTTCATTCCAACCGTCCATTTGAAGCCCAATGGCAGGCAATTGATTTCGACGGCCATCGTAAAACCATCTCTACTACATGTCACCAGGAACCGAGCGCTTCAAGTTCAACTCAGAAAAAAAAAAATATATCAAGATGGTCCAAAATCAGGTAGGCTACACCATAAGAAACGGTTTGGATGGATCGTCCCCTTATCACTTGTGTAGGGCCCACCATGGTCTTTATATACCATCCAATCCATTCAGGATGAAAAGCCTATCCAGCAGTCACAGTATTCCAGAACTCGGGGGTGCCATACAACAGCAACATGTGCGGATGCGCTGTAGCAAACCTCCCAAAAGAAAAAAATTTCGATTGTAGGTTAAATGGAAAAAATTCCCAAGATTAGTGGGCCAAGTTGAGGTTTTCTCGATATGATCTATCAATGGTGGGACCCAACAGACCAATGGTCTCGATTACTTAGACCTATTTGTCCAGAAAAATCAATTTGTGGGGGCATTTGGAGCAGCTTGGGAAACGTAACTGCCTCAAACATCCGACACACTCTACTTACGGAATGATCACATTCGTTCAAACGGATGTTAATTACCATAGAATTAAACTGTGTGGGGCCACCTTGTGATGTGTTTATGGAATCCAAACCGTGAATCTGGTGCAGATCCTTATGTTCACCTTCCAACCCAAAAATCACGCCAATCCAAAATCCAGGTGGGACACACCACAGGGGGCAATGTACAATCACGCCACCGAAATATATATATATATATATATATATATATATATATATATATATATATATATATATATATATATATATATATATATATATATATATATATATATCCATGCGTTCGACCCACCTGAGTGTTGTAAATGAGCTGATGTTAGGTGTGTCCTTCATCCTTGTAGGGCACACCTGATGAATGGGTTGGATGGACTCTTCATGTGGACCTCCGAACGAAAACCACCATAATGCTGCTCCAATCATCAGGTGGCCACACGTAAGTTGAATGTGGAAAACTAGCCCCTGTCTAACCACCCATTTGTTACCGCATCTGCCAAATCATTATCATGTGATCAATAATGAAAATTTTAAAGTATTTATTACAGAAAATTACAAAATGCGTTGGAAAACTGATAAAGGCTGTTTCAAGTCGAATCACGCTTAGGCCTTGCATAATCATCACAGGCCAGGCTTGGGTCCATTTGTTTTCAACCATCATGCCATTAGGCTGAACCAGGGCTTAAGTTTTAGTAGCCCACCCCAAACTCAGCCTGTTGTTAGCCCTAGTAGTGGTGCTCCTAGTCTGAGCTGTTAGACATCACTCGATAATGAAAGTTAAAAAATCATTTTAACATTGATTTTTTTTTTTAAAGGTTAAAAATGAATTGTGATTTTTTAAAGTAATTAATTATTTTAATTATAAAATTATTTAATTAGAAAAAATGGAGTTGAATTGGATTTCGAGTTGACCCACAAAATTAATTTTTGAAGGGGTTTTTTCAGTCACTGCAAACACGAGATACTGGGAATTGCATACTATCCCATGACCACAACATATCAAAACAAATGCATA